>WAAB01019714.1:203607-347859 GCA_013389865.1 Piaya cayana
AGAGGAGGCTGAGAGGAGACCTCATTGCTCTCTCCAACTACCTGAAAGGAGGTTGTGGAGAGGAGGGAGCTGGCCTCTTCTCCTAAGTGACAGGGGACAGGACAAGAGGGGATGTCCTCAAGCTCCACCAGGGGAGATTTAGGCTAGACATCAGGAGGAAGTTTTTCACAGAAAGGGTCATTGGGCACTGGAACAGGCTTCCCAGGGAGGTGGTTGATTCACCTTCCCTGGAGGTGTTTAAAGGACGGGTAGATGAGGTGCTAAGGGGCATGGTTTAGTATTTGATAGGAATGGTTGGACTCGATGGTGCAGTGAGACTCTTCCAACCTGGTGATTCTATGATTCTACGGGTTTCTCTATTTCTTCTAGGGTGGAATGTCCATTATCTGCGTTAGTTTTCAGGAGTTTTTAAAAGAAGCAAGATCTTTCTCCTCAGAATGTCCCTAAAGCTTTCCATAGCAAGTGACATGACTGTGTTTGTTTTATTTTTTTTCCCCTCCTTTTCCTCCACTGGTTTGGTTTCTAAATGCTATTTTAAATATACCTATATTTGCCTTGCTCCTGTTGGCTGACTGCTGTAAAGGTGAGCAAGCAAATGTGTGTGAGTTGAAGGGGACTGGAATTATAAAATAATAATGAGATGTTGGGTTCTAAGTGTTGGGAAATTTAGTGTCCCAAATAGATGGCCTGACATGAGGTGGGTAGAGTCAAGTGTCAGACCTTGTCCTCAGTAAAGGAAGAGATGGGATTTCAAAACAGAACTCACTTTTAACAACTCATTTACTAATTGCAATAAAATTAACACATCTGCATTCATTCTTTTGTCCCCATCTGGTGAAGCCTGATTTCGCTGTCATTTGATACTTTACATGTTTATTGTGAAACAAGAGGAAGCTCTGTGTCCTCTGAGCTTGGCAGGGTGTTTCAGTGCTGCTGGTGGGTGCTTTCCCTGACTCTACAGCATAACAATTTACTCAATACAAGCAAAAATTCTGCATAATCAACTCATAAAGGTAACTTGTAGAATAAATAAAACAGTGTAATGACCACAGCCAAGCCTGTCACGATAGCTTTGCAGAACATTGTTTTGCAAATTTATTGGAGAAGAAAAAAACCGTGTGTATGTATATTTTAGACTATTCTAGTCATATGAAGTGCTAAAGGGAACGAAAAACAAACCAAGAAATGTTCAGGTTGATTCTTAGAATAGGCGTTTGAAGAGTCTGTAATAGAAGATTAAATCAAAGCTATAATTCAGCGTAGTGATCTGCAATACTGGAAAATATTTGTATACATCAGCTAGAGAGTTTCTCAATGTAGAGTCGTCTTTTGGAACTTGTAGCTTAAATTAATAGGGTTGAATGTACACCCTTTTTTGCCAGGAATCTGTATGTTCTCCCTGATCTTGAATTTTTTCTTATTGACTTTGTATGCACTTATGTTCTTTCATGTACAGCATAGACTTGTTTTATTTATAATGCTTGTATATGTGTACTACTGCTATACTATACAGTTGCAAAACCCTTACCAGTGAGTTCTTTATTCATCCCTTAGCAGCTGTATGAAATTCTGAAGGTTTCTGAATTTTGCCACTCTGTTGTATTAAACTATTGCTTGATTTCCCTCCCACTACACAGAGTATTTATGAAACTGTGTTATCAAATCTGCAGTCTTTGCTGTTTCTGTGCATCATACCTGAACTCCAGTATATCAATAGGAGCCGTGGGGGTTTTGCTGCTGATTAACAGTTTCTGAACAATGTTTCATCTACACCAATTGCAACATTGATTTAGAAGTGGTCCTTTTCTAGACAATTTTAAGCTGTTTTGGTGGACACATACTGTATTTTGAGAATTTTTAGAGATGGTGCATCAGAATAAAACTTGTTATTGGTTTATATGTTTATACTAGAGTTATAAATTTATACATCTTTAGAAGGACTGCTCGTTATCTGTTAGAGTAGAAAATGACATTGCTGATACTTATTCCTTAGAAATATTTACTGTCTCTGGAAATGTGAGAGTCAGGATGGATTGTAAGGTCCAGTATAGTAGTGCCTCAAATACTTAAGAGGTCATATAATCTCACAAACAGTATTTTAACAAAAACTGTTCTGTAAATTCACCTTTTTGTTTATTGTCTAGGAAGGAGAGCTCTAAATGAACAGTTTCTTTCATGAGTTAATGGGGACAATAGACTATCCTGACATTACATATGAGAGCTGATAGAGTAGCCCTGTGGTTATGAATGGATTATGCCAACACTATGCTTGGCTGTCAGTGAGAGCTTGAGCTGGAGTCAAGGACTGTGATATGCAGTTTCTCTGGAATAAGCCTGGCGTGGGCACCACGTGATTTGCTGTTACTGCTTTAGCTCTAGGGATGCTAAGGTAATTGTAGTTTTGCCTGAGGACTGGAGTAGAGAGAGTTTTGTGCTTGTCACTGATGATTTGAAGGGTAAATGTCAAGTTGATTTTGTAGGTTGAGTTTTGGTATGTTGGTACTGTGCCTGCAGTTAACAAAGGGTAACAGTTTCAAGCTGAAGGAGAGTAGATTTAGATCAGTTATTAGGAAGAAATTTTTTACTGTGAAGGTGCTGAAGCACTAGAAGAGATTGCCCAGAGGAGTTGTGGATGCCCAAGCCCTGGAGGTATTCAAGGCCAGGTTGGATGAGGCTTTGAGCAACTTGATCCAGTGGAAGGTGTCTCTGCTTATGGTGTGGGGATTGGAACTGGGTGATCTTTAAAGTCCCTTCCAAGCCATGATTCTGTGTTCTGTCATTTACTTTGGAATTTCTTCTGATCATATTTTGTAGCATGTCTGAAAGAAAAGAGTAACAGTTACAAAGAGCCAAGATGTTAAACAGTAGCTTTTCATCAGATAGAATTGCCTCTGGGACTAATGGGGTATCGGAGGAGACATGATCTCAGTTTCTCAGGCACAGCTTTCTGTGTGAGTTTGTAACCCGCTTTGTTTGCTTTTTTCCTCTTCTGAATTGTAAATGCTTTTTAAAGTAAAAATTAGAGGTGATTAGAAAAACAGATATGGACATCTTTGATAAAAAAATGCAGTTTAAAAATATTTTTTTGTGAAATCTTGCTAAAATTTTGTTGTAGTGAAAAGACAATAAAAATGGAACAGTTTGGAGACATAAAAAAGTTCTACTTTTTAGCACATTTTTATTTGCAAACAATTCAGAGACATTGGCTTTCATCATGTTTGAAGGAAGCCCAGCTTTATGTATTATTTACAATTACTCAGTCTTAATTTTTTCCTCTCCAACCTCTGATAGAAATCTGTCTGACTCTGAGTTGCCTGGAACATCTAGTGGCTAGAGGCTAATAAAAAAGTAAAGTTAAAACCCCACCACCAAAAACTTCAATAGTTTCATGCTAAAGAGCTTTTCTGAAACAGGAGGTGAAAATAAAACAAAAGATAAATGTTCTAAATTATGTTTTAAACTGAAACATATAGACTCGCAATACAAGCAATCCCTCCAGTCTTTTTATGTGTGGGTGTTCTCAGATTTGTTTATTATATCTATGCCTGTAGTGGGACAAATTTAAGGAGAACTTGTGAAAAAGCAGGACGCTGGCTGTCAAAGTAAACTAAAAGTGGTAACTTGGGTGTGAGAATGAGGCCTGACACCTCATCCCACCCTAGACTAATGACTGACTATTAAGTCTGGGAGTGTGACAAAATTTTAGGTGATACCTGAAGGTAAGGACAGGGTGTAGAGGGGACATATGCTGGGATACGTCATGACTGGAATAATTGTCCAGTGGAGAGAACTCTGCCAACACTCTTTGAACAGACCTGTAACTAGTACCAGAAAGGTTTAAAGAAAATATTAATCAAAGTGAGAATTTAGAAGACTTAAGATGGTGCAAAGAAGGAGAGGAGTTTGCTTTGGGAATGCTAGGAATATTGCAACTGGGATATTGCCCAACTGTTTGCTTCTACAGGACATACAGGTAAACATTTTTTATTTATGTGGATTGAATAGTTTGCAGGAAATCTGAGGATATTATTTTAATGACATTTTTCTCCAACAGTTAAAAAAAGGAACTGATACTGATGCCTGTGGGAGCAAAGGATCAAATTAGAAGGAGAGTGTTTCTGTGAAATGTAGCATTTATTTAATGAAACTTAGCAAATAAATGTAGGTTCATGAGTCATCACAGGTAATTAATGATTCCTTTTCGTGCATTGTGTTTAACAGAGGTCTTACTATGCCCTCATGCTTGTACTTTGGTTTAAATGGTTCAGCAGTAACATTTGCAGTACAGTGCATTTGAAATTGAATGCCGTTGTGAATACATTGAATGGATTATGGAATTCAGAGGTAATGCAAGCTTGATTCATGGATTATTTTTTTTTTTTAGTAATGCAAATTACAGGTTTTACCTTGCAAGTGTCTGTTTTATTTGTGGCGATAATTTTATATTCAAACAAAACCTAGAAAATTTATTAAAACACCAAAATTATATTATTAGAAGTGTGTGCTGTGGGAGAACGTAACACTTGACAGTGCTTTTTCCTGTATGAGGCTAATTGAAGCTCTCTGAATCAACTCCCACATTATTTTTGTCTTTTCCCTTAGTGTAATTACTGTAGAAATGTAGAAGGGTTGGAAAATTGTCAGTGTAGTCAGGTTCTATAGTTACTGAAATTTGTTTAGTTGTGCTCAGAATGATTCCTCTTTCTGTTACAGAAATGTGTAAACCAAAAGCGCTCCCTTAAATCTGCAGGATTTTAAGTGTTTTAAGAGTTTATGTGCAAATTCTTGTGGTTGCACTTGAAGTAGTTTTTAACTAGTCAGCTTGATTCTGATAAGATCTAGCTGTGGCACAGTGGAGAATGTGAGAAATGGAGAATATTTATTAGCTTTCATTCAATTTACTCCTGCTAAAGTTGGACTATAATTAGGGTAGATTTGTTGTAATTTGAGAAATTATAGCAATAAAGCTAAAACATTGTGCACTTGTGCAAAATCATAATGAGCAGTAATAAATACTCTGAAAGTGCACATAATTGTCTAAACCAAAAAGGCTTTGAAGAGAAATTATGACAAATAGCCTGTAAAAATATTTAGATAGTGTAAGGTTATTTGCATAACTGTTTGCAGCAGCATAAAAATTTGTTCATCTGATGCAGTTCCATGTTTCAGTGTGGTTGGATCACTTCTCTGCAGTGTTTATTCTTGCTGAGAAAAGAAGTAGTTTACCACAGGAGTTAAGCTGGAACATTTTGTTCTATCAAGCCTCCTCTTTGCAGTAGGTTGCTGGTCTACTAGCTATTTTCCTGTACTTTGTGTGCTATGCCTTGATGGCTCATCTGTCCTCTTGTGTGATCAATACTGCTCCAGTCATAATGGCTGAATGCCATTTCCAAATTGCTGTTTAGAGTAGCAGTTATGATGGTGACTGCCTAGGAGGATACCTTGCTAAAATGAAAGGCAAAGATGATGTACACAAAGTGGTATACACTTTTCAGAAGGTCTGGCAAAATTTTGAAAGTTTCAGAACTATTCTTTCCTCTTCAGTACACCTGGAGGTCAAGAGGGTGACAAGAAATACTGTAACGATAGCTTGTTTTATGAGAAAATGTCTAACAGCTGGTTGCTTCTTGATTTGCAAGAAGTGATCAAGACTGTAGATGAAAGTGGATACCCAACACCTGAACCCAAGTGCCCTGACCACAAGAATGTGCACAATGCCAGTTATATGGAAAAATAAACTGGTTGGCATTAACTTTTCATAGACTCACCAGGCTGGAAGAGACCCATCGGATCATCAAGTCCAACCATTCCTATCAAACACTAAACCATGTCCCTCAGGACCTCGTCTCCCCATGCCTTAAACACCTCCAGGGAAGGTGAATCAAGCACCTCCCTGGGCAGCCTGTTCCAATGGCCAGTGACCCCTTCTGTGAAAAATTTTTTCCTAATGTCCAGCCTAAATCTCCCTTGGTGGAGCTTGAGGCCATTATTAAAATAATTTGTTATTGCTAGCTGGAATTTACTACACTCACTCCTGTCTCCTTTCAGGACTCTGTTGTGGTCTAAGTCTCTGAATAGCATGACTTCTTCCCTGGTCTGGCTGATGCTCTGCTTCACAGATTGCTCCCCTATGTTGCTTGCTGTCCTTTACCCTTTTTGTGATGCCCTCCTTATAGCTTTTATCAGGTGTGAGTATTGAAATTAGAGAGTCTGTAGTTCTGCGCGCGCACATGTGTGTGTGTGTGTCATTTTGATCATACAGGAAATCAATTCAATTCATCAGTACAAATCCCATCAAGGTGGGCTTTTTCCTACCAAAACAGGCATTTTTATTAGCGTCAATGGTAGTAATGCTTTTTATAAAAACTACATTTTGACAACATGTTTTTCATTTTACCAAAAACTAACAGGTGATGAAAATGCGAAGGACACTTAGGCAATATGTTGTATGAAGCACTTTACTACAAACCCCACCTGAAATATAAATGCCTGCATATATTTTGTAGCATACTACAATACAGAAATAAGTTAGATCAGTTAGTCCAAAGGGAAAATAAAAAATGGGAGGACACCTGCTCTAGTAATTCTGGAACATCAGCTCTGTTAGGTCTCCTTGACCTCTTAATTTAGTTTCCATAAACACCCATATAAATTCCACTGTGGTACCATTCTGTTAAGCTCCAGCAGAGCAATTCTGATGGGATTTCCTTTCACCTACTGAAGTAAATATTTTCTTCTTTGGTTATATTATGCAGAGCTAGGGTACATTCTTCTGTGTTAGAGCTGGCTGCAGCCACTAGTGAGATCGTCTGCCAGATTCTCGCCTTCTAAGTATCTAATTTCTGATTTGAAAACTGATCAGCAATCTGGTATGCAGTGAGTCCTTAACAGTGACCGTGACTCTGTAGCTCTGCCTAGCACTGTAGGAATGTATCAATCATAATCTCAAAATAAACAAAAGGAAAACTGGAAATGGGAGGACAGTTTTTGCAATTGCATCCTGAAGTGTCAAGAATGGAGACAGAAGTAACCCCATAATTTGAGGGGGGAAATTTTCATGTTTTTTATATGAAAATTTGTCTCAGTGGGGGATTTTGCAGTCAAAAGGAAGAAAAGGACACAAGAAAGAGACAGAAAATTTTAGAGTTTTGATAAATTAAAGCTTAGCATAGGAATATTTGCTGCAGCAGGGCTAGGGATAGTGAAATAGAACTTGACTGATTAACATAACATGAAGAGGTGAAGTTAAGTGGTGGAGATTGATGCAGTAATGTAATTCTTGGAGAAAGTTTTACCCAAAGTGCTGTACCCTTGATTTTCAACTGCCAACCTGCTGCATACAAAAGAGTCATTGGTTTTTTTTAACTGCAGCTGGGGAACAGGCTCTCTTGGGAACAGCATTTTACAAGAAAGTCCTCTGTTTCATCTTTTGGCCTGGCAGAGAAAATGGGAAGTTGTCTGTGTGGACTGAACTCCTTTATCCCCTCTAATGAGGAAAAAGAAGACTTGTCAATATAAGTGTCAGACCTCCCTTAATGAGCCAAAAGCTCACAAGTTTTACGGATGTGTGAACAGCAGAGAACCAAATGCTATTCTGATTGTACTTATGTCACTGCTTGCACTGTTTAGTGTCAAGACAATGAACCCACGTTTTAGTAGATTGTAAAGCTTTTTTTCTTCTTCTTTATTATTTTTTTTTGCAATTCTTGATCTGCCAATGAGTTGTATTTGTAAGGGTTCTTTTGCTTATCTAGAAAGGATTTTGAAGCATGTGTACCGGACTCCACAGGTAAGCACTCTGTGAACCTTTGGATTAAAATTGGCCATATTTAAACCCAGACAAAAAAGGAGAAAAAACTTCTGAAGAACAGTAGGGCACCGTGTGCCCAGTTTGATGTATGTTACCTTATTTAAAATTCATACAAAATCAGTACAAAACCACTGCCTTACAGCAAAAAAAACATAACTAAACTCAACTTGACATATGTCAGTCCAAAATGGACATAGGACTTCCTATCAATCTAGGTTCAGAAGAATTCTCTCATAAAATATTCCTTGAGGCTGTTGCTTAAAGGTGTATTTTGTGAACTGCCCAGGAACTCCTCTGGAAGTCGTCTTTGTTTTCCTGCCCTTAGTGATGATCCTTTGCCAGCTTTTACAATTGTGCTGGACAGAATACATTTGTCATTTGACATGAGAGTTATGCAGCTCACTACGGCTTATGGTCACCTTTCTCAGAAGCATGCTTACAATCTCTTTGCTATTGCAGTTGATAAACCGGATATAAAAGCCTTCTTTACCTGCAATGGTAAGATGATTAAAATACAAGCATTAATGGTGATTCTATCAGTCTCTGCATTATTGGTCATTTCACCTTTCAGCTAGGGAAAATGGAAAGAGTTCCTTAAATTCTGCATTGTGAATTCTTCTAGATAAACTTTTCCAGCAAACTGTTCAAGCACAGCAAATGCCCTTTTCTGTGTATAAACCATGAGGCAAAATGATAGAATCATGGAGTTTTTGAGTTGTGTGATGGACCTAAAGCATGCCATGCTGTCAACAGTTAGGGCTGACAAACTGCACAAGCTGGTGAAAGTTTATTTTTAATAGCAGCATAACTTGCTGCAGTAGAATCAGCAGCCAGTATGCCTACACCATATTACTGAGTGGTTTTCGGTAAGAGGTGTCTCACATTTCTAGGCATATGATGTGGCCATCTGCTTCTAACATGTGCCTTGAGCTGTCATGACAGTCGAGTGAGTTGCACACAGGTCTCCAGGTGTTATTTCCAAGTTACCAGTCAGAGTTGCTATTCTTTTCTAAACCTCTAGCTTTATTCTCTGATATTGATCAGCTATTGCCACATTCCATGCTTAAGAAAATATGCATTAGAAGTCCCTTCACAGAAACTCCTTAATTTCTGATTCTAGGCCTTTTGAATCTTTGTGGTCTATTTTTTTTAGAAGAAGAAGAAAGAGACTCTGTAGCAGCTGCTCCTGATGCTGCTGAAAAATCTGCAGCACCATCTGTGTGGTCGTGTCAGGGTACAGCTATAAAGCTGCTTGGTGCCAAATTGTCTGTCGAGTGCATTTCATTACAAGGGGCTCTATGTACCCAGTAGTCACAGCTGCAGTGGGCAATGTTTGGTCCACGGTTTTTATATGAAGTTTGTGATATGTAGACTCTAGCATTTGTGCTAAATATGTGGGGTTCTTTCTTGTAATATTAAGTATATATGTCACTGCATACTCCCTTTCCCCCCTTTTATCTCCTTCCTCACGTACAGCTTTTAGCACTTAGGTAAAAGCAAAGACATCAAGTGAGGAAAAAGCTACCTGATTTTTTTTGGCTACAGTGATTATACCATTGTTAAACTGCACACAAAGCAAACTGCTTTCTGCTAACTTAAGGCATATATCTTATTTCATAACTTAAAATATGCAATTTACTTTCTTTTTTGTGCTTGCTCGATGCTTATCTGTTTATTTATTTCTTCTTCATGTTAGGTTAGCCTACACAAACCAGAAATTAAACTGGAATCACTGAAAGAAGATATTAAGGGTTTTCTGAAGACATCAGGTTTGTAATACTTCATTGATATGTTTGTGAATAGTATAGATCTATGTGAGAACATATATAATGAAAATAGTAGTTAATGTAGCTTGGTGTCTTGTTGCTAGCAGTAGCCAGAAGCAGACGTTTAGGGATTCTAGATTATAAAACAAGCTGGAGGGAATTAGAAGTGAAAAAGTTCTTGGATTCCAGCAGCATTTTATAAAACACCTGTAAGGAAGTAATTTTATCATTTCATAATATACTAGTAATTTTTTTTGAAGTTTTTAATGATACAAGAGTTCAGTCACTTCTGAAAATGGAAATCCATGGAAGCGCTCTTGAAAATTTTACCCTTAATTAAATTTTTGATTTCCATTAGAAGTTGTAGGCTATGTAACTGCAATGTGAAGATTTGATAAGTCCATATAAGATTTATAATGATCAAGAACACTGTGTTCATTCATATCTGTAGATGTTCTAATAACAAGGTGGCTTTGAAAAAATAGCACATAATTATTTACCCAGAATTGTCTTGTAATTATTTGAACAGTAGATGGAAATAAGATATTCAGCCTTTATACAGGTTGCATCTTACATTTTTGCCTGTTCTAATTGTATAAGGTTTCATTGTCTCTTCCCATCTGTCTGGTAGGTAGACCTGAATTGAGACAGGACAGAAAACTCTAGCGATGGCAACTCTAATTTGTATTCCATTAATAATGATTCCTAAAGTTGTCTTCTGGATATTTTTTATTTCAACAGGTTGGGAAAAGAAGCTTCAGAATGCTGTTTATAGTGAACTAAGTGTGTGAGTTTATTTCATATTTACATTTAAGAAATTCTACTCACATGGTTTACTTTTGCTTCATTTGTATGTATAGATGTATGATATGTCTGCAAAATCTGTAATACAAAGGGTACCTGCTTCATTTGTGTTTTGAAAGTACCCTTATTTCTTTTTCATCCTAATGAAACTTTTGAACTCAAGTGCATTTAAAAGTACGAATGCAACAAAAATCACAAAAATTTTCTGTTACTGTAGTAATTTCTTTGCTATTTTACTTCCAAAGGTACAAACAGTCACATTATCATTCTTGTTTAGCTTAGGTACTTGTTCCAAATTTTTATTATTTTCAGATGTTTGTGATAGCATTGCACATGCTTTTATTAATTATTAAGAAAAATCTTTAAGATATTGGATCTCTTGACTTACCAGATCAGTGCTCATTGTGCTTGGGATGCGATTGTAAACACACTGAAATCTGTGAAATTCCCTTTTTATTATTGTTCTGTGAACTTTGGATCAGAATTCCTGGAAGCATAAGTTGTCTTTATATTTTGGCAAGCTGGAAAGGTGAATTTCATAACAAATGTAAGCATAGATTTAACTATATAATGTGTATGCAGATCTGTTTGTGCTAATTTAATTAAGCTTATTGGAGTTACCAGTTCTGAACAGTGTATCTTAGCATTAAAAGGAACTCAATTCAGCAAAATACTTGTAAATGTATCTGTTAGTATCTTCATTGTATTGCTCAAGGGAAAAACTATTTACCTGTGGTTTGGACTTATGTTTATATCTGGTCTTTTCCAACCTAGTGAGTCTATGAAATAAGCTGCAAAATAATGAAATTATCCCTGGAAAATTTAAATTAACTAAGAATACTGTGATTTAGATGAGCATTGTGGAAAAGTAAAAAACCGGCATAGCTGAAATCTGTTATTATTGATTCCACACAGGCACGGAATTGTCCAGAAAAAAATAGTAGCAAGTACAAGAATGACATGACCAGTTAGAAATGGGAAGACATTTGGAGAAGGTTTCCCAAAATCATGTGATAGGAACTAATTGAATACATTACAACAGATGATAGTTCAGGCTAACTATGAAATAAAGTTTGTGTACATTTTGTTTCCTGAAGACACTTGGAACAGTTAAAATTAAGCTGGATAAAATGTTTGGCAATAACTCATTGGAAATAATCTACACTACTGGAAGATAAATGAATGTTTTGTTTCTATTTTATTGTTGATCCAGCTTTTGGCATAATGTGGTTTATGAATAAATATTCAACTTTGCTTAGGTCAACACCACAATGTTCTAATTGCTTTGGACATCTACATGTTCACTGTTGATTTTTTAAAAGGAAATCCTCCAAAATTAGTTTGGATCTTGAAAAAACAGAATATCCTGGATAGTAACAGTTCCAGGGAATCATAACAATGACATGATATGAAGAGGGCACACTTAGAAAATGCATGATTTGTTCACTGAATAATTTTATTTTACAAATATGTGAAATTATGAGGTAATACTATTTTTTGTATAAAAAGAACTTGTGTTGAAATGTTATTAATACTTACATGTCTCTATTTTGTTTGTTTTCCTAGGAAAACGTATGGAATACATACTTCTAAAAATAATGCTTTAGTTTTCATTGACATCCATGATGGTTTTACCACTGTGAAAGATGTCAAGTTTAGGTTTACAAATACAGGATTAATTAAGCAAAATAAACATCCGGATATTTAACGTACAGCATGCTTTCTTTAAGGTTTCCTTCACCCTGTCATCCTGCAGCGCCACCTGAGCATATGAAAGAACCTTTAGCTTATATGAGGAAAGCACAGGTTGGTTATCAGTTTTACTGTTCATGTCAGACTGTTTGAGGTTTACTGTGTATAATGTTGTTGTACAGTTTCTAGGTTTTATGCTTTAGGAAAAGCACAAATCTATAACTGCACCAAAGTTAATAATAAGGTTGTATATGTGACATTTTACATTCATACAAGAGATGCTCAAGTAATTGTCCAGCCATGAAAGAAATAGGATACAGTTACATGTAGGTGAATATTGTAAATTAGAGACACTGAATTAAGTCAAGGAGGATAATTTGATTTTCTTGGGAAACAGAAAAAGTGTAACTGTAGGTCATTTTATTTAGGGTTGCAAAAAACTATGTTGAAGAGGCCCAGGTGGGCAGTTCTGCAATACAAGACAACAGCCTGCAGAGACAGTGAGATCTCAAGAAAGAAGAGATATATTTATACTTAGAAATGTGAAAGGAAGATGAACAGTATAGAGCTAAGGAGCTTAAGGCATATTGAAGGAGAATAAGAGAAACTGGACTATAGAAGATTAAATGAGGATTATTGATGTTGGGAAAAAATGGCTTTGCTTCATTGATTTTATTTTTCACTGATATATGCCATTTAAAAAAAACCCAAACATAAACATGTAAAAATAAAAAAGAGCTTTAAGAATATGAACTAGCCAATGTATCTGAGGTAAGGATGAAATTATATTTAACTCAGCCGTGCCTAGAATTATATTGCAGTATTCTTTACGAAGCATTCAGTAAATTGTGTTACTTTTTCAGTTGTACTGTTGTTTGTTCCAGTAAGTCTTATCATGCTGTCCTAGGTTTCAGTCTTTAGCATTTGGGGACAAAATTGTATTAAATAATTTTTGTACTGTGGTGTGAAATGTAATGCCACAATTTACTGCCTGAAAAGAATGACTCAATTTACTAATGTGGAAACCACAGAAGTGTGTCAATGTATATGTTTGTCTAAACCAGTTTGATTGGTTATTGTTTGATAGAAGTGTAAACACTACTTACAGTAAGAAACATCTTTAGCCCTGTTTAAGACTTCTAATAGTTTAGGAATGAGTAAGCAAAAGTCCTATCTTTGCTAGTTTCAAAATTGCATAGCCCTGTGTCAAAAAATATTAGGTTTCCGTATCCTCTGAGGTGGGTTAACACTGGCAGGCAGCTCAGCTGCTCTCTTACTCCCTCCCAGTGGGATGGGAGAGAGAATAAGAAGGGCAAAAATGAGACAACTTGTGATAAAGACAGATAATGACAGTTTAATAGGTAAAGCAAAAGCTGCACATGCCAGGAGAGCAAAATAGGAATTAATTCGCTGCTTCCCATCAACAGGCAAATGTTTAACCATCTCCAGGAAGACAGGGCTTTGTCGTGCATAACAGTTACTTGTGCAGACAAACACCGTAACACTGAACGTCCTCTACTTCCTCCTTCTTTCTCCTAGCTTTTTTAATTGTGGTAATGATGTCATATGGTCTGGAATATCCCTTTGCTCCCCTGGGCTCAGCTGTCCCAGCTCTGTCCCCTTCCCGCTTCTTGTGTACTCCCAGCCTACTCACTGGTGAGGAAGCATCAGAAACAGAAAAAGGCCTTGAAGCTCTTGTACACGCTTTTCAGCAATAGATAAAACACAGTTATGTTATCAACACTGTTTTGGTCACAGGTCCAAAACACAGCTCTATGCCAGGTACTGAGAAGGAAATTAGCTTTATCTCAGCCAAAACCAGTAGGTCCTCTTTCAAATCCTTTCTTGAAATACAGCTCTTAGATAAAGGCATATGAACCCTTTTCCTAGAGAATATTGATAAATAGTGATAATTGTGAAATAGAAATAAATACACAATTGGGAAGTGAACATTTTCTAAAACCATGGAGGTATGTGTGAGCGAGTGTTTGATTTTTGGGATGCACACGCATTTATCACTGTAGGTAATAGGTATATAAGAAAACAATCACAGTCAGATCAGTTGAATCACAACTAGATTTTATTTTGTTACTCTTTTTGATTAAAGGGTAATAATGTAAAAGATTACAAAGTCAGCATTTCAAATATTTTGTTTGTTTAAAATATTTAGAAGTAGCTAAAATGCAGGTTGCTAATACCTTTTGGAAAAGAAAGAAAAGCGTAAACTTACCAGTTTACTTCCATTAGACACTGGAAATCTAATTAGTGTTTTGAAGGTAGAAGACTGATTTTAGTTTGTAGGTAGATTTTTTTTTCCCCCTTTATTTGTCTCTTAGCCTCGCAGCAGTTGGAAAGGTATATTCTAGTGCTATAGACAAAATTTATCCTGGCAGAAAATGTTTTCCGTATAAGTCATATTCTGTTTTTATTAAGCACAACCACCATTTAAGATGCTGTTTCAATTGTTATGAGCTTGTTTACATTTTCTTTATCCTTTTCTATCTTAATTAATTTTCCTCTATTTCAGAATTCTGGAAAGAACAGTAGTACTCTGAAAACAATCTTACTCTGATATCAGTTACTTGAAAGACTTTGAGTCACTAATTAGGACTATATTAGTGTTTTTCCAAAGGAGATTTAAATTTTTTTCTAATTAACCCCTTCTCAGTTGGTTCTGCTCTCTTGTTCTTAGGTGGCAGACTGAAGTTTTTATTTTCTTCACTACCTCAAGAGAAAAAACTGCTTTCTAGGAAAGGTTAGAGAATTAACAGCAATGAGTAGTAATGCTGTAAGTCATTCATGGAGTTGTGCTGTGGTCCAGTGTAGAAAAAGTATTGCCATAAATATTTAAATATCTTTACATCTTAATGTAACATAATTTGTGTTTTCTGAGTGTGTCTACTGGAGAGCTGGTCCTGTGTTTGAGTGGAGTTAGATCACTGGGTACAGCTGCTTTAGTCTGTCATTGTTTAGGTCTTTTGTAGACAGAAAAATACTAGGTTTTTTGAACTGCTGTTAACACCTCTTTATTCCTTTTTTGCTTCCACTTTCTTATCCTGTATGGCTTAGTAGTCTTCGTGTTCTTCTCACTTATTTCTTCCAGTAACAAAAGCACACTTCTCAGCAAATAGGATACTGTAAATGCTCTCACACACCCATCTGTAAAAGAAAAACTGTTTTGTGGCATGGTGTTGAATAACTGCAGCATTTGGAAGGCATTTGAATATGATGATATAGATAAATTTAAAAAATGCAGAATATTATAAAAAATACTGCAATTTTGAAAACTTGCCTTACCGTCAATACTCAGATCTGATTTGTTTATACAAGAGAAGGTGAAGGGGTGACTTGGTTTTGAGAAGAAATTTCTGGTCCAAGATAGCTGTTTTGTTTGATAGGAAAAGTCATGAGAGGACCTTGTAAATGGAAGTTAACATGAATCACTTATAGACAAGATATAGTTTTTATTTTTTGACAGAACTTTTGAACATCTGCTCTTCCCTTCATTTGTTTACTGGCTAATAAACTGCATCCTATTTTGGACAGAACTTTAAGTTTGAGGAGTATGTGGTTAGACAGTAGCTAACTGTTGTAGAATTTGTATCTAGAGCAAATTACATATAATAAATAGAGCTAAATGACATTAGCAGGAGTCTTTGCACTCATTTGATTGGGGCCTGACTCATCATCCACAGAAGACTAAATTAATTATAAAACCCATCAGTGCTTCTGTAATCATGTAAGTGAAATCCTAAGTCAGTCAACTAGGAAGTCAATACTCGTTGGCATTAACTTCAGAGGAATTATCCATGGATTAGGCACCATATTTTGAAGTCTAATGCAATAGCCAGAAGAATCTGATTGCTTTTTAAGCTGACCACTTGCTACTGAGGCATTGTCTACTTCTGGTTTCCTGCTTGTTTAGAGAACTATTTTTTTGAGCATTACAGAATACCTAATTTCTGACTTTTTAACTGCTGAAAATATCTAAGATACCTTTCTGGGAGGAAGACTTGAATTATTTTCAGGTCACAGAGTGGAAAAGGCATTATCTGTACACAGTTGATTGCCCTCCTTATACTAATTTGAAAATTTTATTAAATGTTGATATATAAGAAAGCTTAATCATTAGGCATATGTAAAAACTCAGTAATTGTGAAATACATGCTTTTTGGAGACCTGAAATGCAAAACAATTCATTTTCCTTGTTCTTTATTATGGTGTAAGTGAATAAATCTCTTTGCCTTATTGTTTCCATTTAAACAAGCATGTAAATATTCCCTTAATGTTTTTGCAGATGTCAGTCAGTGACTCTTCCTATACTTTCTTATATATGATTTTTAAAAGCTGCTTGTTACATGATGAATGCAATTGGAGGAAAAAGAAAATCCATGTAATGTAATTTTTTTTTAATGTTTTAGGGAAGCTGGGAGAAGCGAATCTTAAAAAGTCTAAACAGTATGTGCACAGAGCTCAGTATTCCACTAGCCCAGAAGGTAATATACTATGAACTTTCTGTTGCCAAACTGACTTTTTTGGAAACGAAGCCTTTGTCTTGCACACTTATATTGTAGTCTTATTTTATACATGATTATCAAAAGCTGCAAGGCCAGTATCCAAATAATTTTGCTAATTTTACTACAGAATAATTTTACTACAGAATAGTTTTCAGGGATAGTGTTAGTGTATGCATTAGCTCTTCTTGGGACAAGATGAAGTGTATAGGCTTCCTCTTTGCTGTTGCAGTATCTAGCCTCCTGAGGGAGCCGTATGTTAGAAAGCTAGTCGCTGCATTTATTGCTCTTAATAGAGCATTTTAGTGTGATGACTTAGCTGTGTAACTTGTAGCTGTATAGCCTGTACATGATATAAATACACTTAGTGTGCTGGAGAAAGCTGTAGTTGGACTGGTACTTTAGAAGAGAGAGATACTGTTATATTGTTAATTTTGTTTGTCATTCTGCTTTGTTTTGGTTTTGTTGATTTTTTAAAAAATTAATTTAAAGGCTTTAATTCTGAAGATCATGGAATTGGGAAATCATGTTAGAACCTTTTGGTCTTCTTTTTTCTCCTGTTGTATATCTATGATAGGTAGCAGAACCTCTGTGTCTCATCATATGAGATAAAGGATGTAGCTGTGTTTGCTTTTCATGACTGTGCCAGGGATGGGAATTTGATTACGAAGTCCAAAAGCTCTATGAAATGAGCAGTAAATCTTCAGTAATACGAAACTGACAACTAAATAGTCCAAAATCCATTAGTAAACACATGAAACTATTTAATGGGCTTCTTTTTGCCTTGAACTGGAACTTGGACTTGCTGCAGTAGAATATACTGTCAAGCTGAGGATAATTTGTAAGCAAAATAAATTTGTGTTGTTAGTGCCGTCTGGTTTTTAAAGTGTTACATTAATTTATGTATTTTAAATAGGTTTTACTCATTCTGTTAAAAGAAGAGTTACTTTCTTTTACCTTTCAGAGGCCTGTAAGTGAACAGAAAGAACTGCTTAATAAATGGAATGAAATGGGAACTGATGAGCCAGGTAAGGTCAACTGAATTTATGTGTGTTAACTTTTTGTACGTGGAAAAATAGCATAAACATTTATCAGTCAAAGATTAATGTAATCACTTCATGGTAAACTGTGTACAATCTTTGTTTCTCATTGGTAATATATCATTATGCATAACGATGTATTTATTTCATTGTTATTTTTTTCAAGTTATTTTACTGACTTGAATCATCACTGAGAGGTTATGGAATAATGCTCCTTGTTTCAGAGCCTTAGAGCTTTGTGTAGTTGGTGTACTGCTCCTGTTAGTGTAAGATTATGCTAATAGAAAGAAAATGTCTAGAACTGTGGTTACTTAAGCTCAGGTGTTTTATTAACAAAAGATAAAAATAGCACTTACACAGAATAATCAGTCATATTATCCTTTGGGAGAGCAAGGCTAACTGCCTTGATTGTTTTGCAAAGGTACTAGTTTGTATCACAGTACTACGTCTGTGTTGGCAAATACTTTTCATGGATTGTTTATAACTAGTCCCAATTTTTAATTTGATGGCAGTATGTTTAATTCAACAATCTGTGTTGTTAAAACAAACAAAAAATTCCTCTTTTTGAATATTGTATCTCTCCCATGTCTAAGAATGTTTCAATCTAAAAACTTACATGTAATAAATAAAAAGCTTTCTGTGACCATGGTTCACTTGCTTTGAGCTTACAAAACTAAGGCACTAACATTAGCATGATCTTGGAGAACGTGTTGTGTTTGTAGCCATGATATCTGTGATGTTATTTTAGTCTTTGCTCTAATTTCTTATCGAGATTGCTAAATTGTGTTACAGTTATGGAAGAATTGCATTGGTTTTTTCCTCTCTTGGTTTTAATGTAGCATCATTGAAATCTTATTTCAGATCTAAGTCTCTTCCGTCCTGTTTATGCGCCTAAAGATTTTCTTGAGGTAAACATTTCTGAAACACTGCCTCAGCCATTGAGTTGAATGCATTATTGTCTCTTATATGAACTAGGAAAAATAATTAAGTGTACTTCAAACAATTTGTCCTTTATAGCAAGTGAAATTTGGCATGTTTTTTATGACTTCATGTTTTGTTTGATAAAATACTATTGCTGTTTCTTTTTTAACTGCAGCTTTTAATTGTACTTGTGATAAATATCTCTTCCAGAGAGCAACCAGTTTGGAGCCAACTTTTTTCCTCTGAGAGCAGTTCTCCAACTGATTTCATAAATCATTTTACATTTTAAATTGCAATATGTTAAGCTGATAAATTGCAATATGTGAAGCTGATAAGAATGCTTGATGGTAGAGAGGAAAACCTGTACACAGTTTAAATTTGAGGTTATCTGGGAAAATTGTGATGAGTCAAACATGGAAGAGAACTATGTGGAATTTTGGAGGCTTTTGTCTGTAATCAAACCAAACCATTAAAAAAATGATGGCTGATGAATCTTTAAGGTCACAAATGACAGTATTCATCGTGTTGTGTGGTTTGAGCAGGGAACAGGACTTGCTTTACCAGCTATGCCTAGAACAGATATGGACGATGCACAGTTAATATGGGTTACAGGGAACTTAATGGTGTCTCAGTAGGAGATTTTTGGATTAAAATGTGATTGAAAATAAAATTTAAAAAAATTAGAATCTGTGTATCCTGTGAATTAAACAGGAAACAAGTCACCTGGAGTATGAGGGCAGTGTAAAATTATAGAGTTAACATGACCTCCCAATTTAGAGAATAAAACTGAAAGTCAAATACTGAATTATCAGTCAGCATATTAATATTTCAATGTGATTCAATGCAAGTTAAATGGAACATCTTTTGTAGTGGTAGTGGAGATTTGTAGTATTCCTGACTTGATTGTAAATTGTTTCATAGTTAAGAATGGTGAAGACACTTCTGAATCCAACAATAAACTTTCTATCCATTCTATTAAATTTCTAAAGAGTTCCTCTTGATGTTTTAGTGATAATAATACCGGAAATTTATGATGTATTCTATTTTCCATCACTGTACTAATAGCCAAGTTGTATTTTTAATCTTGAATCTGTAAACAAGTCTCCATTTTATCCTTATCCAGTGACCCTCATTGTCAGAAAACTCTCCAGTTTTCTTTCCAGAGTTTGCAGCTTCTTACATTAATCTTTTCATTTACAAGGTTAACAGTGAGGTTATATGGTATTAGAATATTTAGAAGACTCTGAAATGTAGAGGTAGCATGCTGTGGAAGAATTTCATTAAGAGCTGGAAACTCATCTCAGAAAGAATCCTTGCCAGCACAACATTCTGATATCAAAATTTATACCCATAGAATAACAGTATGTAAAGGACTGTAAATCCTCTATAAATCACAGTTACTTATGTTGACAGTATGATTTTTTTGTCCTTTAAATTTTATCCTTAAATTTTATTAATGA
Organism: Piaya cayana; assembly: GCA_013389865.1. Classification (NCBI taxonomy): domain Eukaryota; kingdom Metazoa; phylum Chordata; class Aves; order Cuculiformes; family Coccyzidae; genus Piaya; species Piaya cayana. The sequence goes on from WAAB01019714.1 coordinate 223,615, forward strand.
AAGTTGTTTAGGTTTTAAATTCTGTAGGTTTTTTTAAATGAAAGAACTGTGATTTTAAATGAAATTATTGTGATTTGGTAATAAATTGTTCGAGTAACAAATTATGTAGCACTTTGAAAGCCACACAGGCTTGCCAGTGTAAGAATATGGATAAAAATTATTTCAGAAAAAAGTAATAGTGAAGAACGTTCTGGGTATTGTAGCTGTCAGAAATATACTCTTGGTCTTCAAATAGCTTTGATAAGAAAGTTAATTTGACTCAAGACATTACTATTTAGCCAGCACATAATCCCATATATTTCTGCTTTTTAATTTCATAATTAGAGCTTACTTTTCGAAGTGGAATATTTATTTCTCCTTAAAAATTCGGCTTCTTTTTGATTTTGAAAATGTTGGGATAGAATTTGATAATTTGGGCCTTTGTATATGATAGTTGCAGGAAACAGTTTTATGCAGAATGTACTGTTTGTAATATTGATGATGGTAAAAAGACTTCTCAATGTAGATTTCTGAATATATACAAGAAATGACAGGGATACTATTTTTAAGGTACTGATGAATCTTCGAAACCCAAATTATGAAAATGGAGAACAGCCTAGTTTCAGAAATCATCTGGGGCTGATTCAGGTTCCTCTAAAAGTTAAAGATATTCCAGAATTGGTAAGTATATTTTTTTTTCTTAAAAGAGATTTCTGTAAGAATTATTTTGGCTTGATAATGAATAATTCTAAATAATAAGGAGGAATGTCAGTATCTTGATAAATTTCTCCTTCTGAAAGTGAAAATAATATGTAGTTAAAACATAAAGCTTAAGAAAGAGTTTTACAAAAAGACATTTTTAATGAAAAGTAATACATAAACAGTACATTATCTGCCAATTGGGAAGTTTTCATTTTAAGCCTCCCAGGTTTGATTTGTTCCAAAAAGATGTTTTTGTACACGTTATTCACTTTTTTTTTCTGTACAAGAAACTTCTAAAATATGTAGTTGATCTTAATTCTGCTGTTTCGTTTGCTGTACAAGATCAGTAACCTGACAATCAGTTAGCTTATGATTTTATTCTCAGAGTAATTTTAAATCCCTTTATAGTTGGGTTGCAAATTAAAGAAAATGCTTGTGTACTAGTATTATAACCAGAAAACAGGAGAGCTTTTAATGCCTTAATTGTACCTGGGTTGGAATAAAGCTGGGAAATAAATATCCTTAACCAGCTTTTTGGTTCACCACTTCATTACATCCAGGCGTAGCTCATAGTTGTTATGAAAAATGGTGCCTCTAACTAAACCTAGAGTAAGAAGTGATGTGAGATTCCTCTCTTTGAAAAATGAGCTTGTAAGTTATATATATGCATTTAAAAGAACTAGGTTTGGTTTAGAAAATATTTGCATTTAATCCTCCAGAAGAAATCTCTAGTGATTTAGATAATTAAACATTTTTAATTAGTGTTTTGTGGTTTTGTTTCTTTTCAGAAAGAAGACTTCAGTGAACTGGGCTTAAATATAGGACAGCTTGGTATTGATGATTCAGCACAAGTGCCTCCTGGTTAGCTAATGCTGTGCTTCAGTCATTTAAATTGAACACTAATGAGTAGAATACTTTGCAATTATCAACTAATTTATGTATTTTTTCTGTAACAAACCATAAGTATTTGTTCTGTAACTATGTTTGTAGTGATTTTCTTAGTAAAATATAGCTAATGACAGAAAACATTGTGAATATGAAGGGGCAGATTTGGAGAAGATTTTTAATCTTCACCTTAAATTGAAGGTTTGGTAATTTCAGTGTCTTTGAACACTTCAAAGACAAATCTGTCTGTCTGAAAAAATACAGAAACATCAATAATTGTTAAGCCAACTAACAGATAGGCATAGATGCAAACATTTTTAAATATGTCTTCTTAAAGATTACAGAAAATACCCACATATTAATATCCAGTAGCTTAAATAGTGCATGATCTGTTATTGTTCCATGTATGCATTTATTCCTGCAAAAACAGGTTTTGAAATTGTCTTTCCATATAAAAATGGAAAACACTTTACTGTCAAGTGATTTTTCTTTTTACATGGAAACGTAGCTAATTGAAAGTTAGGTTCATACAGTACTGTTGTACTTTGGTACCAGCGTCCTTCAGGTGAGAAAAATTCAGTAGCATTAATTCATCTTATTTCTAAAAAAAGTATTAATGCTGATGCAGGTTAATTTTTAGTGATGCTGGAACAAAAATCAGCTGTATATAGGGGTGTGTAGTAGAAATATAAAATTATGTTACTTGTTGGAATATCCTTTTTAAATTTTTTTGGTTTTTTCATTTACTTTCTAGAGTTCTTTGAAAATGAACATGTTTGTGTTGGACAAAAAGGTATGGATATGTCTTCATCTGTAATAGACTGAATAGTTAGGAATGCATTTAAAAAACTTCTCTCTCAATTATGTACACCTTTTAGAATTTAACAATTTAGACAGAACTAACCCAGAGCATAGTCAGTAATACCACTGTAATTTAGACAGAGACAGTCAGTAATACTAGCGTAATTTAGGCAGAGACGAAAAAGCAAACATTTACAATATTGTAGTAGCTACCAGATAAATAGCTCCACGGATATTTCATTAAAAAAGAAATGGGAAACAGAGTCATAAATTTTTGGTGGTAACTTATGCCATTATTAAATTTAACCTTAAAATCAAAAGACTCTGGACTCCCTTCTCTGCACACACAGTTCTCATTGCACTAATGAGATTTACGCCTGTGCGTCAGAATAGAGTCTTTTNTCTTTTAGAGGTTTACGCCTGTGCGTCAGAATAGTCTTTTAGAGGTTTACGCCTGTGCGTCAGAATAGAGTCTTTTAGTTGTTATTTGCAATTACGGAACTTGCTAAATACTGGGGTGCTTAGCTGCTATGGAAGATTTACTCATTTGTCTCTGTATACTGCTTTTGCTGAAAAAGTTCCAAGTCTTTTTGTAGGTTAAGAAATAATCTACAAAAGAAAGGGGACAATTAAAGAATTAATCATTTACAAGCTTGGTTTGCTTATAGGAGAAACATACAAGAAACGTTTGAAATCCATCAGTATCTGCTCCTTGCTGTCTCTTATGATTCCTGCTAAACATTTTCACTATCAAAGAAAAAATAGAGTGGGTACCATCCCAAAAGGCCTCCATCCTTTTTGTTATTGTTATTGCAATAACAAAACTGTGACCTTTCTTAGTTTCCTTTTGTGATCCTCCTTCTACCTCTCATTGTCTGTTTTCCAATGCAAGAGCAGAACATTAGGGTACTGTCTGTCTCGTCTTTTGGTCTTCCAAATAAGTTACCCATCCAGACTTCCTGACCCAGCCATTCAACTCCATAATGTAATTCTTGCTGCTTGTCTCTTGTATGTGTAGAGCAGCTTCTATTACAGAGATTGTCTTAGCTTTTCCTATTTGCAGGAATACACAATTGTATAAAAACGTAAGTCAGAAGTCATGATCATAAGCTTAAAATCTCAGTTCATTCAATGGCAGTACTACTGCATGCTCTATTGGGTGTTCATTATGACTTTGGTTTCCATTGATGTTATTGATTTTGCTTTTATATTAGTTGTATTGCCAAGTCTGAGGAATTTTCTGTATTATATTTAGTAAAAGCTATTTTCTATATAGCAAAACTACTTTTTAATACCTTATATCTCAGTAAGGAAAAATAAACACTTATGGACATTGAGTCATAGTCTTATCTAAAGATTTGTGGGGGAATGCAAGAGTGCCTTTCTTTTTGCCCTCTTAGTTTAATAAGGAAGAATCACTCAGCATCTGTGATAGAGCACTGCAGGTTTAACAGAAAGTTGGCAAACCAGTCTGTTTAGTATTTAAGAAGAGGGGGAAGGAGAGAGGAATCAATTAAATAGATTTGTAATTCCAAACCTCATCCTTCTAAGTCATGTCAAGGCAGATATTGTGAATATCTAATTTAGTGAAATTTAGAAAAGCAGGTTGTTTCTGAGAGACTTTAGAGAAATCAGAGGATACAGATTTGGAAATTTCTTAGTAGCAGCACACCACCTATCTAATGTCTAATTAATCTCATAGAAGTATCTTACCAAGTCTCTGTTGTGAGACACATTTCAGGTAGGAGGGTACAATTGTTCACAGAACCTTAAGGGAAACAGCACTTTTACCAGATTAGGATTACTAATGATTGTTGACTTTGAAATTTATAGATAAAAGTAAGGAGTAAGATAATCTACTCTGAGCTATTTACAGTGCTGAATTCAAGATGGGGTCCTTGTGAAAGAGTAGCCTCAATCTTCAGAACAATAATCCATCTAGGCAGACCTGTCAACAATAGAGTATTTGGTTTATGTCAATCTGAATCAAAACTCAAAATAAGGTATTTATCCTCCAGAGTATGTATACCACTAATGAGAGGACATGACAATACACTCTGAAAAGGAGAATTCTTGTCCTACAGTTATCTGTGAAGATATTTGTATAGTTAATATAAAAATAGGGAAGACACAAAAACCCAGAATGAGTAGCAATCTCTTGTTTGAACTGAAATACCACTCACAGTGAAACAGGAGTACTTTGTGGCTATATGCCAGCCTACTAGCTGCAGCAAGAGGGAATGGCCTCAAACTCTGCCAGGGGAGGCTCAGGCTTGACGTAAGGAAAAAATTCTTCACTGAAAGAGTCATTAGGCAATGGAACGGTCTGCCCAGGGAGGTGGTTGACTTACCTTCCCTGGAGGTATTTAAAGTGTGGGTGGATGAGGTGCTGAGGGGCATAGTTTAGAGCTGGTGGGAATGGTTGTACTCAGTGATCCAGTAGGTCTCTTCCAACCTAATCATTCTATGATTCTATGAAGTAGCCTAGTTTCTGGGCTGCAGCAAATGATGCATGACCAGCAAGTCAAAGGAGGTGATTCTCCCCTTCTACTCTGCTCTCATGAGGCCCTGCCTACCGTACTGTGTTCAGCTCTGCAGTCCCCATCATAAAAAGGATATTGACCTGCTGGGAGTGAGTCCAGAGGGACACAAAGATGTTCAGTGCGCTAGAGCGTGTCTCATGAAGACAGACTGAGAAGGTTGGGCTTTTCCAGCCTGAAGAAGAGAAGGCTTGAGGTAGATCTTGTAGCAGCTTTGCAGTACCTTAAAAGGGCCTACAAGAAAGCTGAGGAGGGACTTTATACAGGGGTGTGTAGTGATAGGACAAGGGGGAATGGCTTTAAACTGAAAGAGGGTAGATTGAGATTAGATGTAAGGAAAAAATTCTTCGCTATGAGGGTGGGGAGGCACAGGTTACCCAGAGAAACTGTGGATACCCCATCCCTGCAGATGTTCAAGGCCAGGCTGGATAGGGCTTTAAGCAACCTGATCTAGTGGGAGGTGTACCCGCCCGTGGTGGGGGGGTTGGAACTAAGTGATCTTTAAGGTCCCTTCCAACCCAAACCATTCTATGATTCTAGGATATGATCAGATATATACTGAGATGATGTATACTAGGTGCTATTTCATGACAGAAGGTACTACAGCCTTATTATTATTATTATTATTATTATTATTATTATTATTATTATTATTATTATTAATTGTGTTTTTCACCAGGAAACTACTTCAAAATTGTGTTGTGGAAACAAGACCTTTTAGATACTTCCCCTTAGCTAAAGCTTGCAGCATGATAAATCAGTTTGTAAATATAGAAATTTAAGTATTTGATAGTTTGATAAACTTTAGAAGTCTTAAACTACATCAATTCATTACCTGCTCTGATTCTTACAGTTTTAGCAGAGCAAGATAGTGCTGCAGCTCAACAGTATGTTCGCCAGGGGTGTCCGACAGCACTCCGAGCTGATCTGTGGGCCCTCATCCTCAATATTTCTAATCAACCAGAGGTAAGGAACAAAACGAGAGTAAAATATGAAGACTAGGCAAAACCACAAAATCTTCTAGTGGTCTTTTTCAAGAATAGAAATGCTCTGCTGAGTTGTGACAGAAACTGATAAACATTTTATGAGAAATATACATATGCCTGAAATAAAACTCATACTGTAGTGAAGTCTTTTGGGCTCATCCCTAATTTTTTCAGCAGTGAGTATAATACTGTGGAAATACCTATTCGATTGAATTGGTTAGCTCCAGAGGTTTCCTATATGGTGCGAGCTTTTTTGGAAGGGAACAAGACAAAGATCCTGGAGAGAAGAACGAACCTCTCTTAACTTTGCTACGTTTTATAAAAAGATGATATGCTGTACCTTTTTTTCCCTGCCTATTTTAACTTGTCATCGTATTCATGTACATATGTACTATTCAATTGCTTTATATATTCACAGAATCATTAGGTTGGAAAAGACCCACTGGATCATCGAGTCCAACCATTCCTGTCAATCACTAAGCCATGCCCCTCAGCACCTCATCCACCTGTCCTTTAAACACCTCCAGGGAAGGTGAATCAACCATCACCTTGGGAAGCCTGTTCCAGTGCCCAGTGACCCTTTCTGTGAAAATTTTTTTTCTGATGTCCAACCTGAACCTCCCCTGGTGGAGCTTGAGGACATTCCCTCTCATCCTGTCCCCTGTCACTAGGGAGAAGAGGCCATCTCCCTCCTCTCTACAACCTCCTTTCAGGTAGTTTTAGAGAGCAATAAGGTCTCCCCTCAGCCTCCTCTTCTCCAGGCTAAATGACCCCAGGTCCCTCAGCCACTACTCGTAAGACTTGTTCTCCAGCCCTTTCACCACCTTTGTCACTCTTCTCTGGACTTGCTCCAGAGCCTCAACATCCTTCCTGTGGCGAGGGAACCAGAACTGAACACAGGATTTGAGGTGCAGTTTCACCAGTGCCAAGTACAGAGAGAGAACAACCTCCCTGGAACTGGTGGTCACACCATTTCTGATACAAGCCAGGATGCCATTGGCCTTCTTGGCCCCCTGGCACACTGCTGGCTCATGTTCAGTCGACTGTCAACCAACACCCCCAGGTCCCTCTCCTTCAGGCAGCTTTCTAGACAGACTTCTAGTCTGTAGCACTGCATAGGGTTGTTTTTCCCCAAAGTNTTGGCCCAACCAGTTTTCCACCCAGGAGAGTGAGCACCTGTCCAGGCCAGAGGCTGACAGTTTCCATAGCAGAATGCTGTGAGAAACTGTGTCAAAGGCTTTGCTGAAGTCCAGGAAGACCACATCCACAGCCTTTCCCTCATCCTGTAGGTGGGTCACTGTCATAGAAGATCACTTTGTCATAGAAATATTATACATCTTACTTCAGATGCTGAAGGCTAGGTTTAGGTTATTTTAAATTACTGGGACAGCTTGAATTTTAGAAGTATTTTTCTTTATGAGAGCAGGAATATAAGAGGTGTAAAATTAATGTTCTCAGTTATGTTGCATCTGTTTATGTTTTGTTGAATTCTGCATACTCTAAAAGAATTTTTCTTAGTGTAGAAGATGGAATAATTGAATAAGAGAGACAATTATTCTGTTTTGATCACTGTAAGTGAAGACAATAAGCAGAAAAATCATAAAATATTGCATTTTATGTCCATGTAAAGTGCGAATTGTTATGGTAATAGATTTATTAAAATCTGTTTCCTGAAATTTACAGGGACAGTTTTCAACTGTTTCTGTCTATTATTATATTTGTCAGCCGCTCTGTTAAGTCCTTTCAAAGTTAACTCTAGTTTATAGTTGTTTTTTATACATGTTTATACTGTGCATGAAGTGTGAACATTTTTAGATGTTCTGTGAAAGTTAATCTCTTTTGTGGTGCTGTTAACTCAGTTTATTGTTAGGGAAGGTAGAGAGCAGTAGATGAACTGTTTGATCACAAGTGCTCTTGTATGTGATTTGACTGTATAATAAATGGTAATTTGGCTTCAGCTTATTGCAAGGATGTGTGCAAACACATGTCAGGACAGCTAATACATTGGCATGATATTTTTCCTTGGGACAACTTTGTACGCAGTTAGCAAATGATTCTTGTCAACTATAGACGAGGAAGAAAAATAAACTATATACACATACAGCATTCTGAGATTCAGTGCAGTAGATATTCTTCAGAAGATGTTCTACAGGATCCAGAGCCTTGAGACTGAACTGTATGCAGGGAACAAGACTGGAAAATAGTAAAATAAAAAATCCACAAACCCCAGAAATTATTGACTCTGTGGACAAGATATACTGGGTTGGAGAAAATTATATGAGCTGGTAATGTAAGTGCATATGAACATTTTTCTATCATGCTAAACTGAAACTATATCTTCTCATGTAACAGCTATCAAGTGTTTTATCTCATTTTCCAAGCCTATTTTTGCATTGCTTTTTTTTTGTTATCCTGGGCTCTAAATTACAGTTGTTTTATGGACTTTGTATATTAAAAATATAAATGCACTGAATGGATAGGCTTTTTGACGGAGACCTAGCAGATTGCCCATAAATTATGGGTTACTATAGCTATGTTATAAGCTGAATGTCCATACTTCATTTTAAGGTTTACATTTACAGGCACTTCCCAGAAGTAAGGCTGTAACTAATGCCAGAATGCTAACATCCTGAGATTTTCTTCTTGCATGTACTGAATATACCACTTTAATTTTTGTAAAGTATAGTGAAACAATTTTCAGATATATGTAGCTGGTTTATCATCTGCAGTATTTAATATAGACTTAATTGGTTTATTTAACACTTGTTTTCTTTACCTCTTGTGTACTGTTTGCTGAAGTTGAATTGTGTGGTTGCAGAGATTTCTTGTTGTAATATTTCTGATTTTTAGTTTAGCTCTATTACATTTATAGCTGCATGAATCTATTACTCAAAGGATTGTGAATTTCCTTTCTTTAATATAAAAAATTATTGAAGGTTTGATATGGGCATTGTTGTGTGTCTTAGCATCCAATATTGTTGTTTGGAAAATTTTATTCAGTAAAGCTCAGCCTCTGTATAAAGCTAATATACAACCAAACAAGGGATGATAGTAACAACCTAACATCGTAATCATGAAAATGATAAACTGTAAACTCTACATGCAGGATTACTTAGAAATACGTGAACACATTTCCTGGCCATGAATTGTTTATTAGATTTCATTTGTAATGGCACATTTCAGAGAAACTGTGTTAAAAGAGCATTTTTAAGGTTGCGAAGTCAAACATGAAAGAGCTAAACAGTGTTACAGTTAATATTAACTGTGCAAACAGTCCAATTTGCTATATATCTGTATTTTGTCATATGATCTTGAATCACACGATCACATTTTTTCCCTGTGGGACGTCTGCCTTACTGATTACACAGAATGCATGGTGCACAGTTACTGAGAATCTGTTCAATATTTTTTATTTCTTCTCTTTGATGTGTTACCAGGTTGTTTATTCACTGCACGCTATTCAAACAGTTCATTTAAAAATAAATAAATTGTTCGCTATCATGTAGACTTTTTTCCTCTTAATTAATTTACATTAATGGGTTGAAAATTAATCTTAATTCTTAAAGTTCCAGCATGCAGAAATTATTAATGCTTTGCTTTACTACAACTTTTACTGAATGTCCTAGGTTTAAAAGCTTAATAATAGGTGAGGTGTTAAGTTCATAATGTATCATGATGTAACTTTATGCCTTGCCAGTAGGGTTCTTTAGAGTAGGATCAGTAGCCAAAGGTACTCTCTGCACCATTCAAATGGCAGAAAAGCTAGTAGCAGCACTGCTCTGTCATCGTCTTTGACTAGAAGAGGATGTACTTTACAAGTGGATTTCACAGGTGTCTGGGAAAAGAGTAAGTTTTTGAATCCTCTTGCAAGGAAGGACTTCATGTAGTTCTCTTGTCCATTACCTCTTTATGTAATCTGTTTAGGTTGTTGGTTTGTACTTGTTTGTGGTACTTCTGTTTCAAGTTCTACAGCTTACCTAATTAATGCTGGTTGCCGTTCTCTAGGTTTCATCCAACTCCTGCAAATCTTAGCATCTCGTTTCTAGACTCCCCAATGTCAGTCATTCTTCATATTCCTATTTCTATGCTTCACCCACCTGTTTCTTCCGTTAGGTTTGAGAGGCAGGTATAAATAGTTCAATCAAAGGAGGAGGGAAACTAAAAATGAATCATGAACTGCCGACAGTTTAGCAGTGAGAGTGCAACTCTAGTGCCTGGGATTTTGTGATAGACCACAGGTAGACTGTGTCTGCACAGAGACTGCTGAGTAATCCAAACCTTAATTTCAAAGAAGGTGAATTGCCAGATTCTGGTTAAGTTTGCTAGGTACTACTGAAAGATGCTGTTCTCTCTTGCCTATGAGCTTCTTAGAGCTCCCTTTTCCTTATGTTTTTAGGTGGATACAGTGTGAGTTTTTTGAGTGGAAATTCTGGCATGTGGCTTTGTCAGGTCAAGAAGGCTGGGCACTGCAGTCCTGAAATGCACTTTCTTTCAAGAAAAGATGAGTATGTTTGGAGCTGCACTATAAAAAATTATGTATTATTTTGAGAAAAGCTGCAGTCTATAAAAAAATGCAGCGCATTTTAAAAATGTAAAAAGTTTACAGGTCAAGGTTACATTAAGATTTAGCAGACAGAGGAGAAACGTTGGATCAGATGAAAATAGTAAAATTTTGGTTTTATAAATGAGAAGGTGTTAGACTAAAACCTACCACATCTTTTGAAACTGCTGAAACTTGATAGTCAGTGGTCTCATCTGGAGGAAGAACTGAAACCAAGGAAACAGTAAAGCAAGACTTTTTTTTTTTCTAAATCTGAGTGAGGCTCTTAAAAACATTTTGCACTGTGTGAGAAAAACTGATTACTGAGCAAAATGGTCATGTGGCTTGAAAGCAAATCTGTGACCAATCTTGCTTATGATATGGATATAAGAAATCAATTTATTAATACAGCATGAATCACTAGCCTCTTGTCTTACTAAGGGGCATAGCAGGATCTGCTTGTGCTCAAGTTGCATCTTAAAAAGAGCTGTGTTTCCCAAGCTGTGTTTTTGTCACAACAATCACAATTTAAAAGAAAATGAATGACAGGTAGTGTTTTAAAACCATTATTCCTACAATGTTTATGATTGGTTTTGCACTGCAAGTCCCTTTTAAATAATTTCTGATTTGTTTCCAAAACTTTTTGTCATGAATTCTAGTTCAGATGGACATCTTGGCCTTCTGGTCTTTTTAATAAATTATTTGACTGTTGAAATATTTAATAACTGTTTTATTCTAATATTTGCAATGTAAATTTGTTGTTCTTTTTTTTAGGGTAGAGTTTTGAGTTGTTTTTGAAATTTTAGTTCAGACTGAAATTAAAACAGCAGCAGCAGTGGTGTTTTACTTTCTAAGAAGTGAGAGTTGGCCCAGTTGGTTTTTGTAAGAGCAAAGGAGAAGCTATTATTTATGAAAAAAGAAAAGGTGATAAACTGTTTACCCTTTTATTTAAAATCATACTGAAGAGAGTATTAAACTGAATTATAAAGAATATTATAATTCCATGAATTGCTGAAGAATCTGAGCACAGTTGTTCTCTCTTTTAAGGTAGTGCCCTAACTATCAGGTTGTTTATTCTTATCACTTTTATAACTGCTTGGAATATTTACAGCAATTAAAACAAATTAAGGAAGGAAATTGGCAAGGATAGATATATTTCATAAATTGTACATTCTGGTAGTTAAGGCCAAGTGGTTCAAATCTCTGTTCTAACTAAGGCAATATTTACACCATATTTTAATAAGTAGGTTGTTTTTTAAAATGTGTACATAAGTGTGAAGGGTGGGTCATGGCATTGGTACAGTAGAGCATCATTTAAGAATATTTCTTCTTGTACAGAAGTCTGGTCTTATAGATTCAGGGAAGTCATTCCTTACATGCCAGATCTGTTCTAAGTGTGAATAGAGCAGCAATAATTCATTTTTTCTAACTGATAAAATGAATGGACCATGTGTTTAAGTGATTACTTTTTAGTCGTGTTCTACAATAATTTTAATAATAGCAGGAAAATAAACTCTTGTAGGCAAACATAAAACATAATTGAATAGCTTCCTAATTCAGGAAGGATACACTTACTACAATGTACTGGACTAGTGATAGTGATAATTTGTGGTTAACATGTGACCTCAGGTGAAAGTATTTTAAGAAGAAAACTTGTTTCTGCTTGTAAATTTAGAGGGTGCTTTATATATGTGTCAAAAAAAACCCCAAAACGCTCTTCCTTCATACTGCTTTCCTCTGCTGCTTCCAAACAGTCTTTAACAATTGTTCTAGTGAATTCTAGAAAACTGAAAACTAGGAAATTATAACAGGAAACCATGATGTTATTATAATCTCTTTCCCAAGTTACAATAGATTAGTAGTTGCATTATCTGGTACCCTTGGAGCCGTGGGTTTCATAGTACCACTTCTTATGCTGGATTATTGCTACATACAACAGAAACAGTTAATCATGCAGTCTGCTTAGCATAATAAAAAAGAGACTGGTTTTGTTGTGTTTGCTTTTTAATTAGCTCCTTTTGTTCTAATATATGCAGTCATTTGAAATGGGGAAAAAAAAAGCCTGCAAACATTATGCATTTGGCAGTTTTACACTGAATTGGACAACAGTATTGGTGCATTAAAATCGTGACTTGAGTATTAGAGTAGTTCTCTGTAGCTCTTGAGAACAGTGATGCATTTATACTGCAATTAATTTACATTTAGTAAATAGTTGTGTCTGATTCTTAATAGAGAAATAGCGTACTATTAATAGATCTCCTTTTTATTTCTCAGAAATAAAAATGTAAATACTTTTCCAATGGTAGTTATCAGTGGTTAATAAATACAGCTTTTTTATTCATGTAAACTTATTAATATAAAGAATAGCTGCAATGTTCTCCAGTTGCCTCTTCACTTTTTTTCATTCTTTCCCTCTCAAAATTTCATCTTGCTTCCTATTTGTTCTTTAAATCCTTACTCCAGAGTTACCTTTTTTGCTGCAAAGAAATCTGCAGTAGGACTTAGAATATACAAGCATTTGTGTGGGGCCTATAGAGACCCTTTGAAGTCAAAATAATTTTGTTAAGTGGGAAAAGGTATGGGGATTCCTGATTTAATTTATAAATTTGTTCCAAATCCATTTGAAACTGGTGTTCAATCGTAGGCATAATGACAGAGAGGTAATTAGGGATTTATGGATTACATGATGATAGTGTGATTTTTTTTTTCTTTGCAAGCTCTTTCTAAGAAGAAAGGGATAGAATAAGGAGAAGCAGAGACGTGTTTGTTGTGATACTTACCCTTCATCTCACCTTTTTGTATGCTCTGTAGATGTTTAGGAAATAATTGGAGTCTAAAGAAAGTTCCGAGTTCTTTGTATTCTTTGCAAGAGATTTATCTATATTTATTTTTTCACCTTTTTACAAATTTGTACTATTTAGAGATTCATATTGGATTAATAACAAATAATTGCAGCAACTTGCTAATGCTGGAAGATATGACAGAACCTATTAGTAAAGAGGCCCATGAAAACAGGGTAACTAAAAAAAACCAACTGATAATTATTTTGAGCATAGTAAATATTTTAGCTGTAGAGACCCAAAGGTTAGAAGTTACAAATTTTTGGTTTGAGTTAGTTCCTTCATTCTCATTATATTAATTATCTAAATAGGAAGTCATTTTATACAGTCTCAATAATTTGCCTCGATTCTTAGGGCTTAAGCTAGAATAAACAGTGATGGAATGCTGCATAACTTATGTAAGTGGGTTTTTCAACGGAATACATGCTCATGGTTTTTTTTTTGTTAAAAATCAGCTTTCTTAATTTAAATAGAAATTCAAGTAGTGTCTCAAACTGATTATGCTTATATTTTTAATTTTAGGATATCTTGTATTATGAACAACTTAAGTCAAATGTGATTCAGCATGACCTTTTAGTGGACAGCCTGATTTACAAAGTAAGTGATTCACTAAACAGTGATTAACTACTCATCACACCAGTTATCTTGGTTTTTTTAACAAATAAAATGTCATTAGTGTGAATTTGTTCGTGTAAACTCTCTCCTTGTGCCTGTATCGGCTCTTGAGTAAGACAATTGTTTGAGTTAAGCCACTAGGTCGTAAAGAAACAGAAACTTCATTTGAAGGAATAACTGTTTTGGAAGGGAAGAAAGCACTTGGATGAAAGTGCTTCCCTTTCAAGTTTCAGATCTCAGTATTTTAATCATCAAGTTAATGTATCATTTTTCATTTAAAAAATATGGAATATAAATTTAGCTGCAGCTCTTCCATCATTCAATAATTGAACAGTGTCTTCTACCACTGTTTTAAGTTTAACTTCTTTGGGACTCTGAAAAATGTGTCTTTCAGCTTGAAACTTCTGCAATTTTTGATTACAGGATGTAAAGCTGACAGCGAGCAACGATGACTACTATTTTGTATTTGAGGATTATTTATATCAGGTATGTGACTATTTTTCTTATAAAAGCTAGAAAGTACATTCTTGTGGGATTACATTATCTTTGGAATAAGGACTGCTGTTGTTTCATGTATAGACACAGTACAGTGGGACCCTGGACAGCATCTGTTTGCTGCACTATATATACTTTCCCTTCTGAGTAACAATACTGTAAGTTTATCTTGTGCATTTAAACAGATTAGGTAGGACAGGCTTCTGAAACTCCTGCTCTGGAGGATCCTACAGAATGTCTTTCCGATGCAGCAGGCCAGAAAATATATCATCAGCCATATTCTTTATCTTTCCAGATTTATAATAATAAAATGAATAACAGCTGTGGCAATGGAAAAATTATGACTTGAGAAGTATATTCAGGGTTCCAGTATTTAAAAATATAATAATATTGCTTTACAGTGACATACTGCAGTAAGTGTAGAAGATACTGTATTGACATATTTTAAAATTGGAGAGCTCTGAATAAGGTGGTGATATGTCTGGTTACTTTTAGGATTGCTCCCATTCCAAAGCTGCTTATAGCAATGGGGAACACAGCTAATTTATAAAGAATTATCTTCGTCAAGTGCCCTTAAGTAGGAGATTACATTTATGGATTTCCTAATATGTAGTTGATTGCAATGTCAACATCAATGTCATGCAGCGAGTGTACCATTTCTGCAGTGCTTTCAATTTCATTAGTCACATCTGTTAAGTTAGACTTGCTTAATATTTTGTTCTAGAGCTATGTGAAATTAAATTATTTCTTCTTTGATGATAGTATTTATAACTTCTAGTAATTTCACTAAGTAAGAAACTGTCCTTACTGCTACTTGGTCCATATAGGTATAAAAATATGCATTACTGTTTAAGCATACTATTCAATTATGTTTACATACAATATTTTAGCATAGTAAGCATTTTAACATTACTACTGGAAATTTTAACCTCATAAAATTATGGCCTTTTTACTTAAAAATAGTTGCAATATTAAGATCTGTACCTGAATTTGTTGTTGAATTAAAATGTGAAAAATTACTACATAATAGCATCTCTAACATTGATATTTATTGGCTAAATTATTCACATGGAGAAGTTTCTCTTGATTTGAGGGTCAGATATGTTCTTCATTATTGTGACATTATCTCTTCATCATGGAATGTGAAAATGTCATTCTTACTTCTGCTTCATTCATTATATAGACTACAAAGGCATATTGATTAGTCAGTTCTAGAAGAGAGGTTTATAATCTGTGGAGAATTACAAACTACTATACAGCATCATCTTTTATTGTAATAACATCAGAAACAGATTTTGTTCATCATTCTTAATATTAGCACAGTCAAATATTTTAATGTTTTATATTTCTATGACCTAAAAGAATGATTGCAGAATGAAAATCATGTAAAGGACTAAACTATCCTTAGTAACTTACAGAAGAATCACCAAAATGTTTTGAAAAATCAAGTGCATAGTTTTACTGCAACACTTATCTATAAGATATTTATTCATTTTCCTTGATAATTTTCTCTCCCAATCTAATTTGCAAATGCTTTGCTGCAGATGATTTTGTTCTGTGGCCTCTGGAAAAGCTTTGCAATATGAGTCACTATGGAATATTGATTTTGTATGATAACTGGTATTAAATGTTGGCTAAATAAAATAGGTAATGAAAGTGTTAGTTTAAATAAGTAAGTTATTTCTGTGTTTGCACTGTGTTTATGGTTTTTTTCAGGAATAGTTACTGCCTCTTAATTTTCCCAAGTTATTGAGCGAAGTGTACATTTCATTGTTTGTTACCTAACAGATGAAGCACCCATCAAAAGCAGAAAATTTAGGCATAAAACAATAATGAGGATATTTAGTTGCATTATTGGTACACCTGTAGTAGCACAGGGGTACCTATAGCAATCCTCTTTGGGAAGAACACTGTGAAAAGATGTATATTGTCTTCAGTATCTTTGCTTTCTTTATCCCAAAGTTTGTGTGTTTTTATTACTTCTTTATAAATATTGAAATAGAATATGGTTAATTTCACTATAACAATTTCTTTTAATAAAAGCTTTGGCTTTGTTTTTTTTTCTTTTTCTCAGTTCTTTGAATTCAGTGGTTCCTTTTCAGTGTTGATTATAAATACCCAATAGTTTGCCAAACTTTTCTGTATTTAAAAAATAGTTGTGACATTGTTTTCTTTAGCTCTAGCATTTTTGTGTCTGAGAAAAATAATACATAAGATGTTAAACTTATAAATTCATTATTTCAGGCCAGAGATTCAATGTGAATACTTTAACCTTGCATCCTGTGTAATGAATACATGCAAAGAACCTCACCCAGTAATTTTTAGGGATAGTTGTAACTTATGTTGGAGCTAGAGTCTGTCTCCTATAAAGATGCATTGTCTTGATGTAAAGACTTCCAGATACTGGTACTAGACACTGTATTCCTAAAAAAGAGGGCTTTGAATTAAGGGTACATTCTTTCCTGTACGAGAATACATAATGTATATCCTTTTTAGTTTCTTTTTCTTTCCCCTCAGTTGACATCAACAGAGAATTGCATTTGTGTTGTTATTGTCAGCTATATTTTGACAGCTGTGAATGTTATTGTATATTGTGCAAAAATAATATTTAGCTTAAACTGTGGGAGATAAACTTATTTTTTTAAAGTTGTTTGTATCTGAGAAATAGTTTTGAGTTTTCAGAGAAGAAAAAGTTTCAAAATGTGACCTGCTTTACATAGAAAGAAGGCAAAAAAAAGGGATGTTCACATGTCACAGGATTTTGGGTTTGCATATTTGATTTTGACAAATGCTTATATCTGGAAAATGTTTGCAATAATTAGTTGAAGGAAAAATCAATTCATTTTTATTTGCAATAAATTATGCAGTGAGACAACACCATCTAAAATGTCTACGCCTTTTTACGCCTTGGCTACAGTTAGAAAAAACTCATAAAACCTAGAACAGAGTTTAATGTATGCAGAAAAGTCAGCAGCAAATTGAAGTTTGTCTTACTTATGCCCTCTTGTGTACATTCTTGATAGTGCAGTCTTTCATTGTATGAAAACTTTTTCAAGTATACTAATTATTATTACGTTTTTTACAACTGCATACAGAATGACATTATTTATTGCTGATTTTTTAAAGAATGCTTTTAGTATTTGATTTTATACTGAATTGTTATGAATACTAGATATTTCATTTATGTAAACAATAAAAAATACATATATATTTTACAAAATAAAACATGCATTTCAGAACTTACGGATACAAGTTGAACTTTACAATCTGAGCTTCTTAAAAGACCTGAATATTGTACAAGTGTTCTGTAAAGCACCTGAGGATGAAAGCAAATGTAAGGATCAGTCTGCTGGTGTGCATATACATGCAAAAATATAAATGTTTTATTTATTTATTCACTTACTAGGACCTGGAGAAGACTTAGTAACTGAATAGAAAAGTAATCTAATAGACATCAAAGCACCCAGTTGCATGCACAGTCATTAATGATGTGACAGAGAGGGGATAAACTTATGCTGAGCGGCAAGGAGGAGAGGGTTGGAGGAAAGGGATATTTTACTGACAAATGACGTGAAGTTAAAATCATAGCAAGTTCAAAACAAGCTTGAAAATATGAACAGGTAAGTAAATTAGGTTTGTCAAGAGCTTTCAATCCTATTAGCTGTCTTCAGCAGCACCTAACAGGTGCCGTTTAAGGCAGGTTTTTAAATCTATTTGATGTAGCTGACTTACTGGATCAACAAAGTAGATTTTCATCTGCTGTCTTTTCTCCAGGTATTACTCTGTTTTTCCCGAGATACTTCTGTACTGGAGCACTTCACTTACAGTAGTGCCACCCCTCCCAAATCATACATACGAGGTAAAAGGATTTGTTATTAGGAAAGATCGTGTAGATTTTTATTGACTACTACAGTGGTAGGATGTGTGAATTTGCTTTGTGTTCATTATATCTAGTAGACAACATTTGAAACAAAGTTAAAAACTTCACATATCCAGTTGACATCAGCACAGATTCTGTTAGAACACTTTAGGAGCTGATCACGGGAAGGCCAGTTTGTGACATTGTTCTTCTACTTTAGTTTTCTCTGTATAACTCCAATGTTTTACCAAGATAAACACACAACTATAAAAACATGGTAAGATATTGACAACATCTGTCTTCATCAGAGCTAGGGATTTAAATACACAATGTTATTCTCTGCAGCTTCAACAAATTTAGCAACTGGAAGTGGTAGCAGGGTGTTATCTTCCCACAGCAGTGAGTTTTGGAGATATTTGTAGACAGGAGCAGAACATATTGCTAAAGAACTGTGGCTCTGTTGAAGGTCTGGGATACCAGAGCTCTGCCAAGCAGATTTATGCTGCTTTTTTTTCCAAAGTGTGGCATCTTCCACATTGTTAGCTTAGTCTTGGATGTTCTTTGGCTTAAGTTTTCGTGTGTCTTATTTTTCTCAACAATCTTAATTGTATTGTCAGTCCACTTGCCTTCTCTGCCAGCTTCTAATGCCATACCTTGCTTCTTAGATCCTTACCTGTCTTGGCTTTACCCAGGGGTTCCATATTTTATCATCTCTCTGGAATGCTTCAGCCATCCAATCACTTGTATTTCCTTGTGCTTTTACCTTCTGCATTCCTATTGTCTTCCTTGGTCCCACGTGCCAATGTATTTAGACAGATGTGATCCCACCCCAAGGACTTTTTTTGAACAGAACCTCTGCTTATGGTTTTCCTCTTGCTGCTTCCTATGTCACTAGAGGCAATATTTGTTTTCCAGTTATTTTCTTCTTCCTTTCTGCTTCTTTCTTTCTTTCTCAACCAAATTAGGGCATTTTCTTCACCTGCTTCTTGAAACAAGCAAAGGGCTTACCTGAGAGCGGAACCAGCAGTGGGATCCCAGATCTCATTTAAGGCATAAAGCCAGGTCAGCCCAGAAACACAGCTATGGGGAGCATCCTACTTATTCCTATATAAATCTGGGGAATGAAGTTGCTGAAATCTAAATCTCTGCTGAACCTGTGCGGTGTAAATCCAAAAGGCTTGTAGGACCTATTTTTGGCTAACCTTCCAAGAGGTGCTTTATGCTAAAAATACTCTCCTTTCAGATTACAACTCTGTGCTGTACAGGAAGCAAACTGTTGAAAAGAAAAGTAAAAAAATATGGTTTAGTTTACAAACAACTGATTTCTGTAATTGGATAATAGTGGATTTTATTATAGTGAGGTAGCAGGCAAGGGCTTTGCAGGTTAATTTTGAATTTAATTCAGTCAATTCATGCTACAGAAATGCATCTAAGCCCAGATTCCATTGAACCTGATAAAAGTTTCCTGTATTAAATTCTGCTGTGTAAAGAATATTTACAGAGGTATAAACGACCTCTGACTATTCTATACATTTTCACATAAGTAGTTATGTTTTCTAGTTCAATTTTTTCATTTTAAAACTGAAATAATTACATTTTTACTTAGTTGTAATTATGCTTAAAAACACTTCAGTTTTTTCTAATTAAATTACATATTTTTAATAGTGCTTTCTAAATTACTAGGTTCTGTAGTTAAAAGTAAAGTTGACTAATTAAAATATTCATTTTGCAGGGAAGAGAAAAAGTTATATGGCCGATCTATACTATCAGTGATAGTCTAAAGTGATCTTTGGTATCCAACAGATTAATTTGTTTTGGTTATATCAAAACTCTACCTTTTATCCTTCTTCTCTGTTGCAGACTTAATGAAGCCTTGAGTATTTTGCATCTGTCCTTGTATAATTTTAAATGCCTTTCCTGTCCTTAGGTCAGTCTGCCGCAGCCTGTTAGACTTATGCCCTTAACCATATCCCCTGGTAGAGCTTCACTGTCTTCAACATCTGCAGCAAACGTGTTTAGAGCTGCTAAGACACACCCAAATAAAAACTCTGTGGGATAGCATTGCTGAAATTTTCCTCCTCTTTTTTTCATGTTTGTCAGCCTTTCTTATCAGTGTTGCGTTTCAGTTCTATATCTGATACTATACCTGTCCTATTGCATTGCTTGCTTGTTTTAGACAGTATCAAATGGTTGATAACCTAATTAGTTATGCTTTTATAATTGTAACTTGGATTCTGCCTTTTCAGTTTAAAACTTCACAACTTTTAACAGTTTAATCACATTTTAATTGTGGTTTGATGATTCACAGGAAAAGTCGGAATGGAAGAATATGCTGTTTTCTACCCTCCAAATGGTAAGAATTAGAGAATTGCCTCCTCTAGTGGTAGATTGGAAAGATACAGAATATTTTTCTCAAATAACACAATAACTTTTTTTTCTGTTGCAAATTTAGTTTTGCTGTTCTGTGAAATTCATTAATTTAAAGAAGTAAACTGGACTAAAGCTACTCAAAACTACATGCAGCCTGGTGTTAGTAGTCATATACGGAGTTTTTCTATGTGTATGGAAGAGAGGAGGAAAACAACTTCTGATTCAGCAGCTTGTATTCCAGTTTTGTATAAACTCTCAGAGGATCTGAGCAACACATATGGAAACTGACCCCCAGCTTTTCAGCGCTTAACAAACCACACTTTAAAATATTCTCCTTTCAAAATTTCTTCATTTTAAAAATTCAGATGTAACCAATCTATATAATCTTATGTTAATATCATCGCTGTTGTTACTCAAGTTTTTAAAATTCATCATTTCAGCTCTTTTTTTGACCATTTCAGTCACTCCCTATTCAGTCCTTTCCCTGTTTTTGTGCTGTGTTTGTATTTTAAGTTTAAACTCTTTGCTCTTGCTTTCAAGGACTTACATCACCAGGCTTAAATCTCTGTCTCTGGACTTGTCTTTTATGTCTTCTCTATTCCAGTGTGTCAGTTGCAGTGCATACTTTTCTTCCCCCTTCTTCCCTTTTTGCCTCACAATGCTTTGAAGCTTTGTAGCCATGTAGCATTGTACTTATGACCTTTTGCCAAAGCAGCTCCCTTTTCCTAGTTCTGTAAACGAATGGGAGCTAAGATCAGCTGGAAAGCAAGAGAGAACTGTCATCATACAACTGCCAAGTCCTATAAATGTTTTATTTGAGTACTACGTGAATTACTAGAGGTCTTGACCTCCTTTTTTCCCCGCTCTCTCCTTGTCAGTGCGTGACATCTATGGGTTGTCATTTATCTGAAATTAGGCTCTGACTTCAGCAAAGCTTACATGTAGTAACTTCATGGAAATGGAACTTTACTTGGCTTTCTAGGGACTGCGGCATGTGTTTTGGCATGTAGTTGGTTGTCCTGAAACAAGTGATTCAATTCCAATACTTAAATTGTTACAAGATTGAGATCTAAGACTGCAGGTGCCATAACAAGGAAATATTTTATTCTTCTGGTAGGCAGAATAAAATCTAGAGGCTTGGGGAATGAAAGCTTTATATTTTTTTGGAAGATAAAAAGAAATATAAGACAAAAAAAAAGTTTTGGTGTTTTTTTGTTTTGTAGGTGTAATTCCTTTTCACGGCTTTTCTATGTATGGTAAGTATGACTTTCATAAACTATTAAAGCCTCAGGATTGTTTTTCATCATATTGCAGTTTAAAGCTGTATGTACTTTTCTGCATCTTTTAAAGAAGTATGTCTTCTGTTTCCTTGTGTATGAAGACTGTTGTATATAATTTTATAAATTCCAGGCTGTTCCCATTTACTTATATTACAGCAGCTACTCTGTGGGACCTGCTTCTTTGTGAGCTAATAGCTGAGCTAAACATCTAAATGTACATGAATAGAGGGATAAAGTTTGCTGACAGAGTGTTCTTTTCTTGTGTTTTACTTCTGGGTAGACCAAGTTACCTGTGAAAAGAGTTCCTAAAAAAATGAACTCTGTGAACATCCTGGCACTGTACCCATTTGCCTAGAAAAGGTGTTAAAGGGGTATTAAATAATAGAATAGTTGCTACTTCAGTGCACACATGAAAGCTCAAATGTCAACAAGATTGCCATGAAAAGAGCAGAAAAATCTCCTCATGTCTCAGACATAATGAAAGCAGCCAGTCCAGAGAGACTCCAGCAATGTGTTACAGTTTTCCAGTTCTTAACTTTGATTTATCAAAGGTCTTTGTGGTGTCACAGGGCAAGCAGATTTTAAGAGTATGATCAAAATACTTATATTTTGCTGATAATAAAGTTTAATGATCACATGATCACTAAAATCAGGCAATTTAAACATGAAATGCAAGTTTGAACCGAAGTAGAGAATCTTAAGTCTTTAAAGTCATTAACAGCTTAGTTACAAACTCTTCCTGAGGTACTCACTAGAAGGCTTTTATTTTTTTTGCTTTTCAAAATGTTTGGATTTGACTCTGCCCTCGAGAATAGTGTCTTCCCAAACTGGGTGTGAGCTTCTTCCCTCCCTCCTGCCCTCTCGCTTTGCAAGGGCTCAGAATATCTTGCTTGTGAGAAGGAGGGAGGCTGAACAGCAAGGCAGCAGAAACTTAGTAGTGTAACTCTGGGCTGTGCATATGGTAGCTGAGACCAAGCAGAGCATCCTGTGTATTCCCTGCTGTGCTACTATAGGAGGAAGTACCGGGAGCCTTATGTAAATCTTGTATACTTTTGCATGTTCACATGCATATGCTCGCAGGTTGCTGTCAGGCACTGTCCTGTTATCCTCCTCGCCTTTATGTAGGTAGGCACACTGTCAAATCTTCCACCTCCATCTTCACGCTAGTAACACTCTACTTTTCTTAACCCTACATAAATACACATTTCTGTGTACATCTCGTCCTGCCTCTCATACACATACACCACTATTTTCTATTTAGCCACCTTTTCTGATAGATACATATATGAAAATGGATTCACACATGCATACACCCATATACACAAATGTACATATAACCCTGTGCATATTTATACGTATGTACAGAGAAAAACGTATCCATATCCCTAGCTTTGTCTAATTAAAACTGAGAGGGATGGTGAATGTAGCGATAGAGACTATGGGTGTGTTAAAACGTAACCTGTCATCCATAATGAATGTACCTGTAAAATGAAGCAGTAGATGTGATGGCTGGACACATAAAAAGGCTGGTTGTTACTGAAGCGTGTATAGAACAACTGTCAGTGAAACATGATGAATGAATGGAGTAGCCACCAGAGGGAACTGATTACATTTGTACAGCGTATACATGCAATAGATTTATCTATATGCTAGGCTTTTACAAAAAGAAAAAAAGTGACTGATGAGACAAAAGTTTGAGAAGTGCCGCTTTACAAATGTAGCTTGAATCAGGTATACTAAATGACTTCTGAACCATAAACTACCAGGTGTCATTGATTTGTAGATCTCATAAGAAATAAACAGGTCTCTGTCAGCCTGTCATACTTATGTGATGTCATTTGTGACAACTATCTGAAAAGCTATTTTTTTAATATTTTCATTTTCACAACATCCATCTTCAAGCAGTAAACTTCCTTCAGTCTTGCATACGGGGAACCAAATGGGAGATGAGCACTGGCCTAAGGGCACATTGGAAGTTATAGACAGTTGAATCGAAAACTTACACTGTTCAACATATTGTTGCCTTATACCCCAGAAAGCTATTCTTAAAGCATATTTCTTAGGCTTCAGAATCTGTAGTAAGCAGGTACTAATAAGTTTAGATTCTTGAAATATGTAGAACTATGGCCTAGAATGTATTGTAATCCCTTTCTTAACTTTTTATGTTAAGTGATAGTCTCTTTTATAACATACGTCTTTCTAAGTAATTATTTTAGTATTGTTTTTGTAAATTGTACTACTATAAATTACTTGCTTTTTTTCTTCATACTTCATGCACTTAATCATTGAACTCTTTTAGCAGTTTACAGTGTTGAGTCAATTATAATTCTTTTATCCTTTCAGTTGCTCCACTTTGTTTTCTGTACCATGAACCTTCCAAATTGTATCAGATATTCCGTGAGATGTATGTGCGTTTTTTCTTCAGGCTCCATTCCATCTCTTCTCATCCCTCTGTAAGTTCATCAGGAATTAAAACCCACTCACCTTATATTCTGTTTGTTATAGAACAATAATATATGGTGGCATGATTTTCTATGCAATTGAACTATATCCTTTTAAGTGTAATAAAATATTTCAGGCAAGCTTGGAAAAATTATTAGGTAACTCTAGTTTGGATATTTTTTCTTTTCTACATCAGCATTAGTATTTACTGTAGATTATCATGTACTTCAAAATAATACAGTTCTCATTTTATGAGGGTGTGGTGGGTTTTTTTAGTCAACCCTTTTATGTAATATGCTTCTCAGTTCAAAAAGTCACATAAATGCGTACTCACTTTCATTTTAATTGACTACGTCTAAGTGCACACTGATGTATTTTCTGGGGTAGGAGGACTAAAATATTGTCCTATATACACAGAGATACTGTTTCAGTGATAACAAGTTAATATCTGTTTTATTAATTCAAGTACCTTTGTGTGGTGGCACATGCTTTATAGCAATACTAGAGGAATTTAAATAAATTTGGTTATGTTTGTGGGAACAGATGTCTTGAATTTAAGACAATTGGCTTCTCTTCTACTTTTGAAGAAAAAAACATAGAA
Source organism: Piaya cayana (assembly GCA_013389865.1). NCBI lineage: Eukaryota > Metazoa > Chordata > Aves > Cuculiformes > Coccyzidae > Piaya > Piaya cayana. The sequence goes on from WAAB01019714.1 coordinate 248,550, forward strand.
CACAATTTTTTTTCCTCTTTCACAAAGTGCGGAACAGTTATATTACATTTCTGAGTTAAAAGAAAACCCGTGATACACCATTTCAAGGATGTGCATTGTGTTTTCTAATAGCAGGGGAATGAGTTGGACGGAATCTATTAATTTTTATGGTACTTTTCAAAAGAAATTTAAAAAAATATTTACATCTAACTTTTTTTGTAGTTATCCCCATTGCTGTTTGTTTTTCATTATCAGAGAAATACCGTTTCTCATATCCTCTGCTTTTTAGTTCAACTGAGGTCTGTTTCATCAAAGTGGAAATATTTCAAGTAGGTTGTGTTATAATAACCTACTAAGTACTTAGAGCCTGACATACAAATACCATAAGTAATTTAGAGCTGAAAGGGTCTGTCACAACATGTTACATTGCTAATGCATACACGGAATTGTAGGAGCAAAGCTTTACTGGTTGAAGGCATTAAAGCTGCTTTGCCCTGCTTACCTAAGCTGTATTTCATATCATTAAGTGTTTTATTGCTTGAATTAAAGATTCATGGATACTTATATGCTGATACTGTTTTCTCAGATTTGACAGGATGAGTGTTAGTATTCAGGATATGATCTTGTTTCATTAGGGCATTGTATCATTATGTTTGCTGTTTGAGACTCTTTTACAAACCCATCTGCCGCAGCTCTTTTATCACCTTCGAGAAATTGGGGCTCAGCCGTAAGTACTTCTTTCTGAATTGCTACAAATGTTGCAGATTCATTGTTTTAAAAACACTGTTCTCTAGTATTTTAATGTAAAAGATTTATGCAGAAGTGCAAACGACGGTGTGCCATTTTTCCTTGATGGTCAGTTGGAGTTTAATCTGCATTTATGTGCTTTGTGCATTTCTCCTGTGTGCTCTATGAAAAAAAGGAGAATTACTCTATGAGAAATGCTGTGTTGTTCAGCTAAGTTTCAGTTATTCATGTCAGATCTGATGGAACTAAGTGACCTATTTCCTAGAGGACAGAAGACACAGAAATATGTTAGTTACAGCAGAAGCTACTGGAGGGGGAGAGAGAGCAAGAGGCTGTCATGCTGTAGTGTACTCATGGCACCAAGTGCAATAGGACCTAAAAATCTTGCTGTTGCAATTGGTATCCATCATAATAGTAGAAAGGATGAAACAGAAAGCAGAAAGGGTGATAATAACTGATGATACCTCTAATGTGATTGATTGTTCAGAATATTTTAATGTTATTAGTAGTTTATCAAATGTAATGCTAAATAGCTTTGAGATGGCTTCAGCAAGGGTAAGTGTTGATTACTGATGCAGCAAGAGAAAATGGCTATTCTTCCTGGAAGAGAAATGCAAAGGAATAATGAAATATTTTCAATTTATAGAGGGTCTGTCTGATTATTATGAGAGACTGAAATATAATAACCGTTGTTTATGACTTGTTTGCAGGTTACGTATTTCATTTAAATGGATGGTACGAGCATTTTCTGGTTATTTAGCTACCGATCAGCTCTTGCTTCTGTGGGATAGGATCCTGGGATACAACTCTCTAGAAATTCTTGCTGGTAATAGAATTATTTTTACAAAACACGTGGATATAAGGCAAATACATGTTAGCTTCAATGTACTTTGTAACAAGAAGAAAATAATTGTTCTTTAAATGCTGAAAACGGATTATATACATGTCAGAGTATACCTTTTAGAAACCAGACTTGCATCTCTAACAAAAAAATATGCAAGTCAAAAGTTTTTATGATAACACTTCAAAAATGCTCAGTCCTCTCACACCAGAACATAGGATGTTCTCCCAGCTTCAGTGGGAACTATAAATGAGTTCATCACCTTTCACAAAATACAGGGTTCATGTTACTCATTTATGGCAAGTACTTAGAGCAATTAAGAGTTCCCTTGATATTGCTTGATTTCTTCTTTCAAAGTCACATTTTTTAGGAGACTTGGAAAGTTTTGTTCTTATTCTTTATAAAGGAATCAGTGTCCTAGGATTTATGCAGAGTTTAAGATGGGGGTTCTAAAGAAGGTGTGTCTTCAGTTGAGTCAGTTTTTAAATATGAGCTAGATGAATAAAGGAGGATTTGGTTCTATTTTTACATATGGCACATATGTAGAGAGTTAGAATTATGTAAGATAGTACAAAATAAATGAACATCTTTTTAAAATGTTACATAATATTTACAACTGAAGTATTGCAATTTCAATAGATTAACTCTATTGGCTTGAAAATTAACAAATTGTAAATCACTTTGTCCCTTTTAATTAAAAGCTAGTAATTGTAAACTGAGGTGGTTTTACTCAGTCTTTTCTGAAAGAATCCTGTATTTTTCCTGTCTGCCTTGAAGAATGGCCAAAGAAATTCTAACACATCCATCCATTGTATAATGTTCTTCAGAATCAAAATAATTACTTTAAAGGAGTGAGAATACATCAAGATTAGTTCTAAGCACTAATTAACAGAGCAGTAACTTAAATACTGGACATTTTCTTTCAGTCCTGGCAGCTGCTGTGTTTGCTTTCCGAGCGGTCAACCTGATGGAGGTGACATCACTGGCTGCAGCTGAAGTAAGGATAAGTTTCATTTAGAGGAGATTGAAATAGTTTCTGATGCTTTGCCAACAAGGGTAACTTAAGCTTCACATGGCACATGGTACATAGTGAAAATCTTTCTGCCTAAATTCTTACCTTAGATAAAAAACTAAGGAAATTGTGAACATGCTGTACATAATACTGCTTTTCTGGAGTGAAAGGAAACATTTGCTGTAAACATGCAGTGTTGTCGAATTGTTTTGTACAATTAGATTTCTTTTCTGTTTTAACATATGATTCATGTTTGTGGGATGTATTGATTTTAAAATATAGGTAGAGGTTTCTACCTTTTTTTCTCAGTATGTTTTAATGTTGTTTCTGTGCTCTTTCATATTACAAGGATTTTACCAGGTTACTTTTGTTAATACTGAATCTGAACTTTCACTGAGTACTGTCATGGGAAATAGAAAACTAAGTCACAAGATGAAGATAATTATTGCTTATCTTTAATAACTTGTTAAAATACTTTTTTTCAAAAAAAAAGACTACGTGTATTTTAAAACTTTGAAAGCTTGTGATGACTCTTCCTTTTTTTTAACATACTTTCATGAGAAGACATTGACTGTTTGAGTCATTACATTGGACTTACTTCACAAGTACTAGCCAAGCCACAGGATAAGGATTCTTAATTCCCAATTATTTTTAGAAGCAAGTTGAAATGCTAGACCCCTTATTCACCCATGATGCCATGTATATTTGAAGTAAGTCTAGAGGCTAAAATAAAGTTACTGGTTTATATGTGTAAACATATGCTTTTTCTTTGAAATGTTAGAATGAAAAATAAGGCACTAGTGAAAAGCAGCATAATTTGTTTCTAGCCAGGCCTGAATCTAATTATTGTTAGTATTTTAGTCAGTATTTGAATCTTCTTCTAATTTTGTGACTTGCTTTTTTTAAAAAATGATTCAACTGTTGAGTTTTACAAATCTTTGGCGTTTTTTTTATCTTAGGCTGTGCTTGCTGACCTTTCAACTCTGAAAGTTATGCCTCTTCTTCAAATCTTCTTGTTTGCTACTGTCACTTGATCTGCTTCAACAATACTGATACCGCAATTCCAGTCTTTCTCAAGAAGCTAATCATGAACTATGCAATGTCTGCATAAAACCAAAATGAAACTGTATGTATAATATTAATTTGGAAATAATGATCTTTAATTTTCTAACTGAAAACAATACCTTTGCATACGAGTGTGTGCAGTGCATGCTACTGAATTTTACTATAACAGTAGTGGTTTGCTTGTACATTGAGAATGACTGCTTGAGCAAATAAACAGTATGAATTGATGTATCAAATGCATGTAATTTTAAATTAAATAAAGTAAACGTAATTTGTGATCTGATTTTGTGATGTTAATGTCAGAGTTGTAAAAATTTCCTTTTAATATTAAATGACTTTTTCAAGGTAGAGGATATCGGTTCAAATACTGCCAATTGAGAAAATAAAGATACTTAAACTTGTAAGGATTTTTTTCTCATTTCCTAAGGAAAAGATAGGATCACACACCAGTTCTGCTGTCTCTATCTTATTTGTTCTCCTCACAGAAATATTCTCCATGTTCCTTCTCCTGATAACTACTTTATGTATTCTTTCCCTATGCAGAGATGTAGTCATGCTTTCCCCATTCCTTTTCAGCCAGGTATACAGCTGTCTCGGGCATCTTATAAACTCCTACCCAGAGTCTCATCAAAGGCCCCATATTGTAAAATATGTTCCCCTGCAGAGAAGGCCTGAGCATAGCTTCCTTTAGAAGTTGTTGGAGCCATTCCTTGCATGAGCCAAAACATTCCCCCGAGAATGATGCCAAGAGTCCTTTTGCCGTGCCCCATGCCCTCTTCGAGAGAGCAGTGCTTTGCCTTTGCCAGTTTTCCAGTAGCTCTGAACAGCTCAGGCTTCAGCTCAGAATCCAAACCCCTGCTGGTGTGTGATGGATTGTCACTACACTGTCAGGCTGGCTCATGGTCTGTAGTGATTGTACTGTTTGGTGAGATCTTCCAGCTTTTTTTCCACTGATTTGTTTAATACCAAAGTTCAGATCTATAATCTGACTTGATTAAGCATATCTCAATACCTGACAAATTATCAAAGTAAAAATGCTTAGTGAGTAATGTAGCCACCACTTATGCCACAGGACTTTCATCTTCACCAAAGTTACACACATGTAGTTGTCATCATTTGTCATACATACTGGATATGTGACAGCAAAACATGAGTCCTGCATAGTTTGCTTGAGAGTTGTCTGGAAAAGTGATCTAAGACTCAGATGGGGTTATGAGCTTTGTCTGTGATTCTTGTTGTCTCTGTCATTGTAATGTGAAGAAACTTACTGAATTTACAGACTGCTAGTAAATTTATAAGGCTAATTTTAAAACAGATAAAGTTGTGGACTCGATATGATCACTTCTTATATAAAGAACCTAACTAACAGATACAATGCATTGAATGAGAATATTTGCAGAGATTTTGTTCTGGATAACAAAATTGATCTTTTCCTGAATATTTGCAAGAAATTATTTTAACTCTTTAACTGAAGGCTTTTCCATGACAGCTCTTAAAAAGAGGACACTTGACTGCTTTTCTCTTTCCAGCAAGCATTACCCTGTTTTGTATTTGGGGAATGGAGGCATAGAAAGATCAAATGATTTTCTAAAGATTACAGAGTAAGTTCCTAAAAGAAGTAAGCAGTCTCTCTTCTCCTGAATTCCTGTTTATACTCCTGGATGCTCAGTTTATGTATTAATCACAAGACATTTCAGGTACAGAGTAACACATAATGCATATCTACCTCTAAAAATACAGCATTTTGGAGTTTTAAAAATCCCTAAGATTGGGTAGCAATTTCTAAATTACAACATTTCAAAGCAGTCACAAGGATTGTGGCTTAGTAAGGTCATTACAAGGTTACCATGGCGTTTTAGGGAATTAAAAGTATTTACTAAATAGCAAGGGAGATTGCTGACCCTCTAATTCCCATTGCTCTGTGCAAGTATATTGTGTGGAATCTGAAAATAACCCTAGCTCATTCCATATTGGCATTTTTTAGTGATTTTTTTTTCTCTCTTCATTTTCAATAGTTTTGAAAATGTGGTAAGTAGGCAGAGATGGAGACTGTTGCATTCTTGTTTGAACAAGCAGTTCTGTGACTAACAAAATATGGTCTGTTTTCTTCTGACTTGGCATCTTATACTTCATGCTAACAATCTCACATGTCTCTTGTGTCGTCCCCCCCGCCTTCTCAAATGGAGTATTTAAACTCCTCTTCCTGTCATCCACCCTCATTTTTCCTGATGGCTGGACAGAGGGGCTCGTGCTCTGTGGCCAGTGTAGGTCAACATGCATCTTTGGCTGGACCACTTGTGCTTATGGTCCAAGCTGGCTGCTCCATGACCTCTGCCTCTTCCTTCAGGGCTGCCCGAAGTCTTTGTGGGCTGCATGCAGCCCTTGGGTCAGGTATCATATGGACCAGCTGCAGCAGCAAATCTCTTGAAGAACTCTGCTGCCTTTTGTTAGATGCTTAAGTTGACTCTTTTGAGACAGGAAGATGCACACAGACATGCAGACGTGTATACAGGAGTAACAAGTACAATTGCTTTAAAAATGAGATTAAAAATTTTCTCCTTAGATTTCAATTATACAGTTAGATTTTTATATCTTTGGGTTTTTTTGAAAACCATTTAAAAAAAATGCTTTTACTGAAGAGGTATTGTTTTCACGTTCCCCTCAGTTTCTCATTTTAGTTCCGACAAAATATTGTTTTTCACATTGTGGCTGATAACTTGTATTTTTAATCTCTCTTGAATAGATAACACTTTCATTTCAAAAAGTTCTTTAAAATGTATAAATGTCTGGTTTCTGTCTTACAGCTAGATACTTCTTCTCGTACTTCTCTCAGATAGTATTAATGTTTAAGTTTTAACTCTTTAACTCTAGAGACCAGTTCAAACCTGTTGATGTCTGTAGTCTTATCATTTGACTTCCAGATTCCTGAAGCTCCATTTAAATTTTTGCTGACTTATGTAATGGCCAGATTTTGATAGTAGAATTGTACCTGAATTGATAATTACATTGATTTAAATCAGCTCAGGTGAACCTTCAGTGCCTTCAGCCAAGTTGTTTTTCTTGGCCTGGTCCTCCTTATCTGAAGTGAATACTAACAGACATTTTAGCACAAGAACCGATTTTCTCCATATTTATAGATAAAGACCTCTTTTTTTTTGCTGCTTACCTTAGGATTCTGGCTACGATCTGTGAAAGGTTTCTTGTATTGTCAAATAGACTGTTTAAGAAATGCAGAAGTAAATAGACTTGTCTAAAAAAAAATGTACCCAAGTTATCTTTGTTCAGTACTCCCAAAAATATATCAAAACTTAAATCTTGATGACTGGGCAGTGGAACAATTGAATAACTAGAACAGTTTCTACTGTTTAGTGGAATTTTTTTGTCATAGTAACAGATTTTATTTTGAGAAATGGAGAGAGCACAGAGACTGTAAAACAGATATTCCAGTAAAGGAATAGCTAAAAGGTTGTATAGGGCCATCAGTTTAAGACACAAGCACAAGCATGTGTCTCTTACTGTCTTCTGTCTTGTCATAAAATTATTCCACCAAGACTAAAACAATTTCATTAAACAGAATTGCTGTATAAATATCAGTTAGGGTAAAGCAATTTACTGAGCCACTTATTAACAGTAAATAAGATGTTATTTACAAGATGCTGAAATATACTGCAGAACTGTAGGCTGTATCCTCTGTGAGGACGGCAAGAGCCTTTCTGTGTGTTTTAACAAATTGGTAAGAATATTCTGTCCAGTATTTCATGTGAGGAAGAGGGGGAAGGAAGGGAGGATGCAGCAGAGGTGGCGGGAGCTGTCGGCTCTTCCTTTTCCCTCCTTTCCTCAAGGATCTTCCTGTCAGGGCCTGGCTGCTGGCAGATGCTGCTGCACCAGCTGCTTTCATCCCCAAAGCCCACACAGGAAAGGCAATTAGCTGAAGCGCATATTTGAGATCAACAGAGCTTTGTGTTTTGTGTGGCCAGCTAGAGCTAGCTTCCTCCAGCCCCCAGAAACTCACTTGATGACTAGTTACAGGGCAGGGGAAGGCAGCAGGGCCAAGGTGAAGGCCCTCAGGGAATGTCTGGCAGAGGGGAAATTCCTATCCTCCTGGGCAGTACCAGCAGGAGAACTATCCCTGTGAAATATTTTCCCCTCAGACAACCACATTAAACAATACTGGGTTGCAGAAATGCTGAAGGACAACCATGATAGGGTTGTTTTGGGTTTGTTTGTTTTTTTCTTTTTTTTACTGCTCTAAGATCCGTACAGGAGAATAACATATCCCTTCTAGAGGCTTCAGGCTTTTAGCACAATGCCACGCTTGTTATGAGGGACTCCATGTCAGTGGGCAGTTCTGAGAAAACATTTATTGCAGTAAATAAGCACAGAATAACCTGAAATCTCTAGAATCCAGAATAAGCTGTGCTGCTAATTGAAACCTCTGAAAGAATTTTTTTCCTGCACAGTTCATTCTCAGCTTTTCCAGTGCCTTAACAGAACTGTTAATGGAGGAAAATAATTCTGCTCCAGCAGTGGAACAATTGTGCTTTGCTTTAAAACAGTGTTAAAATATCTCATCTTAGTATTTTATTTTAATTAGGCAATTAATAATATAGCTACCAAATGATGGTTGTACAGACCTTGAGAGAAACATCTCAGGATACCTCTGTCTCTGCAGGTGACAAACCATGCAGATGTTAATGGGGACAAAACAAATACATGGTTGGAACAGGATGTTCATCTTGGGTCCAGCAGGATTTGTAAGACTGCAATACATAAAACACCATCTAATTGTGCTAAATACTGACTGGATATCAGCCTTAAGATAATTATGTGGTGGTTATAGTGCTTTTTGGCAAATTATGTTTTTTTGAGCGTCCTTTCAAGCCCCAGGAAGTTCACCTGATTTTGTTGCTTGTCAGACATTGCTTGTTGCTGAAGGTGAACTGCAAGGTCTGTGAAGAAGGATGTAGCAGCAGGACCTCTCTTTGCCCGTATTTCAAAATCAGTGTGTTGTTCTAGATGTTGGACAACTGATGTATGTGAACAATTATCTCGAGAGAATTGGCTTTATGGAGAACCACAGTGCTTTGCCAAATGACATTGTGTTTGGCTGAACAGTTTGAACAAATTGTTTCTTCTGGGATTATGACCAAAGTAAATGGAATATTTAACAAAGGATTTAGAGCTCACTATTTGTGCAAGGCAAAGTATGCAACCAATTTCTGTGCTTTGTTTTAAATAAAAGTCTATATAATGTTGCTGAGATAAAAATTGGTATTTGATCATCAGAGAGAAAATATTTTGTTACAGCCACATATTATGTTTTAGTAGGTACCTGATGGGTTGTTTTATTCAACAGTTGTGTGATCCATAAATAGTACCTTCAGTGATTATTATTTTTTTTTCTGAAATCTCTATTTAGGACCATTATGCCCACAATGAGCCCAATTATAAACAATAAATCAGCATAAATAGATGATGTAAAAAACAATGTATTTTATTTTCTATCTACTCAGAATTATTTATTATCTAAATTAGCTTAATGCTTAGTGAGACAACATCTTCCCTTTTCTCCTTTTTGTTTAATGTTTCGGGGTTACAAAAACACAGGCATTTCTTTGAAGCCCAGTCCTGGTTCATTAATTTTAATGTCAAATTCTTACTGTGGAAAACTGGCATTGCTACAGCTTGTGAAGGAAGTTCAGGTTGCTTGTAGCATTCACATTAGCAGTGGAGTAGTTTTCTCCATAGTTTCCAGCAAAGATGTGTTTAGATACTAAGTTTTAGCTTATGATACATTTGAGATATTCTAACCATAACCAGTTTCTGAAGACATTACAGTAAACTGATAGACACGGGGAAATTAATTAATTAATATACAGGTAAGAGAGCTGTCTCCCACCTCTGCCTCACCCTCAGAAATGAACTTCCACTATGGGAAAGGTGTTTCTTGAAAGAAAGCTTGTGGGAAAGAAGTGTTCAAGCTCTGTAGACTATGATGTCAAGGCAGAAAGGGTCCATTTGCTATTTCTGTATTTAAGAAACTAGACTTTCTTCTGTTGACTTCAGGTTGCATCTGCATTCACCAATTAAAATGTGTAAGGTAGAAATGTGTTTCTGAATTCATCATTATTTTTGATCTTAAAAGCTTGAATGAGCTTTGTTAATCTTATGAAAGAGAAAATGCCTTTTTATTCTCTTTATTTTTCTTTTCCCTTTTTGTATTATTCAACATTCTTACATAGTTTTGTATAATTTAAGTCGTTACTTTCTATTTATTCCAAAGGTATAATGAGTTGACTATTGCCTATTTAGATGTGTAACTTTTAGTTTTAAGACCTCCTCCATGTTTTCCCATTAACCACTATGAACAGTTTTAAAAGAACACTAAAACTCATTAAATAGCAGATAAATTAGTCCTGTACAGGGACAAACTTCACTTTTTTATCCCATCTCTAACCAAAACTCTCCCAATTTCATTATGAAAGCAGATTGAGGAATAAAAAAAGTCCAGATTCAAGGAAGATCATGAAAGCCCATTCAGCTCTAGTGCTCAGGGAAGTTTAGAGCATTGCACATAACCCTCCAAGTATCACAAGCCACACAGCAAGTAGGAACAAAAATGAACTGCATATACTACTTCTGAAGATGTAAGCAATGGTGAAATTTTGCATTGACTTTTTTTTCCCCGTGAGAAACAGTACAATTGGCTGAGAGTCATAATGCCAAATGCTCAAGGTTTCGTTTGAGAGTAGGATGACTGTCTCTCTCCAGTGATCTTGTAACTGAGGATATGGTCTACAATGCTTTTTTTTCCTATAACCCAAACTGAAACATTAAAAAATTGAGGCAAAGACAAAACACGTTTTATCTTATTTTCCTAGCGGTAGTTTCCATATCTCCCTCAGCTTTCTGTGTGATTTGAGACTAGCTGCCTCTGCCTCTGCAGATTGATCTTATTGGGTGCTGTGTCGCTCCTGGTACCTGGCAGTACACGGCACAGAGTGGTGACAGATCTAGATTGCTCCTGTTTACAGGATGTGCAGCTTGCCTGCAGAATTTCCAGGAAGTAGTCTGCTTGCTCTGACCTCAGAACAGCCATTTCAATCTACCACAAACCATCTTAGAAGAGAATTGTATTTACACATGATACATGTGTTCACTGAGCTTTTTATTACTGTCTGCTGGTCACAGATCATGAGAATATAACCTCCTATCACTCAGGCTCTGGCCTCTGAATGAATGGTTGCTTGTTCCACATTTCAAACACCTGGTGCTATAACTACCAGAACTACACTTGAAGTAAAAGCTCTGTTCGCTTCCTTCTTCCTTCTTCATAAGGTCATAAATATACCCTGCTCCTATGCCAAATATTTACTTAAAGGGGGAAAATATTTCTATTATGAATAATTAATCCAACATTTTTCTGACCATGATCATTCAGGTAAAGAGCAGTTCTCTACATTAGGAAGTAACAAGGCTTAAGCTCCTTATTTAGACAGAGAAAAATCCCCAAACATTCTGAAAGTTACTAATTTTACATTATTTTTAATGCCACACATGATTTATAACCACTGAAAATATTACAACTGATCCCTCGGAACACCCCTACCAGTCTGAATAAGCAGACTCCATCCTGAACAGTTCCTGTTCTATGCAAATAGGAACTGTTTTCTCCCACTAAAAACATACCCAAATATGCTCCAGGAGGTAGTCCTCAATACTTCCTGCAATCACAAGTGTGGTAAATTATTGTATCTGAATTATATATTTTTTTAAGTATGGCTTTTATTCTATTTTTTTCCCCAACTTTTTCCAAAATTTGGTCACAAGTTATGCTTGAGGTAACGAAAAAGCTAGTCATGTGCAGTGGTGACTTTTGTCACCTCTTGATTGTAATTTTTTTTCCTTGTTTGCCATCTAGCAGGAAGGGAGGGAATGAGCAGACACAAAGCACTGACTGTCTCTGCTCTAGGTAAGGGCGGACTTGGAGATTTACTGAGATCCAGAGAAGGTGAAAGAAAGATTATGTACATACTGGTTTTGGGGTTTTTTTTCCATGTGGCAATGAGGTTATCTGCTTTACCTTCATTCTGAGAGAGCCTTTTTCAGTAAGTCATCTCTCTAGCTGTCATTTCTGTCTTGAAATGGGTTGAATTTTTATATTGCTTGAAAACTGAAAAGGAAAGATGGCCAGTAAATTATTTCTAGTGTATGGATTGGTTGTGTAATACTGCTGTCCATCAAACATCAAGAATGGTTACACCGATCATTTAAAGACAGTTTAAACTACAAATGAGCTGAATGTGACTTTACTGGGGATGCAAAATTGACACAATCAAAGCCTTATCGAAATTTGATAAGGTGTCTGGACTTGTGTGGCAAGTGTGTACAGTGTGGCAAGCAATTCTGGCAAAAATTTACAGTGAGGTAGGTTCTAAGTAGATTGGATGAGGAGAGGGGCTCTGTCACATCATCATCTCCAAGAGTGCCTCTTGGCAGTTTTAGATACACTTCTGATCACCTTAATCTAGAATGTATTAATTTCCAGAAGTGCTTGTGTATTACTCTTGGATGTCCTTTAGCTGTCAAAACATGTTACAACCCATCAATTTGTTGTAATCTAAGTAACGTGCCAAATAGTGTTGTGTCAGACAGCAAGATTCCTCCTTCTCCATCACCAGTAAGACTGTGTCCTGGCAAGCTGTTTGGCTACTGCTACAGATTAGATAAATCAAAGTGCTGCTGGAAATATTTTTTTTCACTCATTCTGCCATTGTTTTCCTTTAGATTTGGTCTCTCTGTATGTGACTCCAGATCTTGTGTAAATGGATCAAGTCTTTGTTTATTTTTGAAATAAACAAAATCCAACCACGTTCTGCCTAGTCAACATTTGTTAGCTGGAATGACATCCTTGTTCCCATGAAGGACTCAACAAATTGAAAAAAAGCATAAAAAAAGCTTTCATGTGAACAGCAGATACAACTGCAATGAAAATTTGCTGAACATTCTGTGTTTTTCAAGATTTTTTTAATATTTGTACTTAAAGAGTAGTGTTATAGAGAAAAAAACCCCTGCAGATCTATTGACAATACTGATTGAAAAAATATCTACAATTAGGAGATGTAGTCAAAAGACTCTTTGCAGATCTACAGCCCTAGTTACCTGTTAGTGACTGCTCCTTCTCACTGAAAGAAAAAGATTTTGTCATTTTATAAGCCTTTTAGTCTACTACCAAGCAATTTGTTAATTTGAGAGATACCTAGACTCTTGGTGATTGATAAGAAGATCATAAGGGCTAATACACTCATCAGATAAGGAAAATGATTAATTTACTTCCATTCTTCCAGTTCCAATTTCATTATTTGACCAAGATAACATCTGTGGCCCATTGCTGCTCAGTCCATTAAGGGCTGGGAATACAGACCACTTAAAATACTTAGTGTAGTTTCTTCTTGAGAGGGACTTTGCCTCCTCAAAACAACCTTCAATGATTCTGAAACAGCTGAGAAGGTGTTCCTGAAGTGATCCTCTCATCCTGGCAAATATAAAATCTATAAAACTCTACCTTCTTTTTAGATATTTTTCAGTGCATGAAATCAGAGAACTAAAAGGTTGAAATTAGTACTTTTTTATAAGTTGGCTGCAGATATGAGTAACTTCCCTAAATCAACAAGGATACACTTGCAATTTACTCTCAAGTTTGTTCAAAATGATTGTTTGTTCATACAGCATTTATACAATCAAATGCTTTTTGGACAATTTACCAGTAACCTGGTGGTTATTGCTTATTTGTATTTACATCAACATAACTGTCAGTTAGTATTTGCATTGTTTTTTGATAAATATATCTGAGCTTTTTCTTATTATTTCTAACACTTCTGTTATGTGACCTGCCAGTACTTTTCCCAGTTTGTGCTTTGTTTCTGTTTTGCCCACTAGATTTCTTCCTCATCTGTTATTGTCCACCTCTTTCTGTAGCGGGTTAATATTCTTCCTTTGGAGTCCTCACACCTACACAGAGTATTCTGGGATGTAGTTTAGAGACACATTAAACAATAACAGATACCAGGGGGATGCCCCCCCGCCTTATTCCACTGTTCAAAGCTGCTTCCAGGAGATTTAGGACCAGCAAAATGTCTGTATTGGAAATAACTCTGCGCATAAAACAACTCTGAAGATTATGTCCTCTCTCTTTTTCTGTTTAGATAAATCAATGTGCACAACAAGGCTAGGAGGATAAAATTGGTAACAGAAATGGGAACTCAAAGCAGTAAGATATACATATACATATACATATACATATACATATACATATACATATACATATACATATACATATACATAGGCTTTCTGAAAGGAGGGTAGATAGGACTCAAAAAAAGCATCTCAGGTTATCCATACAGCAAAGTACACAATAAAATTGACTAGGACTATAGAAGTGCATGAATACTGAGCAGAAATAATGATGGAAAGTAACATAAATGATTTAACTCTAGGGCTTGAAACCAGTTTGCTCTCTGCAAAATAGATAAACTATGCATTTGTGGGAAATACCGTAGCAACACTGTCACCAAAGTAGCAAATAGCAGTGCTATTTCCCCTTTCTGAGGGGAAATGTAGGTTTATATAAAAGAGATTGGAATGTGGTGCAGCCAGCAGGACCAAGGAAGTGATTCTCCCCCTGTACTCAGCACTGGTGAGGCTGCACCTCAAATACTATGTTCAGTTTTGGGCCCTTGACTATAAAAGAGACATTGAGGTCCTGGAGCATGTCCAGAGAAGAGTGAGAATGGCTGGAGAACAAGTCTTACAACGAGCAGCTGAGAGAGCTGGAGTTGTTTAGCCTGGAGAAGAGGAGGCTGAGGGGAGGCCTTACTGCTCTCTACAACTACCTAAAAGGAGGCTGTAGAAAGGTGGGTGTTGGTCTCTTCTCCCAAGTGACAGGTGATAGGATGAAAGGGAATGGCCTCAAGCTGTGTCAGGGGAAGTTTAGATTGGACATTAGGAAAGATTTCTTCACAGAAAGGGTTATCGAGCACTGGAACAGGCTGCCCAGGGAGGTGGTTGAGTCACCATTTCTGGACGCATTTAAAAGGCGGATAGATGAGGTGCTTGATTTAGTAGTTGACAGATCTGGTTAGGCTTGATGATCTCAAAGGTCTTTTCTAACCTAATGATTCAATGATTCTATGAAATAAAACTCCTTTAGCTCACACTCATCTCAGGTTTTTATCATATTCAGGACCACCAGGCTGTCTGTCCCGCAAGTCTGTAAAGACATGGGGCACCAAGGCAGTGGTGATCAGGCTGTTGCCAGAACAAGACTGTACATCCAGCACTGTAATGCCCATGTCCAGATGCTAGATCTAACATCTGTTGCCATTACATGGGGGTGAAATGACACCAGCCGTGAAGTCCTTTTCAGGTCTCCTGGGTTCTACTTAGGCACAAAGTTTGGATATGACTCTTTGTACCCTTGAGCAGCTGATAGTGATCAGTGTCTCCATCCTGTCCCACCTCTGTGCGTTTTCTGGATTTTTTTCATTGCTTTTTATCTCCAAATCTGGGTGACTTGTGAAACTGCACACAGATGTGCTGAAGACTTGAAGACCTGCTAATCTGAGTGCCACTAGCATAGTCTATACTGAGTCCTTCTGCTACTGTTTCATCAAGGGCACCCACACCCAGATACCATACCATTTAGTCTCCATTCACACCAATTCAGTCTAAACAATCTAAATAATCTAAATAATTTTAATTGCAGGTATACTAACCTTAAGAACCACAGGCTCTGCTGCTGAATAGGGTAGGTGACCTAATGATGAAGGACCCAGAAAAAGCTGAGGTAATCAAAACCCTCTTTCCTGTGTTCTTTACTTGTAGGGTCACCTCTCAGGCCTCACAGATCTCTGTGCCTAGAGGCAAAATCTGGAGGTGGATACTGCTGCCAGCTATAGGGGAAGGTCGAATTAGGGTCACTTTATTTAGCAAATTAGATGTTTAGAAGTCCTTAATGCTCGACAGGAAGTAGTTGTAAAGGTACTGTGAAAGCCCATGAACGTCATTGTGCTGATTCCTATCACCTTTGAAAGGCTGTAGCAATCAGATGGGATTTTCAGTTACTGGGGAAAAAAACCCCACAAACAAATGCCACATCTATCATTAAAGCAAAGTAGGGGAAACTACAGGAGTGTCATCCCTACCCAGCCTCTCTCAGAGATTAGGAAGCATATTTTTCTTTAAGTCATTTTCGGGATGATGAAAGATAAGAAGTTGACTTGGAGAAACCAGAGAAGTTCTACCAATATGACTTCTTTAATCTATGATGAGATGATTGGCTCTGTGGTTGAGGTGATAAGAGAAGCACACACTGATTTTAGCAAGGTTTGGCCACAGTATCCATAGCATATCTCAAAAGGTAATGGCCAACAGTCTGAAATGAAACTGCATGTGGTTATGAGTGGTGCTCCTCACAGTTGAGTGGTGGGAGGAGTAGACTAAGATGACCTCTCGAGTTTGTAAATTATTCCATGATTCTGTGATCAAGCCTTGCAAGGCACTAATATTTGGGTCCTCACATTGAAATCACAAGTTATTTAGTTTTCTGAAGATTACTGGTTAGGTTGCAGCCCAGAGTTGGTAATTTCATTGATTTTGAGCTTATGTAGCTGACTTTATGTGATATGAAGCAGCAGCGCATCAAGAGGTGCTTCCATTTAATAGACTTCTTGCTGTGAGATCTTCTGCTAAGGTGCTCTATACCAGCAATAACCCGCCCCAATTCCAGAACACAAGCATTGCTTGAAAACAATCCACTCCATGCTTCCTGACTTGGAGACTTCTAGTTGAAAGCAAGAGGTGAAAACGAACTGACTTTGCAGGAGGATTTTTAACAAGGATCATTTTCTGCTTCAGGACCACAGCATTTTCTCTGTTAGAATCACCATCTCACAGCTATTCTGATGTATGACTTTTCTCTATAGGACTCACGCAGCCCACATCCTTTGACTCCAGTGCCTCTCAGTTAAAACAGTTCACAGTCGTCCAGGAAACTTGTGCTTTTGTGTACTCTTTATGAAAACCTCTCTCTCTTTCAAAATTAACCATTTAATTAAATTAGCAACTGTTTTCTTTGTTTTCATCTGGGGAGTGTACTCACTTCATCTCCCCTCCCTAAAGTTAAATAACGCTGAACAAGCTTTCTTAAGATGCAGATATTTCACTGTTCTCTTTGCATGAGAACTAGTCAGATACTGTTGGTCTTTAAAGGTTGTTGTATTCAGCCAACAGAAATGAGAAGGCTATGCAAAGACTTCACATTTAAAACAGAATTCATTAGGTTTAGACACATTTCCCAGGTCTTTATATGCAATATGACTACTTTAATGTTTTGTGGCAGTGTTTTAGCATTAAAATAGGTTTCACCTGAGATCAAATATGCACACTAGCTAAGTTGCTGGAGAAAGCATTTCCTGCTGCATTAATAGTACAATAAATTTCACTGTTGTTTTTCTGGGTTTTGCTGAATGCTGAAAGCAGCTTGCGCCACTCCAGTGGTCCTACCTCCTGTAGGCTTTACAAAGCAGGCAAAGGATTTTCTCAAGACCGTTTCATGTTGCTTCTGGTACTTCTCAGGTGATGTAATAGTTAATGGTGAATGTAACACTTGTATAGCTTTTAACTTCCATGCTGTATTATTTTTTCTTGCACTGAGTACCTGAGATATTAGGTTGCATTTTGGTCTTTAAAGGCTGTGTTATTGTTTATTAAATGACTCAAAGCAGATTGGTTGAAAATCCCACAGATCTGGACAGGACAAAGCACAACACAGATTTTCTTCCCATGCAGTGTCCTGGTGGAAACATCTTAAGCAAAAGTTTTCTGGGTTTTATTTATTTTTTTTTAAATTTGCCAAGGTCTTAAGCACAATGGAATCAGGGTTTAATCTGGCTTAATCTCTGTGAGGGTTTAGCTTTCCTGATTTCAGTTGCATGGGATTGGGTTTAAAACACGATTCAGGTTTTGTTTTGTAAGGACTGTGGTACATGCTGAACTGTAACTTCTTTCATGCATTCCTTCCCCTTAGAAAGCTCTCCTCAGGTGACTGTGCGTGGTGCAGCACTGGTGCCATAAGGATGTGGGAATTAATTGATAAGCTTTGCTGCAGCCGGTTTGTATGTTTAATTATCTTGTAATATAAATCTGTCTTGTATCAAGAGATAATATGCAGACAATCTTCAGACATGGATGAATAACCTGAAATAATAAACACTCTCTTAGAGTTGCAGGAATTTATCGCTATGCTTAATTGGCTCGTAAGATGTAGCTGTTTTGGGTCAAGAGCCAGGTTGGCTGGGGCTTTGAGCAGCCTGATCTAGTGGGACCTGTCCCTGCCCATGGCAGGGAGGCTGAAACTGGATGATCTTTAAGGCCCCTTCCAACTGAAAATATTCTATGATTCTAAGAGAAGTAGGGCTGTGAGAATTTATTGATGTGCTTAATTGACTTGTAAGACGTAGTTGTCTTTGGTCAGGAGATGATCTGCGGGGAATGTCTGCTGACGTGGTTGGATAACATATAAAAATAAACATTCTTTGAAGACTTAAATGGTTCTTTGTCTAAAACTAGTATATACACCTCTACTGCTTTTGTAAGATTGGATGTCTTGTTCAGAAGGGCATCCGATTCAGTGCTGGACTGTAAAATAAAAATATTATTGCCTTGCTTTGAAGAGTTTGTACTTTTCAATACTTTAACAGTTAGTAAGTGTTCTATTCCTCTCTTGTGAGACATCATCTGGAGTACTGTGTCCAGTTCTGGAATCCTCAACATAAGAAGGATGTGGAGCTGTTGGAACGGATCCAGAGGAGGGACACAAAGGTGATCAGAGGGCTGGAGCACCTCCCATATGAGGACAGGCTGAGATTAGGGGTTGTTTATCCTGGAGAAGGTTCTGGGGAGACCTTACAGTGACCTTCCAGCACCTGAGGGGGCTACAAGAAAGTTGGGGAGAGATTGTTCGTAAAGGCTTGCAGGGATAGGGCTGTGGGCAATGGGAATAGACTGGAGAGGGGCAGATTTAGGCTAGACATAAAGAATTTCGTCACCATGAGCGTGATGGGGCACTGGCTCGGGTTGCAGAGGGAAGTTGTGGCTGCCCCATCCCTGGAGGTGTTCCAGGNGCCCCGGGCTGCGGCGGCACCGATGAGCGGGCGGATAGCGCGCGGCGGGCGGGCGGCCGCCTCCTCCGGCACCGGCGCCCCGATCATCTGCCTCCTGGTGCTGGGGCTGCTCCTGCCCGGCGCCGCCGCGGGATGCGAGCTGGAGGCTGCGGACATCGGCCGGCGGGCAGCACGGGGAGGCGCTGCAGCCGCCTCTGCGGCGGAGCCGGCAGGTAACGGAGCCGCTTGTGCCACCGCGGGGGACACGTGGGGATGGCGTCCCGTGGGGAGACGGCATCCCCGAGGGGAGAGACGGCATCTCGGGGGCGAGGGAGGGAAGAGACGGCATCCCGGTTTCGGGGAGACGACACGGCATCTCAGGGGGGGTACACACACGACAGGGCATCTCGGGGTGGGGAACGCACGACAGGGCATCCCGGGGACACACACACACGACAGGGCATCGAGGGGGACGGGGGACGGGGGACACTCACGACAGGGCATCCCTGGCCGGGGGGACACACGGCATCCTCCGAGGGGACGACGACCGACAGCATCCCGGGGGAGGGCGGTGGACACAGAGCATCCCGGGGAGGGGGGGGACACAGCATCCTGGGGAGAGGGGTCACGCGCGTCAGGAGCATCCCAGGGAGAACGCGGGGGCACGGCCGCCGCTGCCCGCCGGGCGCTGCGGTGCCGCCGCCGGGGCCCGTGCGGCCCCTCCCCGGGACGGAGCCGCCGCAGGATATCGGCAGGATCCTGTTGAACGGCGATAGCGCCGAGATCCGGAGCCGCCGCTTCCGTGTCGGGTGCGTGGGCGGCTCGGAGCCGCCAACCCGCCGTGTGGCGGCTGCGGCGCCGCCCGGGGCTGCAGCGACAGCCGCGTCCATCCCCGTGCCCGCGGGGCTTCCGTTCTCCGGAGAAGTGTGGGAAGCCCTTTTCCCTCTTCGCTTAATCCTTTTTAAAAATAGGGAACGCGTTCGTAGTGCCCTGCCTATGGCAAATGGTAACGCCCGCAGTTAAAAACAGCGGGTGAACAGAAACATTTAAAATAATCCAGTTTCAGGAGGCGTTGATGGCTCTGAATTGCTTATACGCATTCTGAGTCTGTTCTCCAGTGACCAGCTTTTATGGCCTTTTGAGTGTTCACTTAGAAAAATCGGATTTATATGTTTGGAAATACCCAGAAACATTTGGGAATCTGTCTTGTCGCTCAGTGTGCATTTCAAAGGGCTCCAATAGGAGGGAGGGTGCAGAAGGTAGAAAAGAGAAGGAAAATCCCGTACCACATCCGAATAAATGAGTTTGCATTTCTTATTGGAGAAAAACTTATGATGTGGTTTGAAATAGTATTGATATCCTGAGCTAAAACTGGTTATTGTCAGTGGATAAAACGCGCATGGGTTTCTTCTCAGCCTAATGCTTTAAAAACATGAATTTTGGTTATAATTAATGGAACTTCAGTGGTATTTTTGAGATGGGGATGTGAGGCTGCGTGATCCAGCAGTCTTGAGGAGACAGCATTTCTGAAACCTAAAATTGTCTAGTCTGTTGACTTGCCATATAAACTAAGGAAGCTGGAACATCCGCAGTCTGTGAAACAGCAGTCATGCCTCCCAGGGGTGTTGTGAAAACGCTGTATTGGAACAGCTTTTGCTTTTTTTTGTTGTTTTTGTTTTTTGGGTTTTTTTCCTCCCATACCAAAATTAATCTGGTAGGTAGCATTAACTGGTTCTGACTCTGTATAGTACTGATGCCATCTATATTACATGCTTAATCAATTTTGATGTGTTGGTCTGTATGGGAAAAAGAAGTTTTTTTAATATCTGTTTTATGGACTATAAAAGTATGCCCTCAGCAGTGAATTGGTGAAGAAATACATTTATTTGAGAGATCTAACATGTTATAAGTGGACCTGTTGTGTTATGTGAGAGTTTGATTTGGGAAATATGTATGGTTAAGAGCCATCTTAGAATCGGTTTTAGTCTTTAGGAGGTTTTAAACTTGGTTCCATGTTTATCTGCTTGATGAATACAGTGATTCACTTGATCATGTAAGTTGTTTGTCTGGTAACTAACCCAAATAGTTTTAAGTTACTGTTTGCAAAACTGGATGAGCTCTTAAAGGTTGGGAGGAGACCAGATGGCATGTTCAAGGGATGATTTTAGTTACATTATCTGTGATTCTCTCTGTGATGACTTGCAGATGTGCTGTTGAGTTGAAAGGGATTGCCAGCACTTATCTGGAGAAGAACAGAATAAGCTTACTTCAGTAATTTTAATAGGTTGTAGAAGTACAATTCAGAAGATGAAAAGCTGCTAAGTATGAAATGCTGCACTAGGAAGAGCATATCAGATGCCCAAATAGAGGTGCATGGGGTGCACAGCTGGAGGAAGTAATCCACGAGTCCTAGTCATGAATTGGTATGAATAAGCATCATCTACGGCAAAAGTGGCTGCTCTCCTGAGTTATGCTGATCCAGTTTAAATTAGAAGGCTTTGCACTTTTGTTTGCACTTTTGGGTCTAGTCTAGAGTGTTAAACAATCCAAGAAGTACAAAGGAAAGTAGCAATGCGGATTGAGAGGCTTGGAATCCAACTGCTGCAAAACTAATGTGAAAGTATTGCTTTATTTTGGGGGTGGAAAAGCTGTGGAAGGGGTGTGTAGGTAACAAAATGTTCACTAAAGCATATTGATTTCTTTTTTTTTTTTAAAAAACTTTCACAGTTTTCTCTGTGGTTGAGATGTAGGTTAAGAGGAAATAAATTGTAGTGAACAAGATTTAAATTAAATGTGAACTGGGAAGTGTTTACCTACAGCAATCAAATTACAGAGATCGTTCAGCAAGTTCCTGTTGTTGGAGGTTTTTTTTGGGTTGGAGAAGAAGCTGGCAAAGATAATCTAAATGCTTGACAGAAAAGGGATGGACGGTGAATTTTAGGATTAAGAAGCAGCCTAAGATTCTACTCTAGCCATATTTCATCTGTTATTCAGGATTTACGTAGTTGTTTATATAAGTTATCATTACTGTTGTCTTCTGGTGTATATGTGCCTTTTTAATGGTAATTTATAAATGTTACATATATGTAACATCTGCCACTCTATAGAAAGCATTTAATCATGGTTATGAAAAGCAGATTGGCAAAACTCAGTTTCCACTGGGAGGGATACCATGAGATTCTTCTCAATTCGTTCTGACTCTGCTTGTTCTCTGCTTATTGGTAGAAGGTATCAAAGAATCTTGTCTTCCGACCCTGAAGGTAGCACTGGGTTTTCAAACTCAGTTTATTCATTGCTTTTAAATTAATTTGCTTTGTGATTCTGGATAATCGTGAATTTGTTTTGTGTGTAGAAGTCTAAATTTAATCCATTTTCATGGATTAATTTGGCTGCCTTTCAGATGAGATGAGGAGTGTGAACCTGTATTTGGCTAATAAATTCCTCTCAAATAGTGGCTTACAATATAGAGCTAGACCATTTTTAACTACAGCACTACATTGAGTTTACTGAAGGAACAATGGACAATAAAATAACCTTTTTGTGAAAGGAATTCAGAGTTTTTTTTCTTTTAATTGAGTTTCCATTCTGGAACTTCTCTGTCATCTTAACACTCTGGGCTCTTCAAATTAATTTAACTTTGACATTTGAGAAATGAGGGTTTCTAGAAAACATGTATTTTTAGCTGCAACTTCACGATTGATTTAAGCCATTCTGATGTGGGTGGCTATGGAAGGGTGGCTTCCTACTTTGGAGTTAACCTCAACTGGCCATACAAGCAATATTGTTAGCACAAGAGCGCTCATTTGAGTGGGTGTGCTCATCCCAGTACTCACAGCCCACAAGGAGGGGAGGGAGTTCCTGCTCCCTTTCTGCTTTGTGATGAGCAATGTCTGTTGCCTTAGCTTGTAGGGATGTGAAAAGAGATGTACACAAGAAAAGGTGATGGATTTCTTTTCAGACTTTTTCCTAATACGCTTCAAGCCCTAGCAGTTGTGCAGACGAGGGAGGATGGGACTGCAGGTGGAATCAGCAGTACAGAAGGGTGGACTGCTTCCTGTGATGGCATGAGGTTTGCTGTCCATATGATTGCATCGCTAAGGTGACTGTGAAATTGCAGTAGTGAACTTTTGGGGTTTGAATAATCCTTTTGGAAGTTGGTGGTTGTGTGTGACAGTTCATGTATGGTGGAGTAATAGAGTATACTCAAGGTTGTGAGCTATGGGACTTCTGTCACTTCCCTGGAAAACTACTCTTTAAGGCTTGTAGAGGTCCGTGGTCATGAAAACTGAGTATTCCAGGCTTTTCTTATTCCATTAGTTCTATGTGTTTGTCTTTAGTTAAGCTCTTCATTATCTGGTCTTGCTGTTCCTGTTGGGAGAACAGAAATTTTGCAGTCCTCCACTAAGGGGTTTCAGCTTCAAGCTGACACTTACTTTCTGTCAGCATCTCAATGCAGTCATCTGTCCCTGAAATCCATTTGTTAGGGTTTTAATATCTTAGCTTATTTCTTATTTTTAGTAATAATAAGTAGGAGAAACTTAGGAACAGGAGAAATCAGTAAGGAAACAAGGTTTCCAGGTTTTGATAGCTCTATCAGCAGTTGGTGAATTGTCATAACAACAGTAGTTGGCTGGATTTGTACAAGTTTTGAAATGGAGATTAAAAACCAGTCAACCAGGAAAAACCTAAGCCTTTAGGTAGCTGAGTGGCATTGGAATCCCACTTAGAGATACAATGTTAAGCACTTCTAACTTCCTTTGCCCATAGCTGAGTAGTTTTGCCTTTCAGACTTCCAGTGTTTTCATTGTAACTCTTCAGTCCTTCTAGTGTATTCTGCACCTTCTTATGCCCTGAGACTGGTTGTTTTTTCTCTTTTTCTTGACCATCAACTTCACTTCTTCTAAAGATTGCCCTGATCTCACTGTTGGGAATAAGCCAGGTTATTTAGCTAGTGTGTTTTTTTTTTCCTCTTACTGCCGTCTATAGTAGACCCTTTCTTAAAACCCCTCTGTGCCTTTCACTGGAATTCTTTGACTCACTGTCATTCCTCCATCAGCAGGTTTTTGTGTTGTGCTTTCAGCTGTAAGGTTTCTGAAGACAGCTCTGCTTTTCTGGAGACCTCCTACCAGATTCTGGCTAGCTACTCCTACGCAACTTGGGCATGACTCATTTTCTTTTAACTAACCTCAGTCAGTGATACTGATCTATCATAACTAGGTTGCACTGCCATGTATTTGTCATAGGAGGACTGGCCAAATGAGAGAGAGACAGTTGATGTTGATAAGATCCTATGATTATACTGTCATTATGAAAAACACCTAAAATGCACTTTCCTTGTTTTAAAGTTTGTTTGAAATAGGCAACTTGGTCCTTTTAATTTTTTTAAACTCATGTACTGTGACTTGTATGCCCTTTTTATGGTCAATATCTGTTCTCAATCCGCATCAGAGGAGAGGAATATGTTGCAAAGAGCTATGATGTGGGAAAGCCAGGAAAATTACTAGGTGTTTTTTGTTTGTTTGTTTTGTTTTTTTGTTTGGTTTTTTTTTGGTAATTTTTAATGCATTGTCAAACAATCCTCAGAAGTCAAAAGTGTATTAGCTTACATAAGAGTTGACTAGTTTACTGCAGAAATCCCAGTGTATGAGAATACTTCATTAGGATTAGCCTGTTACATCCTATCCATGAAACTGGCTTTTTAAGATACCGGAACTTGAGATGTTTGTCTTGACTACATATAGTATGTGTTAAGAGTAAATAACCGCTATGTATGTTGTACTAAAATAAGCATATATGCATTTTACAAACCAAGGTGTGTTTCAAGTTATTATATAAGTTAGTGTTATTCTGCCTTTGGATACTACTAAGTCTCTCCTGTTACTATAGAAACTGTCTTTGCATATCTTAAAGGGGGATGGGGTGAATAAAATGCTAATGCATTGTTAAAATTTAGAATAGGCATAAACAGAATGTGATAATGGTTTGGGTACTATAAAATTTGCATTTCTGTGAGCACTTCAAACCTTACCAAAGAGAGCTTATTACTCTATCTCTCTCTTTTTTTTTTTTCTTTCCTTCTCCTTCCTTCTCCTGGACCTTGCTCCTTTTCCTTCCAGTCCCAAAAGCATGGCAATTTTCTGAGACCTGTTAGAGGAATCCTTGAATCTGTAAAACGAAAAGTATGCCGGGTTTTAACTAAAATCTACCTTGGAAATTGCAGATGATGTGCTTGTCAGAATAGTTAAGAATTTGAGTTAACACCACTCATTATAACAGAACTGTTGACTCATAATTAAAATTAACAGGTAAGAACTACTGACCTTTTAATTCTCATGGTCTCTAGCAAGGATTAGGTGTATCAGGAATAAATATTCTTCTCTGTGCAGACAGTGCTGTACCGCTGCAGGTAAATCTTTAGTGATTCCTGGATGATGAGGTGGGAGGGAATCCTTCACTGAATGTTGAGTTTGTATCCCAAACCGCAAGCAACACCACAGAAACTTGTGTAAATGGGAATGGTTGTTGCGGTTACTTGGATTGTGTGAAGCTTTAATTTCTGCAGTAGCTCAAAATTTCTAGAAATGCAAAGATAGCTTTGATCCTTTTCCTCTAGGCAGTGCTTTCAGTTTCCTACCTTTTCATCTTCATCATGAGGCATTTAAATACTATCAGCAGCCCAGCCCTCTGGTGCTGTCTCCAGTTAAAATTTTAATACCTGATTTTTTTCTTCTGTACTTAATTTCTGTGGTTATTGTTTGTAAGACATAGTCATATACTTGGCTTCTAAAACTGAGGTGAGTAATAAACAGTAGTTTATCCTGCCCTATTTAAAGTTGTGTTTAACAGCAAGCAAACTTTGTGGTAATTTATTAATTTAAGGAAGTTTTTGCTGAATAAAAATTTGATGAAGACATTTTGGATTTCCTAGCTTTGTAGTTTCTCCTTAAAATGAATAACTTGCTGTACATGAAGGTGTGGTATGAATGCTCTTTCTCGCTTTGTGGTTTAGAATAAAGGAAGGGATTAGTTGTATGCAATTATTAGGCACATGCAGTAATGTTACACATGTAAAGGAACAGTTTTCTCAGTTCTGCAAGGGGACTGTGTGAACTGAATTAGTTTAAATTCAGAGCTCTCTGCAAATTAAATATGTTATTTAGAACAGATGTTTTCACACAAGCATTATTCTCTTCTTAATAGTAAATAACTCCGCTAAGTTCCCATTGAAATCGATCACTGGTGACTGGTGACTCCTGAATGTTTCTTGGTTTTTTTTGGGTTTTTTTTGGTATGTGTAACAGTTGATGAATGAGTGAATGGCTCAGTAAGTGGTGTGGCGGGGTCTTTTTTTAGATTTATCCTACATTCTGTGTTTACATGCTGAAATATGTTCAGTGAGCTTTACTAGGTGATTATCAACATAACTCTGTCAATCTGGTGATTAGTTTTTGGTGGTGTGTTTTTTTTTTTGTTCCACCCGTAGGATTTTACTTGAAATGCATTCCTTCCTCATTAGATGCAGAAAGCAGGTAAATTTTCTGTTCGCATGCCTAGATCTGCCTTATATATCTGCAGATAGTTTTACGTTTTTACTCAGTAGTTATAGACAAGCTTCATTAGCTTTTCCTCAATTCGAAATGCTACCCATATTTTTCTTTGAAGAACAAGCAAGAAGTATTACACTGTTAACAAAGAAACACTCAAACCATGTGGTCTGTGAGAATTTTGATACAAATATGACAGTTAATTATTCTGAGTAGGAGATTACCTTCTGCTGTAGTTTTAATGCTAGATTGCTATATATAGAATGTTGCAGGATAACTTCTTGCGTTAACGTTGTATGCCCATATGAAAAATACTGCTAAATAATACCATGTAGCTCCAATACTTCTATCAAGAGGTGGCAGGAAGGAAAAATGTATCCCGTCCCACTTACAGTTTATAGTTGTAGGTGAAATGCATCAAGGAAGCTCTGTCTTACCTAGAGTATATTCTAAATTTTTCTTTGAAAAAATTCTTTGCCAGTATTTTTTTGGAACATGGCTGCCTCAGTCTCTTTTCTCCTACCTGGTTCATGTTCCTTGAATATAACATAGAATAACAGAATTGTTTGGATTGGAAGAGACCTTAAAGATCATTTAGTTCCAGCCCCCCCTGTTGTGGGCAGGGAGACCTTCCACTGGATCAAGTTGCTCAAAGCCTCACCCAACCTAGCTTTGAACACTGCCAGGGATGAGACATCCATGACTTCTGTGGGGAGCCTATTCCTGTATAGTATAATATATTATATATATACACACTATATAGTATAATGTATCAGCCACGTAGTATAAAATTTCTTCCTGATAGCTGATCTAAATCTCTTTCGGCTTAAAACCATTACCCTTCATCCTGTCACTGCACTCCCTGATAAAGAGCCCCTCCCCGTCTTTCCTGTAGGCTCTCTTTAACTACTGGAAGGCTGCTATAAGGTCTCCCTGGAGCCTTCTCCATGCTGAACCAACTCCAACTCTCAGCCTGTCCTTGTAGGGGAGGTGCTCCAGCCCTCTTAATCATCTCTGTGACCCTCCTCTGAACTCACTCAAATAGATCCATGTCCTTCCTTTGCTGAAGACTCCAACATATCTACTGAAATGCTGCTTTCAGCAGGTATCATGGTTATTTTGGAAACAGTGTAGTAATGTGTCAGTACAGATAAATGACAATAAATTGATTCCACTGTCTTCCATGTGTGAACTTGTATTTTGTATTCTCTGGGGTTTCTTTCTGAGACTGCATTTTAAGTAAATTAGTATTTTGCTTTTGGTCTTACACAACTGCATTCCTGATAATTGATCTTATTTTGGTTGTGTAGCATGCAGTGATGTGAGACCTGCAGCTCTGCAGTCTTTGAGGGCTGTTGTTTTGTTATTGACTTAAACAGACCTTGGTGTAGACTGTTGCTGCAGAAAGGGTTGCTCCTCCTTTGTGCTTTTTGCCTTCTCACCCTCCCTGCCTATTCTGTGTCTGTAACAGCTTCTCTGTTAACATTGACCTGGCTGGAGGTGAGCTAGTTTGGAAGAACTGATTGAACTGGAAGTTGGTATTAATTTTTTTTTTTTTTAGCAGAATCAGGTTTTTGCTTCAGGTCAGTGCACAGCTTTGCAAAGGCATCTGAGAGAGGATAACAGCTTTGGAGGAAAGTAGTATTAACTGTGTCTAGTAGATAGTAAGTGATTCTGAAAGGTGAGTAAGGGGGATTTAGTTACTCACAAAAAGCAATGTTTTACACAGATGTTACTGATTGTGGAATTGAAAAATGATATTCAAAACTGGTAAGGAAATACTTTAGCAGTCTCTCAAGTTTGTAGAGGGAGGCTTTTAAATTAGCAGTAGGACCAAGATTTTAGGAGGGTTGCTTAAAGAGGTTATTGTAGATGATAGTAACTTAGCTTATAGAAAAATCTATCTGGATAGAAACCTTTGTTTTGGGAGTTAATTTGATTTTTACTAGTTGATTTATTGTAGGAGAGTTCATGTCCTAAAACTAAAATCACTTGCCTGGCATAACTGTTTACTTCTTTAAAGCAAAACTGATGAAATGTGATTTTATTAATACAGGATAATGAATATATATCCTGTTCTGATTCAGGTATAGATATTTGAAAGAAAAAAACCCCATACATGAGCTCTTAAGTGCGTCCAATTTACTACTTTTGAAGTTTGTTATAAAGGAATCCACGTAGAATTGATTTGTTGCTTTTTTAAGTAAGCCTCCTTCCCAAGAAACTGTGCATCTGATGTGTTTCTTCTTTGATGCAAAAGCACCAGCTTGTTTTATGCTGCTTCATGCCTGTTTGTAGAATTGTGTGAACTGTAGTCAAGGCTTTAATTTGTCTTTATGTAAGACTTGGCTTATTTCAAAAAAATGGAAGGTCTGTACACAACATTAACTGTGATCAGGTCCACAGAAATTGCTGTTTTCTTATGGAAGAGCGATCAGCAATTGCAGGTAAAATTTTTTCTTAGTGGGAAGGAAAAAATGCATCTTCATATTACAACTTCATGCTTGCAACTGGAGCCTTATACTATTTAACTTAGAAGTGAGTGGAAGTTTGTCCTGTAGTGGGATGTTAAAGGGGAACTCAATTGATACAGCTGTTACCTGGATATCCTGTAATGCTGTGTGACATTGGGATGAGATGGTAGTGCAAAAACATGGTATGTTGAGGAAGGAAGAAGCTTATCTTATTCAGTACTTTCATACTGTTAAGGTTATACTTAGACTGTATTTAACTGGATAATTTGAGCTCTGATTAGCTGTTACAGTTGAGATTTTGAGGAAAAATAGTGGATTGTTCTTTAAAAAAAGCCTTGTTGTTGGTCAGGAAGAAATACTACAGATTATGAAGAAAGGAAAATTATAAGCCAATTGCTTTCTCTTGAAAGGATATGTAAAAGTAGAAAAGGTTTGAATAATGCTTTTGTCTATGAAGAGACACTAGGACTTTTTGGTTTTAAAAGACCTGTCCCATGGCTGTAGTTCTTCAGAAGATAAAGCCAATATAGGTTGACAGCTGTGGTTTAGGGTTTGAGCCTGGGCTTTTCCTTGTACTTTCTGTTTAGCTGCTGGATTAATTTTCTGCTGGAATAATTTGCTGAAATTGGTGAAGTGAAGGTTGAATGAACTCTAGCCTGGAAACAGGGAAGGCCAAGGAGGTGGAAGGAGGAGTGGAAGAGGCAGCCAGATGGCTTTCAGGTCTCAGGAGGTGTTAGTGAGGATGTGGTGGACTTCTTCAAAATCATGAGTGTTATAAAGGAGACAGATACAGGAAGATGGATAGTTATTTCCATGCTATGAAACCTGGGGACATTAATAGAAAATCAGAAGAAGGTTTAAAAATGCCTTCCCATTTTTCTGGGGGAAGGAGAGAGCACAATTGTATAAACAGGTAGTATTAAAGCAGGAATCTCGTTGCAGTGGACTGTTTTATAAATCAAACTTGATTTTTAGGAAAAAGTTATTGCCATCACGCTTTGTACTGCACCATCTGCTGCTAGCTGGTGCTGCTCAGGATTGAACTATATGGATGCCTTTGAGTCGGTGTGACCAATGTTTTTGCTAGACTTCTGTGAAATTGCAAGGTACAGTTGTACAGTTGTGCTGTTTAATACAAGATGGTACAGCAAATACTTGCTGTTTTCCATTAATATTTAATTTTTGATGTTGTGGAAAAGTTTAAAGTGACTATTAATTTAGAAAGAATAAGGGTAAGATGGCTAAAGGAGAATGTCATAATGTTGTAGTGAGTTGCGTCATAATTTATATGCTAAGTTTTTGGAAGGTGTTACTAAGAGGCAAAATTTTTGCTGGCACTGACTTACTTTGTAAATTGATTTTGCTGCACTGGTTCTTTTGTTCATTTGTATTGGTTTGTAGTCTCCTAAGTGATATCCTAAGACTGAAGTTTCTTTCTTATCGGAAGCTAGTAAAATTACAGTGACTTTTTTGGTTTTGATTTTTTTTTAACCATTTTTAGTTTTCCATACCCAAAATGTTGTCAGCAGATTAACATTTGTACAGAAGCTGAAAAACAAGACAGCCATTGTCTTGTTACCTAAACTATTCTATTTATTTTTTAAAATATGAAAATAGTAGTTATTTATTCATTTGAATAGAATTGCTTTAAGTTTTAGCACAAAAGTTATATTAACTACTGTTTTAATTCTGGTCAGTTGTTGTTCTGGTACTGTATTTTTTAGGTCTTTGAAGTGTTTCAGAAGCCTTTAGAGAGAGGACTAAGCATATCAACTGAAGATATGGAATTTCAGGATATTATAATGTTAACCTGCGTAAAGGCTAGATGTATCTTGCTGTCTGTGATGAAAGAACCAGTCTTTTACCTTCAGATCTGACTGTGGGTGAAGCAGGGATTTTAGGCAGCTGTAGTGTTTTAGGTAGCGTGACAATACTGAAGGTCAATCAAAGCATTACTGAACATCAGTCAACCCAAGCTGGAAAAAGGGCTTTTATGCTGTAGCTCCTTCCAAGCCACTCTTATTTGCAGGATGTCGAGGGGAAAGAACCTGAAGTAAATTTTCAGGCTTTGTTGCCTCTTGTTTCTTTTAGGTTTTTTTTGTTTGTTTTGGTTTTTTTTTTAAATGGTTTCCAAGGCTTATTGGTATGAAAGTGCTTGTTTCAGCGCTTCTCTCATGACTGTGAGTACTTCAGGTGAAACTCCTTGGTCTTGCCATGGGTTCTGCTCTGAAAACTAGATGCAGAACTGTTTCATGAATGTCTTTAGACTTTTTTTTGGTGTACACAATAAAACTGAAAGTGGAAGTGAAACATTCTGCTAGTAACAAGGACATTTTGCACATAAAAATTAAAAGAAGTATGGTGTTCAAGAAGTGACAATTCAGCTCGCTTTTCAGGTCCATGCTGTATTTTCAGTGATTGTAAAGGACGAGCTTAATTCTGGTCTGTTGAGAGTGTACAAAGAGACTTGTTAGAAGCAGGAAGGAGCATGTCTTTCACTATCAAGACAGAGCTATAATTATGTTTTCTTTGGCAAGTTTTGCATTCAGAATTTTGGAAAAGGCAGACTTAAATATGAAGGTCTCTGGCACTTCTTTACGCAGATGAAAATTGGAAGCGTCGACTGTAAGTTGCTGTGGGAAACAACAGCAGATATTGTGGGATTGCCATGGAGGCTGCCACTTGTACAACTGCTTGGACATTTCAAAGACTTCCTTTTGTTTGGTTAAGTAGTAAATTTAAGGTCATGACTTGAATATAGAGCGTGCTGTATTGTGTGGAAGTAAAACATATAAGGTATTTCTCTTATTTCTTTACTTTATGCCATAGTTGTTGAATACCTAGTTGAGAGCATACTTCTGGGGTATTTTCTCAGTATTAGCATGTGCAGTAAGTGTAAGCTTAGAGCCATGGCAGGGAGTGAGTCATGGCATTCATACTGGTGGCAAGTACAGGTGCCAACACTAATGATGTTCTCACAGTACTGCAGTTATAAGTGCTAGGGTGAGGTAAATACTGTACTTTTCCTATGCATCTTGTCTCAGAATTGAGAGTAGGCTGTTACAGAGCCTTTGGCTCCGAAACACTCACTTATTGTATGAAGTAGCCTCACCTGATGGTTTCAGATTTCTTACTTGGAAAAATTTTGAAATTTGCTTCCTGTTTGGCCTGTCTCAAACTTCTGTAAGCACAGATTACTTCAAAATACAAGTTCTCATTAATTAGTTTGTTAAATAGGCAAACCCCCTTGATTTTACTGCTTGCATGTATGACTTCAGGCATTGTCTATTTCTTGTCTGGTTGTCATTCCTTTCAGAGGAAATAGGCAAATAATGATTTGTATTTAGCAGGGCAGGCAGAAAGCTTTGCTGTTGGCCTCAATGCTGCTTCCAGAAGGGGTTGAAGAATGTGGAATGGTTACTGGTGTGAGATACAGGGGCTAGAGTGGAGGGAGGCAGCCAGCCCCAGCAGCAGCTCTTGGTGCCCACAGTGAGTATTTACTGTAGTGAGCCGTTTTTTTTCTCCTTGGCTTTTCTGCCTGGCCGTTGTTTATGCCAAAGGTATTGTTCTTATGCTGGACTTTGAGAATGCAGCATCATTTGGGAGTTGGTGTTCCAGACTGTGAACTTCAGGAAGTTGGGGGGAAAAGCATGCTGTACACAGTTTCCTACTTTCCTGCTTCACCTAGTCATTATTTTTGTTTGTTGTTCAGCACTTTTGAGTTTGTGGGGCCCAGAGCTGTTGAAGTGCTTACCCGTGGTGTTACTTGATCAGAAGCATTAAGGGTGGGATTCATTTCACATCTCTTGAGGTGTCGGCATCTGAGCTAGGAATCTGGGCTCCTTCTACAACTGAGTAAACTTGTTATGCTGTGAGGAAGAAAGCCCTGTTGGGATGTATGGATTGCAGCACTAACTCTACTTGCTGTGTCAGTTAGATTTCTGTTGAGTGTGAGGATGATGCTTACGTAGACATAGGGGAAAAAATTTTACTCCCCTGGATTTATAGTAGAGCTGTTGTGGGAACAGTGTCTCATCCCGTTTAAGGAGGCTCTAACCTGTTTAAGTTTAGATATAAACTAACACTTTTTGAAAGAGTTATTTTTGACGTGTTCCTTTAATGTATTTAAGCTTTTTGAGTGCTGCAGAATGAATAATTACTGCTCAGGTTGGATATTAATTTAGTATTTATGTTCACAGTGCTTCTTAAGTACACTTACATTTTGTTTTCTAGGTCATTTAGCTTTAAAATGTTGCAGGATTAGGTTTCAGCCAATCAGCCTAGGAAGCTATAATTAATATGTTACTCAGTGGAGGGGAGGTGGTGTTAACTCCTTCTCCCCATCTTTGTTAGCCTTGTTAGCCATAATTTATTACTTTCAGAGGGCTTGAGACTTCTTTATAGACAATTTATTTACTAGAGAAGATAATCTATGCTTGAATTCCCTTCAGCTTTTGAACCATTTTACAGACTTCATATGAATGGTTGGTTTGCAGTGTAAGGGAATTGATTTTTTTAGGATGTAATGTATTTTGTAATGTTCTTTTAAATGTCTTATCTGTTGAGTCATGCTGTTGCATTTGTCTTGCCTTGCGTCTTCCACTCCAACAAAACTGTATGTTTGGTACGTTCTGATTGTGTACCCCAACCTCATTAAAAGTCCTTCTTGCTTCATTTAATTCATTTCTTATTTTTTTGCTCCAGTTTAAGAATGGAAAAGGAATATTGAAAAGCTAAATAATTCCATTCTCTATTGCTAAATTTTTGATACAGGAATTGTATGGGTCTCTTAATATACTGGGTACAGCAGCACAGAACTGAGAAAACCTTGTAGGCTCTAGAAGGCATTTCCATGCTAAACTTTTGGTTTGTGGATATAACGTGCTCAACTGGTTTTAGACCTATCTGCCCATGTTCTTAAGGAGTTCCAGAAGTAAAGAATAGACTGGCTTCTGTTAATGTGGTTCTGAAACTCTTTAACAGAAATATTTTAGATCTGTAGATAAGACTGAAGCACAACTATGGAAAAAGAAAAGAACAATTCCACCTCTGCATTAATTGCATCTGGGAACTTCAAGTAACACTTTGTACTTCATAGCAGAATGTTGTGTTAAATTAGAAATGGTGATATTTTCGCCCACAATTGTTCAGTATGAAGCAACTGTGATTGGTTAGTCACAAGCAGAATACTGGTCTGCCTACTCTGTCTTTGCAAGCTACCATAGCATTGGAGTTGCTCTTAGTGGAAACTATTCCTACATATTTTGCAGTAGGAATAGTTAGAGATGTGGGTCATGTTTCTTTTTCTGATGGCATAGGCTTTGTCTTTTGAAATATATCAAAGAGACCAAGAAAACCCCAAATCTTTGAGAATGTTTGGTGACATGTCATCTGCAGCTTATTAGGAGGCTACAGTTGTCTTGTGTTTGGTGATCTTTCACTGGTCATTCAGAATACCTGATAGGATTCTCCTGAGTTTCTTTTCCCTTTTTGGGCTAACATTGGAATCTGCAAAGAGCTCTTACCTATTATACCTGACTAATGCATATTGCAATAAATCAATGTTTATGCTTAAGTTCTGTACTCGTAAGCAGAGCAAAATGTGTCTTATGTAATTAAGGTTTCTAGAAGTCTGTATGGTAACTCTTTATGCAAATCTTAATAACTACATAATATATTTAGTAGTGATTTGTCTAGTATCGAATGACTTATTCTGTAGTGCGATCTCTCAATGAATGTCTTAGTTTTTTTTTCCTTTGGGAAAAAAGAAGTAGATTTCAGTGAAGCTTTTGCTCTTGTTTGTTTATGAGGTGGTTTAGCTTAGATAGGGGGTAGAAGATGAATGTGAGTACTTGAGAAACCTGGAGCTTGTTCTTAATAAATACAATGCAAAGCCACTTAACTAATCTAAGGCCTTATTACTATCTGTATTTATTTTGACTTATAGTGTTTTCTGACCAGTTAACGAGTGCTTGTTTCATTACATTCAGGGTTGATGGTTGACCCAAATCTTAATGTTGGGAATAGTTTTTATGTTCAGTCTAACACTTAATATATGGAAAAAGTTTTTATATGTAGTATTATAGCATTAATTTATCCTCTGACGTGGGAACTTATTTGTATATAGTGATGCTGTCAAATAACTGAATATGCCATAAACATGAAATATACTGTAATTAAAAGTAGTGTAGTCAGCTTTCAGAAAAAGGTGTGTCAAAATTAACTCCTCCATTCTTTCTGTGCACCTGCTTGGCATAATATTTGATGTGTCAACCAACTGTCACTGTTGCCCAGCCCGACTGTAGAAAGAAGGGAAGAAATAGGAAAGTCAGAGGAAAATTAGAGTAACTAATGAGAAGTTACCAGTATGGCCTCATTGGTGTTCAACAGAAGATGGATGTTGGCTGAGCATGGATTGAGAAACTAAACAGAAATTTCTAGTGAAATGAGAGATGGGCCAGGGGAAAGCTCTGTCAAGGCAGGATAGCAAAATGTGTGTGCTGCATGATGCATTGTAAAAATGCTGCATCTGTCTAGAAAAAATACCATGGCATTAATGGCATTTAAACACACAAGTCATTAAGATAGCAGTGATGAAAGATTTGTTTTATGTGGGATTTAAGGGTTTGCATACACAGTTCCCAGCAGTAAACAAGTTAGGGAAGCTGGGAAATGTTTCCTTGGATTATTCTCTCTCTCGTTCTTCTGGTGTGTTTGTTCATGTAAGTAAACAATATTTTGTCATAGCTGCTTCAGAAACAAGTATAAGGAGAACCAGTAATAGTAAACTAAGACACATCCTTAATTATGTTGTTCATTTTTGTATGGGAAATGTGATGATTCTGAAATTTTCCATTGTGAGGGTGCCTGGCAGGTTACAATGTGTATTCTATATTCCACTCCCAGAATACCGTTTTGTATACTTTTCCTATGTCACTGGAAGTTGTTAGCTAATTCACTGATGAAGCACCTTTTGGTTTTAGGGTTTAAGAATTGGTTTACTTATGAAAAAGCAGTTTATGTTAATACATGCATGAGAACTGATTGTACACAAATCAGTACTACTGAAATTATGCTGCAAGAAACCCTAAAGACTTTTTTTTTTCTTTTCTGTAAGTAATTTTGCCTTACTTAGGAGTACCTGGTTACTTTCAGAGACCTGGGTAACAGACAAGAAGGATTATGTGCATGCATTATATTCTTCTCTCTCATAATTTTTTAAAAAGAATTAATGGAATCAAATTTTGAATGTGACTGTAGATCTTTACAGACTACTGAAACATTCAGAAAAACGTGATCCTGGGCAATATTTTTACTGCTTTTACAAAAGAGCAAACTTACATTTATACAGCATATGTATCACTGTGGTCTGTTATTTAGAACCATTTTGCTAAATTTAACTTTCTGAGACAGGATTTGGTTCCTGTGGCATTAACCTTTAATAAAACATTGATGTCTGCTTCTTTAAGAGAAAAGGTATATATACTATCCATAGGTTAATGTGGAAATCCATGGAGGCTCTTAGCAATATTAGAGTTGTATTTTTCTTTTCCGAGATGGCTCTTTCAGACAACAATTGGTGCTATGATTCAGAAATATGATTTTAGGTGTATTGTTGTTTCTCCCTTGTCATTGGTCCAGAGGTGACTAGTTAAAACCTCGTTTAAGAACATAAGCTCATTTTTTAATCTTGCTTAATATAAATGTGACTGTATGTTCCATCATGTAGATCTCATGTTGAGAATAGTTTGGCTTTTTGGACATGATGATGAGTAGATCTCATTGTCAAAACTGTGTACTACACCATGTAAAGGCAGTTTGGTGTGCTTTTTTTTTTTAAAATTTCTTTTAGCTAGTAGCTTTTCAAAATACTGCCAGTTTGGGGAAAAAAATACAGTATGTGATTTTTACTTTACCTTATTTTCTATTGTATGCCTTTTGCATGAGAAGATATCTCCTTTCTTCTGTTGGAATTAGGTTTGTCCTGTTAGGAGATGAGCCGAACAACACACAGTACTGGAGCAAGGAAGGTGTAATTACCTTGGATTTCTGTTTAGTAACTTTAATAGTCGCTTACTAAGCAAATAACTTAATGGAATTAACACCAATTGGCAATTCTTCTGTAAGAAATTCTGTGTTAAAACATTTCAGTGTGTGTAATGACCTCGGATGACTTACTGCACATATCAGCAATGGTCAGTTTTTCTGTGCTTTCACCTCCACTCTTCCTATCCACAGCTCAGGCTTGGATATCTTTTCAAATTGTCATGGATGACATTTGCTGCTAATGCACTTAACTTTGTGAACAGCATTCAGTAGGGAGGAAGAAGATTGTTGCGCTCCATGTCAGTGCTGCAATTGACTGGTAGATCTTCAGCACTGAGGGAAGTCTCAGTGTTTGTTTTGTGTGTAATCTGAGAAAGCCTCAGAGTACAAAAGATTTTGCTCCAGGTGTTGAGTTTGGTATTTCTCTGCTGCATTTGTATGCTCTCTCTCCAAAAAGCTGTTTTTGGTTTTAAATCTTGTACTGTCTCTTGAGTACCACAGCTTATGGTGTCAGGTAAAATACTGAATTTACCTTTCAAGAAACCAAGTACAGACAGGACTGAATGTAGCCGTTTTTCTCCGAAAACATTTTAATGCAATATTCATTGTATTGATAATGGAAGAGAAAACTCAGGGCACTTCGATGGTGCAACTATTAAGGGAAAGTAGTATTTTTTGGGGTTTTTTTTTGTAAACATTTTAGTTTAAGCAACAAACAAACGGAGAATAAACTATCAGGAACCTATTGGCTCTGTGTGACCAAATGTTCCTGTGGATCCAGACTGAAATAAACAAGGCAGAATTTTCTTCATGTCTGCTAATGAAATGTTTTACCTATCCACAAATACTATCACTAACTTTGAGCAATTCCTATTAAGAAGCAACATTTTACTTATGTGTTTACATATTGTGCATGTTTATGCACCGTGCTTCTTTGATAATGTTGTCACGGTATCTACAATTCAATATAAAATTATGACAATATTGTTTTAGTTAGTTTCATTGCATTTCTTGTCTCTTGTGTTTCCAAACAGAAGGGAAAGTATATTTAAAAAAACCCAAAAACCGAACAAACCAAGCCCTCAACCATACCAAACCAACCATATATAAACACATGTGGGAAATTTAAATACTTATAGTGGATTGTTTTATTTTTTGTTCCAGGTGAGATAAACAAGTGATGAGATTTTAATAGATTTATTTGCCTTTTTAACAAGAATGCCTCTCACAGCTTTCACCAGAACTATTAGTTTGAAATTCAAGGACACAGCCACCATTTTGGGGTGAAAAATAAGTGTATAATTTCATGATTTGAAGA
Organism: Piaya cayana; assembly: GCA_013389865.1. Classification (NCBI taxonomy): domain Eukaryota; kingdom Metazoa; phylum Chordata; class Aves; order Cuculiformes; family Coccyzidae; genus Piaya; species Piaya cayana. The sequence goes on from WAAB01019714.1 coordinate 286,737, forward strand.
GACACTTTGAGATCTCTGAGAAAATGTGAACTTTATCTGGGAGTTTGCACAGCTCCAGGCAGTAACTGCCCACATTTGGAGCTTAAAAGGCAGGGCTTTTTGGTTCAAATACAACAGTTAAACAGACGAACTACCACAGCAAGGCAGCTTTAAGTATCACTCCAGCATTTCTGTCCTTCTGTTCATTAGTGTCTCTAATAGCATAAGGATATTCCTGTATCAGTGGTGTTGGCATGGCTATACTGACTTAAGATGATCTTCCTTTACAATAAGTGGCAGTTGTCTTTGTCCACCTAGAGACTTGTCTTGTCCCTATCATTATATTACCTTTATACTCCTCTCTGCAATGCCCTATTTGAAGAAATACTTTTCAGAATTAAAGAAACAAACTCCAAACCTCCCAAAACTGGATCTTAACATTGTTTGGAGGAGTATGTATGTGTGCAAAAATTACTTTGATTTAATAATGGCTAGTTGTGCATATTTGCCGTTCTGTTGCTGATAAAACGAGACACTAACCAGAGTGAACCACAGTAACATTGCTGGAGGTGATAAGGGTGAAGAGAAATAAATTGTTGGCGTTGCATTTATTAAAAAGAAGTAGTTTTAGAAAGTAAGAACTGAATTTTGTAGCAGTCTTTGTAATCAAGTAAGAAAACTGATAGTCACTTATGACATAAATGATGCTTATGGCTTAAAAAAGGGCTATGAACATGCAGTAAGAAGATGGATTTGGTATCAGAATGTCAAAACTATCTGACAATAGTATGATAACATCCCTTTCACAAATAAGGAGATTGAGAAACTGGAATGGAAACCTTGTAACTCAAGGTGAAATATGGCAGATGGTAAGAGAAAACCTGGAAAATGAAGAATATAAGCAGACTGGGAAATAGCTCTGTGTGTGAGATGAGTTATGAGAAGGGACACAAATGAGAAAAGCAGCAACCTGATTTATTGTAGGAACTGACAGCACTGATAAGAGAAAGTAACAAGTAATAGTTGGTTTTGTGCTAATTTTTAAATATTAAGCATTGTGTGTTTCTCCTGTCACCGTGATTTCTGTTATAATACTTGTCAATAGCTGTAGCTATCTGGCAGTCCATGTAGCAGCTTGTAAACCTGTTTTTGTGCTAGATAACAAGTTGAGTGTTTGGAGTACTAAACTGTTGCTTGCTCAGATCGAGCTATTTTCCTGGCTGTGAATTGAGCATGCAAAACTACAGGCCTGTTGTTCTAGCCATAGACTGATATGCTAGAAGTGATTATGTTCACTTTGCAAGTCATGCCCGAGGTGTGCACAAGCTGAGTGAGGTATTTGCACCCATACAGAAAACCTCCAGTCTGACTTGTGAAATCAGCTTTCTATTGTCTCCTGGATTAGTTAATGACATACCACAGGCTGCAGCTTCTGCTTGTGCTGCAGCTGGTTCTTTTCTCCCACCCACCTCAGGGGACCTTGAGGTGGCTGAGCAATAGAGTTTTGATCAGAGAAGGGGAGATAGAGATGGGAGGAGAAGTTTTTAAGTGTGTTTGCAACCTCTAAGAGAATAGGAAGTTGCAATGCCGCAGACATGGCTGAATGTTTGGCGTGATTTCCTGGTTTCTGTTTGAAACCTCTCTGAGGTGTGGCTTCTATCAGCCACATCTTCATGTGGGTGTAGAATTCTCTAGAGTGCAGAGACCGATTAATCAAACTAGTGTACCATGTGTGGGCAGAGCTGGGGTGGCACTGTTAGGTTTGGATCAAGCTGCTAATGGTGTTTGCACAAATTCTGCACTCTGGCATTTTTTTTCCTGAAGGGAAACGGAACATGAAGCTGTTGCCTAGGTTTGTTGTTTTTAAATTGCCATTTGGCTTAATTTGGACAAGGCCGAAAACCGTTCTCAAATTCTTCCTCCTTTGTGGGTTTGACTGGGCTACTGCAGCTGTTTTTCCTAACTAAGCACGGGCCCATTGACCTGTTTTTTGGTATGTGAACTTTGCATATACTAATGTAGTTTATTAGGCAGTATTACTTATGGGATTAAAAATAAAAGTCATGTGACAAAAGGTTAGTGTTCAGAGGCCATTTGTATTGAGATGTCCCTGTGAAAAACTGCAGTTAAAATCCTGCTTGCCCTCATTTTAATTTTATCTAGTTGATTGCTCTTTGTTACTTTGGGTATCTTTTATTTAACAATTATGCACACACTTATTTGCCCTCTGGAATTTACTGGGTTTTGTGCGTGCATAGAAATTTACTATTCTGAAAAATGTTGATCTAATTTGAGAAGTCCAAATAGGTATTTAGGCATATGAAGGATGATCTCCTTTTATGACAACTCTCAACCTCTTGCTGTCTCTGTTTTGGAGTAATTTCAAATTGGCCTGCAGGTAGTCAGCCCTTTCAGGTAAGAAAAGGGTGTGCTTGTGTTCATTTAAGGAGGTTTTAAAAAAACAAACAAAAAGTATATTTGATGTTGCACTTTCTAGAGTGTGGGCAGGAATTGATTGTTACTTGTTTCTGGAATAAATGGAATGGAGTAGAAGCATGTGAAAATGCATATTCTAGAGCTGGGTATTTCATTTGTCATCTTGCTGGTCTGCAGTTGTGGGATTTCTTCTGTTCATTTGACCTCTCATGGAAGGGCACACTTAAATGATGGTGAAAAAGGGCTTGTTCTTTTCAAGGCAGTGCTTTGGTAGCAACATAGGATTGCGTTTTCAGCAATATATGTCTCTGCAGGTGTTTGCAGAATTGTCGTTATTTGGAAGATTGTACTTGGTTCTCAAATTTTGTGTTATTCAAGTTTTTTTATTTGATTTCTGTAAGTTGTTGGCTTTCTGTACTTGAATAGTAAATACTTCATGCCTCAATCTTAGTTGTCCTGCAATGTTGTCCATGGCTTTAAAATAGTAGTGTAATATTTATTTTAGTTGCCAAGCTAAAATAATTCTATTAATCATGTTTTACTACAACTGATAATCCTTTGTAAGGGATCAGTAAATCAATAGCCATGTGATCTCATGAAAAAAGGGAATTCAAAGAACTCCAGTGTTTCAGTTCGTTTATTAAAACTTGGGTTGAAATAATCACACTTCTAAAAAAACCCCAAACCTAACAAAGAATCTTTTATACAGTTCAGAGATTAAATTTTACTGCTGGTCGTTTGCACTCCTTACTGCTTTCTGTAGTCGCAAAACTTGCAGATTATTAGCAAAAAAACAAGCTTAATGAAACTTATACTTGTTTACATCAGTAATTTTAGTAAACTTAAAAGTTCGATACATGGATTTTTTGCATGTCAGTTTGATGTTGAGACCAAAGTACTGTAACTTAAGAATGTTAATAGCTTTACTCTGCTTACTAGGTGAGGTATTCCTGGCAAATGGTAGAGAAAAGGTTTTAGTTAATTGCAGTAAAGTCCACCTTTCAGTAAATAATACTCATGTTCTGTGTGCAGTTCCACAGAACAGCTGGTGCTGTTCAGAAAAGGTTGGCATGAGTTCTTGTTAGCGTTCTGTTTAAGCCCTGAATTTGCTACAGAGTCTGCATGAGCTCTGGGCTTAGTATTTTTCCTGTTGGGGTAGAACTTGCAGCTTAATAACAGAACTCTATCGGAATAGATTTGGGTACATTTTCAGGGAGTTGGTTGCATTAATTCTGTGAATCTCCTGAATTTCATTTCATTTTATATGGTTTTAGTTGCTGCTTTGTTATATTGCATTCCATATATGGAATGGTTTCTACAGCTTTGCAATCAAAATAGAGGCTATGTGTGCTTTTGTTACATTGCTTTAAGTAGGTCTGTACAACTGATGGTTTGCTATCTCATCTCCTTTTCTACCATTTCCACACCCTTTTCTTTGCCTTTCTCCTGGTGTTGACTGCAACTTAGCTAACAGTATCTTGAATCTTATTTTTGATCAAGATTGCAGTTGTAGTGCAGTAACTTATATAACACTTCATGAGAAATACTTTTTCTGCTTATAAAAATAGTGCAAGCTTTTTGACATAACCATCTTTTCTCTATCCATCTTCTGCATAGGATAATTGTTAAATATTCTCAAAATATTTATATGTAAACTTGTGTAAATATCAATAAAGACATTAAAGTTTATTATTTTTTTTAATTGCTGAGAGGATGAATGAGACTGCTTACCGAAACAATGTGGTCTTTTACTAGAGCTTTAGAAAACTAAGTGTCAGAATCATAGAGGTAGAGAATAGTTTGGGTTGGAAGTGTATGTAGACTTTTACAATAGACTTATCATTTAAAGGTCCAAGTTGTCATGTATTTGGGGCTAGATATGGCCATACATAATGTAGAATTTTAGCTTTTTTGCCCTCATAAGGTTGTGTGTCCAAAATGTCTCCTTATTCATAAACATGTTTCTTATGGAATTACAAGATGCAAAACAATGTTACACAACATAGTGTAGCTTTAAAAAAAAATCCTTACTCTTGAATGAACATGCCTGTTCTCGTTGTGGTGGATTTTTTCTTCTGAATGATCATCACCCTTTTTCAAACTCAGTTTCTACTGGCATACCAGTTCTTGACACGTTCTTCTTTGTTGTCTTTCAGCATGCCTTGAGTTCTGCTGAAACTCATCACTGCATTATATATACAGTGTACTAGTTTGAGCTGATGTGATGGTAAAACCATACAGATTTGGCAAAGGTATTCCTAAGCAGTTAATTTGTTTGCATGAATAGAAACATTCTTTACTATTGACATGAGGAATATGTATACACATTGAAAGGCAGTAAAACCTGTGCACGGATGTCAGTGCTGTTTCTTCTTGTTCCTTGTGCTGTTTGTTGTTATTAGATATTTACTTAATAATTTGAGATGTAAATGTTGTGGGTCAGCAACTTCTTCACAAAAGTATACTTCCCAAGAGCATCCTGGGAACATATGGCGAGGATACAATTAACATTTTGACTAACATTTTGTACATAAGTATGACTAATGGTATTATTTTTATTTGTATTTGTGAACTGGAGCCCTCAGTATTGGGGGAAGGTTTTATTTTAAAATCTGCCTTTCAAAAGGGATGATAGAGATGCTGATTGAAAAGGACCACTCAATGTTGGACTTTTGCTTTGAGCAAGAATGTCAACGTTGTAAGACAAACAAGTCATTTGGCCAACTTCTCAACATCTTTAAGGGTGAAGACACCACATCCTCAGAGTAGCCTGTCGTAGTGCTCCAATATCCTCCTAGCAAAAAAGGGTTTCCTGATGTCAGACATGACCCCTCTCAGTGTGTAGTTTGGCTGTTTTCCCCTTTTGTATGGTCTGCCCCTTCTGTGGAGGGTTTGCCATCTGCTGTGAAGTAGCTAGCTGAAGGCTACTATTAGATTACTTTAGCCTCCTCTTTGCAAGATTAAACAAGCCCAGTTTTCTGAAATTCAATCCTAATCTTGAAATTATATACAACTGAAACTTTGTTTTCTTTTAATCCTAACAAAATTGAATAAGTTCTTTTTTGCCTTAAAAATATTGTGCTAAGTCATAAGAACATGTAGGATTAATGGATTCAAAACGAACCTCCAAAATAAGAACAGTTGCATTCTGCAAGTGGTGCAGTCGTCATACCTGGAAGTGTTCCAAAAGTGTGCAGACATGGTGCTTTGGGACATGATTTATTAGGTATGGTAGTGTTGGGCTGACTCTTGCACTTGGTGGTCTTGGAGTCCTTTTCTAGCTTTAATGATTCTATGTGTGTATTCATGTGGATACATATGGCCAAACAATGCAGAAGTTTACTTGAATATTGTAGATTGCCAGTTGTCTTCTTGTAAAATGATAATCTGTCTCTGTATAGGAGATATTTAAGTGTTTTGCTTCAGTCTATTTAAAAATGTACATTTTAAAAGATTTTTTTTCTGCCTTGAGGTTATCCATGTGTTAAACCATAAAATATGAATAATAAGCAGTAGGCTTCTGAGAAAAATGAGGTGAAATCACATGTAGAAAAGTTGTTTCATTGAACTGAGTTTAAGTAGATACATAAGCAGAAAATGGAATAATTTCTTATTACTCCAGTGAGAAAAAGATGGAGAGCTCATTACTTGAAACTTGTAACAGATTCAGAGTGGTTCTTGAGTATTATCTTGCAGAAGATACGGAATTAGTAGCTCACAGAAGTAAATTTGTAGATTTGGTTAAAATAAAGTTTTCAAATGGAATTTCTGATATACCTGGATGGAAGACTTTTCTCTCCTTAACACCTTGACACTTTCATCTTTATTTAAATAAATATTAAGATTTTAGATAGTCAAGTTAAAATTTAATGAAAGGAAGGAAAACCAGAATTGTTTGATTACTGCTAAGCTAGTAGGGCAGTGGGTCAGTAGTATAGTCTGTCTGGTGTAGGCTGTTTGTAATGTTACCATAGATAAAGGAAGTGACAAAATAACTGCAGGATAGCTGTCTGCTTACAGTATGGTGAATGTACTAAGCTTTCAATTTGTGATGCTAACACTTTGAAGTAACATATTGAAACCATGGTTTTCAAAGTTGTTTCAGTTCTTGTCTTGTAATAGTCCCATCATTGTCACATACACAAAAATTGTTGTTTTAATTTGTCTCAAGCGTGCATCTAATACTTTTGGTTCGTGTTGTTTCCAGAGAAGATTTCTGAATGAGTGGAGCTTTTCTAGAAGTATCCTCCTTGTTTGGAAACTTTTGATTTTCTGATAATGTTAGCTGAATATGTTTTAAAATACTTATGTTATTAGAGACAATGTCAACTGGTTTTGGTTTGGCATTGGTAATTAGACCACTTGGGTGGAGAGAACTTCAGCAAGCTGTTTAGGAAAGTAAGGACTAACTATGTTACCCATTTTCTGGTATCAAATATATGTTGATTGTGCTCAGTAAACATGAAAACAGTGTCCCTTTCCCCACCAGGAGATGACTTGGTATAAAAATGGCTTTAAAATTGTTACAGAAAAAACCCCAGATCTAAAGTGAAAATTTCTACAAATCACTTCATTAATACAGAAAATAATAAAACATTTATATTGGCTGATAGATGTGACCTACATGGAATGGTTGGTATTTGGATGTCAGCTTTGTCAGGTGTTGCATTTAGGTCATGAGAACAGACCTTGGAGATAAAACCTGTAGAAGAATGTGTTCCTTGTATTTGATTACTTTGTAATTTCACTTTGGCTTAGAATAGTGTTACAAAACATCTTTGAGATGTGAATAAAGGACTTCAGATGTGTTTTATTGTCTGTGGAGGTCAGAACCTAGTAAGAGGACACCTAACAAAACAAGACAGAAACCCTAACATATCTGAAAACAATCCTACTTCAGGAAGTGTTCTTCCTGCATATTCTATTTGTAATGTATTTCCGTTTCTGTGGGAAACGGAAAGTGTCATGTGAAATTAACTTACTGGAATTTTTGAAAATGAGGTCTAATTGCATACATTGAAGTAGAATTAATCTTTCACAATTCTGGTTTACTTTTGCTTATGCTTAATGACTGGTGGGTGGCTTTTTTAACTTTTGGAAGTTAGTATCCTTTTTGATATTGAAAATGATAGGCTGTGTGAACATGTTGATACTTGATGTATTAAAAGAGGTAACTTAACAGAAACTCATGTATGTTGGAATTTGGCTTTGTGCCCGTTTTTCTACTTCTTTCAGCTGCAGGGAGCAAATAACAGAAGTGTTAGTAATTGTGCATGAGATGCCCAGTTCCATTCACAGTATGTGTCCAGCAGAGTTTTAAAAAACCAAGGATGTTATCTTCTTGCTTTAGCCTTTTCAGATCTAACGGATACTAATCAATGTTAGTGTTTTTAAGGTCTTGTATAAGACACTAAAATATACACTAAAATTTTATATTTCAAGAAATTACTTGTATGTCACGAGTCATTACAAGTACTTTATAAGTAATCGTCATCTGGTAAAAGTTGAAGGCTCTTTGCTTTGATTTTTTTTCCCTCTGTATGTCGGTCACATACTAAATGAGGACTTAAGAGTAGATTCTTTATCTCTTAATGTCACTGGTTAATTTTAAAGATATTTTACACCAATATTCTTCTGCAGTTGATTGTAACCTCAGTTGTCACAGTGTTAAAGTTTAAAAGCTATTTATATTTTCTTATTCTTTACTTTGAGCTTTCTGTGAGTATCTTCCTGGCTCTTTCTGCTCTTCAGGAAACTGTCTTGTGCTGCCAGTAGTAAAAATATGAAAAAACCACTGAACAAAATTTAAAAAACCAAACCCCGCACTTGTTTTAATATAGCTTGTTTTCATTTAGCGAAGTGTCGGACTTTGTCAGCTTTGAGAAAGAACACATTAGATTGCTGTTTTATATTGCTGTGTATTGAATTCTTAGTGCATATCCTGGCTCCTATGTTTTGGAAACTGACCAAAAAATTGGAACTTGAAGGGACTATTACAATATTTGGGACAGATGTGTCTAGCAGGCACCTTGAGCTTGCTGATCTAAGTTTGTAGAGGTGAGATGTCTCTGAGGACCTACAGTTTGTGTTGTGGGCTGGCTGCAGCCAAAGTAGGCTACATTTGCAGCTTGTGACTTCTCTTGTGGGTAGACTTTTGGAGAATGAATGACAGAGGTACGAACAGTTAGGAATCCTTTTATAATAAGTCTTTGCCTTATTCTGCTTTGAGGCATGTGTAAAATGATTGCCTTGGCTCTTCCTTGCATCTTGAATATGCTCATGGGGAGCAGCTGGTGTTATTTGAAGCTGTACAAGTTTTATTTCACAATGTGTGTTGTTTAGGCAGATTTAGAATGTTTAGAACCACTACAGTTTTGCCCATGACTTCTTGAGATTTGTCTAGATGTGGAAAACTATGTTAAACTTGTGTGCAAATTGTATTGGACTTTGATGGGAAGAGCCATGTGTTTGTAGTATGAAATCTTTTTTTTCAAACAGAATTTCTTACTTATTCTAAATTTGGAGCTGTTAAATTGAACTGAATCTTCTCTTTTGCTCTTCTGTATGACTCTCTTCAGAGTGTGAGGGTTCAGTATGTGCTCATTGTGTAAGAACTGTCTTATGTATTAATGACCACTTTAACAACTATGGAATACATACTGGAACACTACACTATTTGCTACTATTTTTATGGGGCCCAAAATACATTTATCACAGTGTTATCGACTAAAAGGTATCTAAGGTAGGTGTAACTATAGTTTATTCTAACATTCTGATAATTGTAAGTACCTGTGTTAAGTTTGAACAGTAGCATAATAATCATATGCTGTTGTGTGACTATTGAATTTTTTATACATTCTTTTTTTCTTTTTTTTCTTTTTTTTTTAAAAAAAAACACGGGCTCTTTAGATCTTATTTGCATCAAATAAGCCAAGGTGAACAGGGACACCGTCATCAAATTTGTCAGCGCAGTTTATCACTTGGTGATACTCATCATCAGAAAAATATTTAGCAGCATATTAGTACAAGCTAAACTGCCTGTTGTGCAGTCTGGAGTTGAGTGTTAAGTGCAGGGCAGTTCATGTAAGCTTCTGGAAGTAGGATAGTCCCTAACTAGCCAGCAATCTGCTCTACCAAGTTTTCACATAAACTAATAGGACTGTTTAATGAAGCTGATGTTTATATATTCTTAATTACCGATATGTTGAATGGTGCTAAAAAGGAGCGTTTCATTATGATGTTATTGATTAAGTAAAAGAAATCTATTCACTCAATGCCTTTGTGTTTCTAAAGTACAAACATTGCATGGGCTGGCAAATGCAATGCTAGAATCTTTAACAGATTTGTGTATAAAATAAGAGTGCCCTGATGCTAAGCTTCCTATATTATAAGTACAATGTTACATCTTTTTAATGTAGGTTTCAGTTGTATAATTATGATATGCTCTCTTAAAGTATAAATACATCCTGACAACATGTTGTTACAGCAACTCTAAGGGAAATGATGATGCTACAGATGGTGCTCACAGAGGATTAAATTTGATTCCTTGGTTAGAACAGTTAATAATATACATACTAGATCAGATGGTGTAAAAGACAAGTAATTCAGTAATGTCAGCAATGTCATACTTACATGCCTGATTCATGGATATAAGATATGATTATGAATCACATGTGAAAACAAATAGAGGAAAAACTGATGTGGTTAAAAGTGTAAGTTTAAAGTTCTATATAATTTAATATGAAAATAATTAATGACTTTATAATTCAGAGTGTATTAACACATTTCAGTTTACATGTCGAGAAGTGTAAGGACTTAGGTCTTAAAATATGATTTTTAAAAATATTGTCTTCTACTAGACTCTTAAAAAGAATATGAGAAGTAGCAAAATCCTTTTGAAGTGCTCTCCTCCCTCCCTTTTTCATTCCAAGAAATCGTGAACTACCTTTTTGTAATGCAAAATCTATGTTAACCCTTAAAGTGTCAGCTATGCAATCCCGATGACTGTATTTTGCAGATCATTATCTTCTGGAAAGAAGTATAGTGGCTCATACTCTGGTTAGCTCTTGAGCAATGTCTGAATAGAAACTGGTACACTGAATATTGACTGCTCACATTCACCAGGAGGCTAAAGATGAGGCTTCCAGATTTAATGCATAGCAGATGTGTTAACAAAGATGAATTCTAAGCAAGAAGATGAAGTTTTAGTTGAATAACTGTTAGTAGGAAGCTTGCTTCAGGAATCACATGGACATGTTGCCAGGCATTTAAATGTGACCTGTAAATGGCTTTTCTGATTTCCTGACCAAATTAATGAAGTGGCTTAAATGCTGTGCTACTGTTTTTCCCTAAGAGCTGACAAATTCTTGATAGATTAAATTATATGATGAGGAATATACTATGTCTTTCCCAGCTTTCTGCTGTTAGAAAAGGAGGAAAGTTTTTAGAACAGCAGAAAACAGCTACTTAGATCTAAAATATATAAATAGTTTAGATGTATGTTGTTCGATGTGCTTAGTTGTGTTATGCATTGTCACTGAGTATATATGAATACACATCTGTAGTTTATTTCATCAGCTTAATTAATTTTTGCTTGGCAAGTGAACTCAAATAGTAAATTTGCAGTCCTGTTTCTTTGGTAGCTGTAACTTCTAAAGCATGTACAGGATATAAGGCAAAAATACTGACTATCTTGTTCATTTTGTTTGAATTAGGGGTGTTAGCTATGAATTTAGACCATCTTTGAACATAATGTAAATTTATTTTTTCTTGGGGCTATTCTAATTTTAGATGGCAATAATTGCTAAAACATGCAAAGAGTACATCATACATTTCAAAGTTGTGTTAAATACTCTTTACTAACAAATAGAGATATATGAATGAAAACTTAAACTGCAATAATATTTCCCTGCTTGTCCTTGTACTAATAAATTTAAGTGAGTCAGACTCTCCTGTTGTTAATAGTGAAGTTTTTTTTAACTGAGCATTCATATATGCTTGTAGGTTTGTACAGTAAGTATTGTTAAGGTTTGAAGGAGAAAAAAATGGAGAATATTTGATGGCTTCTGTAAGATGCATCTCCTGGTTTCTTCTTATCCTGTTTTGTTAGGGTTGGCAGGAGTTCCTCTTCTAAATCAGTCTGCTTTGGCCATTGTATACAATAATTGTCCAACTTCCTCTTCCCTTCAAACTGTGTCATTGCTCAGGGAGGGTGTGGGAGGGAGATGGAAAAGCCATGAATCTATCTTCTTGATTTTTGTTTAGTCAGACAGAGCAGTGTTATAATTTAGTAATTAATTTCTTAACAGTCTAAATGAAGTGTTTAGATATTTTTGTCTTGTCGGAAGAATTGTTTACATGATTAACATAGTCAAACCTCTTTTTGTAAGTTCCTTTTTAAACAGGCATTGCTGATTTTGGATAGGTGCTTTGGTTCTGTTAAATTACAGTAAAATTAGATTTGACATTAAATTTAAGTCTCTTTGTAGAGAGTTCCTTTCCTATCTTGTCCTTTGATACTATTGAGCTATTAAATAGCTTTCTTTTTCATGTATCTTGTTTTGAATGTTTTAACAGGTGATCAGAAAATTGTCTGCCATTCTGCAGTTCCTTTTTGAAGTTTATCTAGGAGAAATTAGAAAAGTTTTAGTTAAAACCTGCCTTAATGCTTGATTTTGCTAATGACATTATTTGAATTTCTGCTTTAAATAACAAACTTTGATTTCACTGTTTTGTGACTCCCCCCCCCTTCCTGAGTATAACCCCCTTGAAATATAAGTTCAGAATTAGACAGCTTTTTTTTTGGTGGGTGTGGAGAATGCAGAGATGAGCTAATGGTGATTTAAGGAAAAATCAAAGGCTTTCTTGTCTCATCAAGTTTCCATGTAGGGGTGGAAATATGATTTGCATGTATTAAAGATGCTGAAATGGCAGAATAAATGGACACGTCTCAATTCTGGTAAAACCAGCTTTGGATCTCGTGCAAGGATCACTTTTATACATGTTGAAGTGGTATTGAATTATTTTAAGGTTGCTTGAAATGTTATCTTATTTTACTGAAGGATGTTCAGTGGATTTTAAAAGAATTATGACAGCTTTCACAGAGCTACAAGTAGTTGTAGAAAGTTTTTTAGCATTATGCATATATTCAGAAACAAGTGCTTCAGATATCAGACTCTGCAGCCAGGAGTTTAATCCGAGTTTCATCTGCTTTTATTGCCTGGGTTTATAAAGCTAATTTCAGGAATTGCCTGAGTTTGGAGTATTGGAAAAATCTAATGTGAAATTTTACATTTTAAAATTTTCTGGAGACAATGACATCCTGGATATCCTTTCCTGTTGCACCCCTTCCCCTTCCTCTGCTGTCATTAGTATTATTGCATTTTCCTCTTCAGGAAACTCATTTAAGTAACATCAGTGTTGTGATTAGAAGATAAGTGTATTCTGCCCTTTTTGTCAAAATTTTGTCTGTTTTTTTAAGATGTTTTCAGTGGAAAGATATGCTGCAGTGATGAACTTTATTTTTCACTCTAATCATTTAAATAAATGTCACAAATGACATTGTCAAGTTAACTGTTATATCCTGCTCAGCCTACTTGCCATATGGAGGAGTTTAATTATTAAGAGTAGGAGTGATTTGCTTTGGGAGCTTTTGATTGAAAGACTAAAGGAAGCTCACTCTGTGGCTGTTTTTCAAGCATTTGAAGGTTTTAACAGCACCTTATGTAAGGATTTAAGATAAAAGCAACATGTTTGTTGCCTTTATTGTGAACACCTGTTTTGAACATCTGGTAAAATCTTTGAAAACATTTGCTTTTCAGTAATTTTAAGAATCACTACTGTATCTGACACTCAGATTTGTACTCAGGTCTTTAAAAGTCATTGCTGTCTTACAGGTTTTTTTTTCTTCTTCAAAGAATCACATTGGTTGATGAAGAATTGCAGTATATTAAAGTACAGTGTAAAACTAAGGTGCAAAAGAAATGTGATGAAATAAAAATCCTAGTTAGATGAAGGTGCATTTGGTAGGGGGTTGGGGATATTGCGATCACCTGCTTTGGCTCTGGAAAATGTAAAGAAATCCTGCTTCTGTCATTGTGGTTTACTGGAACACAGTTATTTTAAGCCGAGAGTATGTACTTAGGAAGCTGACACTTGTGTGTAGTGCTTGCCTTTTCTCTGAGGCTTCACGTTATCCCAGATGGCTTCTTAGGAACGAGGAATCATAAAACTAGCAGAACGTGGTATGCTCCTGAATTCATCAGAAAAAGGCAGTCATGGAAACACTGTGGGCTTCCTTAGGACTGCCACATGTAAGTGTAAAAATGTGTTCTTCCTTCTTGATGACTGCTGATCATCCTGACAGAAGAAAAATTACATGTAGTAGCCAATCTCTCCAAATAAATCCCAATTGTATGTTGCTTTGAGCAAACTAATTTAAAGGCTTTTAATTTTGGAGGTGTGTATCTGGCTCCAGGTACCTCTGAAAATTATAAAGGTTTTGTGTGTCCTTGTATTCTTAAAAAGGTTCTTTGAGGTGTCGAGAGGACTTAAGGACTCAGTGCTTTAGAGGTCAGACTGGAACTACAAACACATGGCTGGAGTCCCTCTGTCACAGGCTTTGGCACAGTCATAGCTTTATGCTCTGAGTTCGTATGCAGAAGAGGGTGTGAGAGATAACTGTGAGATTGTGGACTGTTTGTTGCTCTGTCCGCTCTTTTCATTCTGAAGTCTGCTATGTTCACAACAATTTAGGAAAAAGTAAACGCAGGATGAATTAAAGACTGTGAGGTGTATAAGCCCGTTTGCTTTGCAATGATTTATAATGGTGTGTTCTGAAAGTAAATTTTAAGGGCTTTTCTGGCATGAGCATTTGAACTTAAGGTGTAATTAACTTTCCTTACTGGATTGTGTTGACAGTGCCATTTTTTAAGTTTAACCCCTGTCACCTTAAGTCAATGGTTTTTCAAAAAAAGGTGATCCTAAAGTTCAGGAGATTTTTGGACTGAAGTTTTTCTTGTCTTATTTAAGCCTCACTAAAAAGAGAGAAAAAAGGGTGTGTGTGTGTGTGTGAAGTTTGAAGTCTTGCTTTCCCCTTATCTGTAAATACAAAGTTTCCTGGATACTAGGTTGCATAACTCCATACTTGGTTCTTTATCAAGCTGTCTCCTGTATGACTGGTCTGTATCCACGGCTTTATGCAGCTCCCTGGACTCGTGAAAACTACTTTCTCCGCTTGCCTCAGAACTATGACACAGTTACTTAGCTATTCAAGGCAGGAGAATCATAGAATCACCAGGTTGGAAGAGACCCACCAGATCATTGAGTCCAACCATTCCCACCAGTCTCTAAACCATGCCCCTCACCACCTCATCCACATGTGCCTTAAACGCCTCCAGGCAAGGCAAGTCAACCACCTCTCTGGGCAGCCTGTTCCAGTGTCCAATGACCCTTTATCTGGGAAAAGGAACCTCCCCTGGTGGAGCTTGAGGCTGTTCCCTCTTGTCCTGTCCCCTGTTCCTTGGGAGAACAGCTCCGTCCTCTCTACAACCTCCTTTCAGGTAGTTATAGCGAGTAATGAGGTCTCCTCTCAGCCTCCTCTTCTCCAGCCCAAACAACCCCAGCTCTCTCAGTTGCTCCTCGTAAGACTTGTTCTCCAGCCTCTTCACCACCTTTGTTGCTGTTCTCTGGACTCGCTCCAGAGCCTCAACATCCTTCTTGTGCTGAGGGGCCCAGAACTGCACACAGTATTCAAGGAGCGGTCTCACCAGTGCTGAGTACAGAGGGAGAATAACCTCCCTGGACCTGCTGGTCACGCCATTTCTGATACAAGCCAGGATGCCATTGGCCTTCTTGGCCACCTGGGCACACTGCTGGCTCATGTTCAGTCAGCTGTCGATCAACACCCCCAAGTCCCTCTCCTCCTGGCAGATCTCCAGACAGACTTCTCCTAGTCTGTATCTCTGCATAGGGTTGTTGTGCCCCAGGTGCAGGACCTGGCATTTGGCCGTGTTAAACCTCATGCCATTGGTCTCTGCCCAGCAGTCCAGCCTGTTCAGATCCCTTTGCAGAGCCTCCCTACCGTCAAGCAGATCAACACTTCCACGCAGCTTAGTATCATCTACAAACTTGATAAGGGAGCACTCAATGCCTTCATCCAGGAGGAGGGATTGGTTCATCAGCCTCTGCCAAGGTTCTTGAGCTGTTGATTTGACATTTATTTTTCAGTAACAAAGTCCCTTCTCATCACAACCAGAAGTTCTGAAACTTTCTTGCTTCTGAGCAACATTAAAAACGGAGGTGTAAAATAACTCTTTACTAGAGTGATATATGGTGTGCTCGTATGCCTCTTGTCCGCTCCATCTAAACTGTATCTATTTTGTTTGCTTTGCTAATTTTTCTGTGCTGTTTGTTAAAGGAAGGGCCAAATCGTAATCTATCAGGTTCATTCCCTGACTGAGCTTTTTGGCATCATCTCTATGCTCTTTCCTCTGATGATGATTTTGGACTAAGTGGTTTTATGACAAGACACCAGACTGGGACAGATAAATCGATCCACACATGAAATTGTCCTAGAATATTTGGAATCCCAAAACACCTTCAATAGTGTGGATTCAAAATAAAAAATAAATTATTAATTAGACTTATTTGTTGTGGGGCCTTAGGCCTGTATTTATCGTGCTTGCTATATTTTGAGAATTTTCCTTTTGGCTTTTATCTTAATTAACTGGCCATTTGAGAAGTTTCTGAAAATATTTAATCTAGTATTAATTTAAATTGTTTCTGCCATGCAAGTGAGGCAAAGTCTTGCATTTAACCATCTTCAGAGCTGCAGATGATGAAATTTCCATTGGCTGTTTTTTTCTGATTCAGTAGGGCTTCACAGGTATGCTTTTCAAAAGTTTTTCTTTTATTCTTTAGGTTATGGCTTAAATTTGTTTTGAGATTGTTTTCTGAGGAGGGATGTGATGAGTGTTGTCAGTCTGTGAATGTTTATTTTTGCTATAAGTAGATGAGTTTGAAGGTAAATCTTAGTTCTGAGTGGGTTATTTTATTATTACAGTTGAGATGTGGTCTTACTTCATGTTTTCCAGTCCCAAAAGGAGAAATTGGAATGATATTGTCTTGTGAGAGAGATCAAATGTTCTTGGAGCTGATGTTTGGGACATTTGAAGCACAAGCAGCCTGTTTACTTCTATCAAGAAGAGTCATAGCTCTTTAAAGTGATTCATGCTTAAATAACAAAAGAAAAGGGCATATTTAAGCTAAATAAGTACTTCAGTTAAGAAACAGATCAACCTCAGTGTTGAGAAAATGTACTCTGAGAAAACCTTTTGATTTAAAAAGCTGGGCTTTTAGCTGAATAAAATGGCGAAGCATTTGAGTGGGTTCTTGTAAAGTGAACATTATTTGTCTAACATCTTCTGTGTAAGGGTAGAGCTGATTACAAATCAAACAAATTGTTGTGTTTGAGGGACCTGTTTATCTGACAATTACAACAAATGTGGCAATTATTACAAATATAACAATCATACTTATAGCTTAAAAGATAGTGTAGATCTAATCTTGCAGTAGAAGGATGGTTCTGATATATGATTGTGTTTAAGTTGTGTCATATTCTTTATTCAGGGCTATTGGAATTTAATTATTAGCAGAACTTTCCGGTGTTTTGTTTCTATTGCAAGGGAAGACTTTCTACACCAAGTGCTTGGTATTGCAGGGTTAAATCCTTAAACACCCTAATGATAGTGTTTTTTTTTTCTTTTTGAGGCAAAAATGTGATGCATTTCAAAGCTGAAAACTTTGTCATTAGACTGATTTAATCTTTAGTTATTTATCTTTCTGATTGGTACGAAGTAGTTCTTAAACTAGGATTTCTGTCTATTCTGGGGCTGTGTCAGTGCTGTGTTTGGGTGTTTTTGTGTGGTTGGGTTTTTTTTTAGTTTTTGTTTAACTCGTACATGAGCACAGATAACAGGTAACTATTCTGGGTAATAAAACTAGTGTATAAAATAAAAATGTGTTGACTCATGTCTAGCTGTAGGGATCAGTTCTCTTAATGTGCTTCTGAGATTTTAGCTATGCCATGGTTGCTACCTACATGCTTCTGCTTTGTAGCCTTATGCAAGCTGAGTCTTATCAGCACCCATTTTTTTGGATTATTTTAAAATTTATAATAAAGACAGAAAAGTGAAATCATGCCAACTCAATTGGTATGGAAATACTAACACATCTATTTTTCTGTGCAAACTCTTGATCCCAGCCATTTCTATGTGAGCTTTTTCATCACTTATAAATGAGGCTTTAATAAGTTCTGTAGTAACATGAAAGCTTAATCCTTTGATAAACTACAAAAAGCAAAAAATTTCTCATACTGCCCCAATTTGTATTTGCATTTATACAACTAAAGTGGAGCGTATCTATTTATGGGACTAGTCAGTGCATTTTTTAATGGCAATTACAATTGGAATTCACTATCTTGTTAAAACTGAACTTTCATAAAATTATTCCTGTATCCTTCTCTACCTTCTGTTCTCTGATGGCATTTGGTACATCAGAATTAATGAAATAGCTAGCTATTAGTTAGTGCCAAGGTCTGTGAATAAATAGTCTTTAATGATGGTTGATCATCATGCACTGTAGAATTCTAGAGCATTTGGCATGTGCCTTGTGGAGGGGAGAGAACAGAGATATAATATTCTGACAGAGTGGGAGCAAAGCCATCAGATGTATGTAAATTATGAGTCTTTGGTAATGAATGCAAATGAAAATGTTCTGTTTCTGACTCGGAATCCTGTTCCACAGTGACTGCTGGTCTTGATCAGAGCATACAGGACTGAGCTACCATATCTTATTATCAGCTGAATTTTCTTTATGATATGCTTTTTTCTTTTGCAGTCCTTCTTGAACATTTTGCATTCCATAGTACTATCTACTTCGAATGCGATCTGCAGTGTGGTTACCATCCCTTTGTTATATGTTTATGGAAGCTGTGATTATAGGAGATGACAATTCTTTTTCCCTTCCTCCACTGCTGTGTTTATCCCAGGACTTCAGAAAGGAAGCTGGAAAATGCAGTGACTTTATTTGCTATTGTAGTGATATACTGCTAAGGGTGGATGATAGAAGAAGAGGTTGAGATAGCAATTACAAGGATGGAAAAAACAAATCCAACAAAAAAATCAAACTATTCCAGCCTATTCTTTGGGCTTCCTGGATGAAAAAAAGAGTTGATCCTGCAACCCCTTTTCATAAGAATTAGTATTTTACAGCGAAATTGGACATTTATGACATGGAGGCTATGTGCATTGAAGTACATATGCATATATAGTAATTTAAGCCCTTTTTCATGCTTGGGAGC
This sequence comes from Piaya cayana, assembly GCA_013389865.1. Taxonomy (NCBI): domain Eukaryota; kingdom Metazoa; phylum Chordata; class Aves; order Cuculiformes; family Coccyzidae; genus Piaya; species Piaya cayana. Next base: position 305,512 of record WAAB01019714.1, read on the forward strand.
TTTGTATTCTAGAGACACAGTAGCTAATATTTCTGTTTTGATTTTTTCCCCCTCTGCTTTAGATCCCTGCAGTTCACTCAGCCCACCATGCTTTACTGAGGAGGACAGATACAGTCTAGAAGCTCTCCGCATGATCCATAAGCAAATGGATGATGATAAAGACGGTGGTATTGAAGTAGATGAAAGCGATGAGGTAGGAGTAAAAAAGCCTTCATTTGTGCATCTGCAAGGTCTCCCCACTGCCCCCCCCCCTTTTATGTAGATGATTTTTATGTTCCAACACTTGAGTAGTCATTTTTCTTAATTCAGCCTTTCCCACAGCTGAATGTTGAAGGAAAGACTAACTTCTAGAATTATCTGAAATAGAATATTATTATCCATTGCTCTAGCTTAAAGGAAAGTTTTATACGACTATGTATAAAAGCTGTTATTTTTGTGATTAGTTTGGGGTAGGCTAATGGTTTTGTTTTAGTTTGCAGTGAGTTAACTAAGAGTTGATGTGGTCTGCCACCTGGTATTATAGTTTATTTGCTCAAAGGCTTTCTTGCTTAAGGTATTGCTGGGCTTTCCTTGTCACCTTAGATCTGCTCAAGGCAATTAATGGTACAGAACAATATGTGTTAACAGACAGCAGTCTAGAAAGCTTTCTTATGCATTTTTGCTTACACTTTAGACACCTGCTGTAGGCTAATGGTAGATTAAGTCCTGTAAATTAAGTAAGGTTGTTTGTACCTTTCTGAAGACTTTTGTGACTGAGGTCACCTGATTTTGGTAGGCAGGCTCCCGGTGATCCTGGGAAGGGACTTGCCCTTGCACTTACTCTACTGTCAGGATTCTCAGAATTACTAGGTAGGGACAGAAATATCTGTGCAGTTTTATTGTTCTTGATTCTGCTTTCTGGCAGTTGTCAGGCACAGGCTTGAGAAAGGAAGGGAAGTGAAGATGTCTGCTCATCTCCTGTCCCCTAAAAATGAGGGTATTGCCATGTGATTCTGAAGCCCATTCTCACTGGAGGTGAGTGGGAGAAGAATCTAGCCCAAATTTATCTTATTTTTTTTGTAACATTTCAGAGAAGATTGTTCTTCCTGAATGAGTTGTGAATTATTGTCAAGTTTAATGTCATGCTACTTACTTTTCTTTGGAACTGTTTACAAACAGCATCAACAATGATTGATGTGTGGTTCATAGGAGTTTTCTGAAGGGATATTGTACGATGGAGAGAGTGATCAAGAACAGAGTAAAGTACTTTTGAACTTCTGAGGAAAAAAACCTGCCTTGTACCTCAGGAGATGTCATGGTTAGGTAGTACAGGCACTGGAAATAGTCTGTCTCTGTTATTGCAGAATTCAGTTATTGCCATTAATGTTTGGAATGGGCACAATCCAATCCACAAACGGAACCATTAGTGATGGATTGTGAGCTTTCTGAGGAGCTCCTGAGAATTGTGTGTTTCTTCTGATTCAAGCTGCATTTGTATATGTGACAGTTGAGAAAGTTAAAAGAAAATACTGAAGTATTTGTACATTGGAAACTTTTAATTGGTGGTTGAAAGATCTGTCCTGGTTTCCAGTGGACCATGTTTATATCTGACCTTCCTGTTCAGAGGCATGTTGAGATAAATCCAAGCAACAGAAGCTACTCTTACAATTTGTTAAAATGACTGAAATTAGAATGGTTCATGAGGGTTACTGTTACAGCTGGGGTAAAGGGAGATGAGTGAAACTAAATATTTGAAGTATTCACTGTGCTTAAAATGGCAGAAATGTAGCCCCCTTTTTTTCTGCTGGCTCAGTTTTAATGATTGAAATAGTTTATTTTTTCCTTAAATAAGTGAGCTTTTTTGTACATATAGTTAGCATGCAAGCCAGTGGTGAATGTGTATTTGCATAGAATGTTTTCTTCTAAGATGTTAAAAGGAGGTCTGAAATGTATGAGAAATGTAACTTAATTGTAAGTTTGACTAGTAACCTATATGCTTGTTGTGGCATTTTTGCTGGATTTTTGCCATAATCTTCAAAGATTTGACATGTTGATGGCATAGTTACATAGCTACCTTATTTTACTAGGTCTGTATTTATAGTAGGTGCATTCTAATATACGCTTTTTCAAAATGAGATTTATTTTTTTGTCACGTTGGGTAATACTGGTTGTTTCAATTAGGAATGTGGACTGACAATTTAAAAAAAGTTTATTAGAAGTGAATCTTGCAGGAAATACAGGGATTTGCAAGAAATACAGGGATTTTACTTAACAGTAGTGTAATGGACTTCCTGTTTTATGCTGCATATATTTTTTGCTTACAAGACTCTTGGAAGAGCAGTATATTGAGTATATTGATTAGATATTAATTGGCTTTTTACTTAGCAGGAAAAATGTGACAATGTAAACCAACTTTCTTCTGTTTTACCAGCACTAAAACTGTGTTAGAAATTACAAGTGTGTATTTACACTAAGTAAGGAAGTTCTTGCAAATAAGTTATTTTGAGAGGGGAAGGTAACAAGAGCTGAAGATGTTGAGCTATTTGTTTAAATTGTTTTAATTTGGGAGTTCTCAACTGGACTAGCAACAGTGATTCCAGACACGTTACCTGCACACTGTTTTTTTCCCCACATGTTCCTCATGCCCTGTTCAATGTTGTAGTTCTGTTTTTCCTCTGTAAAATGAGCTTTCATGCACAATCATTCTCTAGAGAGAGAATTTCTCTAGGATATAAGAATGCTTGAACTTTTACAAGAAACTTTATTTCCTCAAAATTTTTCTGATACTGGGAGTCTTTTGTATATAACATGTAGATTGGAAGAAAGCTTGTATTTGACCTTTATGAAATTGATGTGGGGAAACTTGATCTAAGTTTTTAGCATGGGATTTATTAGTCATTGAAACACATGAGGGATTTGCTGAAATCTTCTAATTAAAATAGAGGGGCTCTAGTTTGAGCATGAATTGGTTAGGTAATTTTTTCCTTATGCTTTGGTCTGTTACTTAGGTTAGAGTAAATAGAGTAACTTAGATTTATAAAAATGAAAAGACATGAACTTTAAAGTTTGCTAGAAAATACTTTACTAATTCTATTTACTACAAAATACTTGAGCATTGAAGAGCTTTTGTTATAGCTACTTATATATTTGAATTTTTTTTTTTTTTGGCATTCAAGATTCACATAACTTTCTGATACTTGCCCTGAGTGTTCAATGCAGAATTACGTACTTCAAAACAAGAAATGTAACTTAAAGGAAAAAAAAAAGGCTTGGATAATAAATTTGTGCCACACTTTGAAGTAGATAATGCTTGATTGTGCAGTTACTAATTTCTGTAAAGTAGACTGTGAAAAATAGTATCATACATCAGAGGAACAAAACAGAAGAATGCTGAAAAGGACTGTGCTTGCCATTAGAGCTATGAATTAGTTTGAATTTCTCCATCAAATCTGTCTCCTGCTATTATTACTTTATTGCTTTACAAAAGATTGCAATTGTTTAAACTGGTTTAAAGAAGTAGGCTGTAAAAGGGTAAGTGAAAGAGAGAATGTATTACTAACTGAGGTTTTCGGCATGTGTTGTGGGAGGCTATCTACCTCAGGAAGCATCTGTTGCACCAAATGTGTGCAATTCGTTTTAATGATGAAGAGGAACAAGCAGTAAGACAAACTTATCATATGTTCACTATTTACATGGGATTTTCCTGTTTCCAAAGAGTGTCTATATATATATCCTGCATCAAGTAATTTACTCAATGAATCTCTCTGTAGAAAGAAAATAAACTGAAGTTTTTGGAATATTAATATCTTACTGTGTGGCTGATGTCACACAAAGCCAGTGATGTGAATTTACAGCTTTGTTTAGTATCTTTGGATAGATCAATTACAGGAAAAATATTTTTGATTTTTTTTTAAAAGTGCACCTGCATAATTATTTGAGAAAAAAATCCAACCTAACAAGCCCCACACAACACCCTCCTCCCCCCCCCCAAAAAAAAAAAAAAGCTCAAAACCACTGTGTGGAGAAAGGAAGAGTCTGCAATATTGAAAGAATGAAATAATTGGAGAATGATTTTTAAGTATGGTCAAAAAAATTGGAACCTCAAGAGCCATATGCAGAAGTACCTGACTTAAAATGTTATCCAGAGCAAGAATAACAAAGAATCTAGCTGTAGTGGCCTGAACAGGGAGAATGATAGTCTTCTGTGCAGAGGTTAAAGCAGAACAAGTAGCTAGTATGATCTGGTCAGGAATAGCAATAGTAATGTAGTCTATAGTAAGTTTGAAAGGGGTAGAATATTTCATAGCCTAAGATCTTTCTTTAAGTGACTGTTTCTGAACATTCAAATTGTGTTATGATGAGCTGGTGGAAGTAATCTGTGGATATCCTTGTTCTTTAATTGCTAAGGATTATAAAGAATGAATGAGACATGATTTACTAGTTTGGATCAGAGACCTATTCATTTCAGTAATCTGTTCTGAACATTAGTGAGTACTAAATGCTTAAAGCAAAATTGCAAGAAAATCCATGACAGGAAATCGTGAAGAACAATATGCCAAAGTCATGTGGTGTTCCCATTGTAAGTATGTATGATTTGGATATTAGGAGCATAAACTGTGAGGTGAAAAAAAAAAGTTAAAACATTAAACTCAGCATGACTAAAGGAATAGCCCTTCCATGTTCTTTATGAAAAGTGTATTTATGCGCAAAATTTATCTTAGTTTTGATTGATGCATCTTGGGAGGGAGTGAAGATTTAGCAGTAGATTTGGAGGGGAAGGCAGTACAGCTATGTGTGGAACAGGTGTTGAGAAATAATGGATGGCGTACTCCAGAAGGTTGAACTGCCGTTGTTTAGTGCATCTTGGAACCTTATTAAACTTCAGGAGGCTGCCCCAGATATTACAGTCTCAACTTGGAGAAGCTCTACTAGAGAGTGAGCTCTTGCTTCATTTTGTTGTCTGCAAATTCCATTCAGCAAGATGTTATGTGTCCTTTAAAGTTCCATTAGTATTCTGGTTTTGCCCTTATTTATATAATAAAGGTCTTTAAACTAACATTTGTATTTGTGTGTGATTTATACTTCAGTGTCAGTTAATGAGACAAAACTCTGTGTGGTAGAGAAGTAACTAATGTAGAGGTTCAGAAACTGAAAACACAGAACAGTTTTGCATAACACTGGGATGGCCTCTGAAGTGTGCTTTACAGCTCACTGTGCAAGGACATTCTGTTAGGAACATTGATCTTGCAAAAGAGTACTTTGAGCTTTCTAACCAGTGTAGCAAAACTTTCTCCCCCAAAGCTATTGGGTTATTTGATTCCTGTATTTTGCTGTAATTTTTTAAATAGAGGTCAGTCTTTATGTTTAATTTTATCATTCAACTGCTAATGTATTTGTCACCTTGTAGGGTGTCTTCTGAAGTTTTCTAATCAACTCTGAGCATGTCTAGAGAGATTTTTTTCAAAGCAGGATGGGTAGGAGCCAGGTCTTGTCTGAAAACGTTATGACTGTGTTAAGCCTATGACTATGCCTGTGCAGAGAAGTCCTGTAGAGAGGCAGCATGTATTATAATGGATATGGTTGCATAGAGACCTGTTCCAATGTGATTTGGATCAGACCTACCTCATGGCTCGCCTCCTTGGAGGTATCTAAGCTGATATGTAGCAGTCTGCACCTGTTTATGTTAGCACTGTAGGCATTTATTCCTGCTACGATGGAATGCTCCCCTGAAAGTTGTAACTGGGCTTTGAATAGATTGCAAAGTTTACTTTGCAGTTGTCTAGCTACAATTTTGGTTTGAGCTGAGTAATCTTTTTTCAGTAGAATTTGTAATTACTTGGGCTATACTTGCTAACTGTTTTGTAGCTATGTCCTTTTTTTCCCCCCTGTAATAACAGTGTGTCTATTATGCTTAAATACCTTTTCATATTTTACCATGTAACATCTTTAGAAGCCATTTCAGTAGGGCGGGCAGTTGTGAGTGCTGCTACACCTGCATCATATGTTGCCTTTTAAAAGCACCTTGCCATCATAACTTAGTCATCAAGTGTGATATTGCAGTCCCTGCAAGGAGTCTGGTAGCTGTAGGCAGGAGGGAATGAGCTGAAAGTGACCTAACTGCCTGTATCTGAAGGCAGAGTTATAGAAAAACTGAAATTGTAACTTTTCCACATTTTCTTTTGAAGGAATAAATCTGGAGGAAATAACACTGTTGAAAGAATAGATCCTCAAGGAAAACAGTAATATCTAGCCAGGAGATGTTACTAATGGAGCTCAAAGTAAGCTTGTCAGTTAGGGTGTCTGTTTTAAGTTGGTGAAACTGAAAATCATAAACTTGAGCCTTCACCCAGAACAAAATATAAGCGTATCATATGATTACTTCCTTCTGAAGTTAGCAAGCGTGGTTCATTTTACTTTTCCACTGGCATTTGCAAAAGAATGCACTTATTTATTTGCTTCTAAAGGAAGAAGCATCTCTTGCAACTTCCATATTTAAACATCTTTCACCATTTTCACAGAATCACAGAATCACCGGGTTGGAAGAGACCCACTGGATCATCGAGGCCAACCACTCCCACAAAACACTAAACCATGTCCCTCAGGACCTTGTCTACCCACGCCTTAAACAACTCCAGGGAAGGCGAATCAACCACCTCCCTGGGCAGCATATTCCAGTGCCTAATGACCCTTTCCGTAAAAAACTTCTTCCTAATCTCTAACCTAAACCTCCCCTGGCAGAGCTTGAGGCCATTCCCCCTTGTCCTGTCCCCTGACACCTGGGAGAAGAGGCCAGCTCCCTCCTCTCTACAACCTCCCTTCAGGTATTTGTAGAGAGCAATGAGGTCTCCCCTCAGCCTCCTCTTCTCCAGGCTAAACAGCCCCAGCTCTCTCAGCCGCTCCTCATAAGGCCTGTTCTCGAGCCCCTTCACCAGTTTCGTTGCTCTTCTCTGGACACTCTCCAGAGCGTCAACATCCTTCTTGTGCTGAGGGGCCCAGAACTGCACACAGTATTCAAGGAGCGGTCTCACCAGTGCCGAGTACAGAGGGAGAATAACCTCCCTGGACCTGCTGGTCACACCGTTTCTGATACAAGCCAGGATGCCATTGGCCTTCTTGGCCACCTGGGCACACTGCTGGCTCATGTTCAGCCGGCTGTCGACCAACACCCCCAGGTCCCTCTCCTCCTGGCAGCTCTCCAAACAGACCTCACCCAGTCTGTAGCTCTGCATAGGGTTGTTGTGCCCCAGGTGCAGGACTCGGCATTTGGCTGTGTTAAACCTCATGCCATTGGACTCTGCCCAGCGGTCCAGTCTGTCCAGATCCCTTTGCAGGGCCTTCCTACCCTCCAGCAGATCGACACTTCCACCCAGCTTAGTGTCATCTGCAAACTTACTAAGGGTGCACTCAATGCCTTCATCCAGGTCATTGATGAAGACATTGAACAGGGCTGGACCCAGCACTGAGCCCTGGGGGACCCCACTTATGACTGGCCTCCAGCTGGATTTAACACCATTTACCACCACTCTCTGGGCCCGGCCAGTCAACCAGTTCTCCACCCAGGAGAGTGTGTGTCTGTCCAGGCCGGAGGCTGACAGTTTCTGTCAATTTTGTATTGTTTCAATTTCAACAATTTTGTATTGTTGCATGTGGTTTTAGTTTGGAAGTGCTCTTTTAACATCAAACTGGTATTGGATTTTGTTGGAAGGGCTGGATTTCTATGTATTTATTTATGTATTTATTATGTGATTTTTTGCTTCAGGTTAATTTTCGGTTATTAGTTGACAGGATTTTTCTGATTGTTACAGTTACCAGGATCTTTCTGAAGAGAAAGGAAGGCTGTGGCTAACCTGTCCTTGTAACTCTTTTAGGGCTCCACAAGTCCTATCCCCTCCAGAGAGGAGAAAGTTTCCTCTCCACCTAGTACCTTGGGCTTTCATAGAGTTATAGAATTTCTAGGTTGGAAAAGGACCTTTGGGATGTGTATCTTTGCTGAGGCACAGTGGTTATGGTACTTTTGGTATCAAAACTCCAGTTTTGAGTCTAGGTGTGGTATTTTTTTTACTCTATTTGTTTTTGAAGTAACTTTGACAAATGACTTTTTTTGTTTCATCAAGTTTTTAGGTAATTTATCTGCTGCTTTCTTCGTTTCAACTTTGTAATCTTAAAAAGACTTCTCCCTCTTTAGTAATTATGTTGGCTAAGATAATCCTTAGATGTGTTTTGTTAGAGCTTATTCTTTTAACCACCCTATTTAGAGTTATTTTTCTAACCTTTTCTTTGTATACTTAATGACCAGGGCAACAGAAGAGAGATTAGCTGCCATGACAAGGAACAGGAAAAAAAAATCCTCTCTTTAACAGAGTTGTTCTGTTTTTATGGCTTTCTTCAATTTAGGACCTGATTCCTTTTCTTAGAAGAGAACTTCCATATTAGGCTATTTTTTGAAATAAAGAACTTTTAAACAAAAGATGTTTGAATTTGTCTATCACTTCATTAGTAAAAGCATTTGTTCTTTCAAAAGTGGTGTCTTCTTTCTAGCTATGCATATTGTAACTATGACCATCTGGTGTTAGAGAACCTGACTGAGGAAGTTGTGATGATATTCTCAGAGGATCTAGGAGCAATATGGGTAGGATTGAACAGCAGAAAGGTTCTTTTCTTAAAGAAATTTTCATAAATACGTAATTTCTTCCTCTGAGGAATAACTGGTTATTAAATGCAAACTGCTTACATATGTGTTGACAGTTTCTTTTTAAAAAAGGGACTTAATCCATTACTCTAAAGAGTCTTTCAGTATAAACCTGATCTTTTCCACAGTTGCCCTCTTTTCATGGGATATCTTGTGCTTCAAACTTGGATTTGTTTTCTGTATTTGTGATAAAATTTGACATCAGACTTTTCATTTTCTCCCCTCAACTTGTTAGTGTAGCTGCTTGTGTTCTAGCAGTATGTTGAGGTGAGTTCATCCACTAACTCTTGCTCCCTCTGCGGGCTTTTTAGCAGAACAGCATGAAATGCTGGAACTTTTCCATAAACTCTTGTTTGCATTACTTGTAGGTTACCGTGGCACCTGTTCATAATGACTTAATAAATTCTGATACAACACTGCTATATGTGATGTGATTGCAGGGTCTTCCTTTTTATCATGTTTACTCAAAGGCAAAGCATGATATTTTGACATAGGATTCTTATTAATTACTGAGAATGAAACAGCTTTGTGTAATGCTTCTGTGTTTGGAGTGTAACCACTAAGGAATGATTAGCAAGATGAAAATTGGCCCATAAATGACTTCAGTTTTATAATTTGATGAAATAGAAGTAAAATTTTTGTTGTGTAATAAATCTTGGTCTCATCCTTTAAGCAGTTGCATTTAACTGCTGTAGCAGGATTCAGGTATTACTCATCCTTAAAGGACTGGCACACTCTGAAACCTTGGTCTTGCCTTCAAGTAGGTGAATTTGGTTAAATATCTTAAGAGTAGGGAAGCTTACAATATGACTTGTATGGTACATTCTTGTAATCACTGTAAATCTAAGGCATACTAATAAAGTCATGAAACTTAGTATACTTGCAACTGCATCTTCACTTTCTCTAGGATTTAATCATTGTGAAAATAAAGTCCTCTAAAAGCGTTTAGCTTTTTAAGCGTTTGATATAGTCAACTTGAAGGAATTGTGTGCTGCTTGCATGGGGAAGAGATAGTAAGGATTCTTGTGCCCGATTTTCCTTGTAGATTCTGTTGAGAAATTGTTATTTTGGCATTTAAGATGATCATTTCCCTTTTCTTCAGTTTCTAAGGGAAGATATGCAATACAAGGATGCCTCTAATAAACATAGTCACCTGCACAGAGAAGACAAACATATCACCATTGAGGATCTGTGGAAACGCTGGAAAACATCTGAAGGTAGGCAAAGTAGAGTAGCTAAAAATGATGGTGGTTATTGAAGTAGATATATGTATAAAACAATTTATTTCTCTCTAGAAGGTCATTTAGAGTAGTAAATGAGTGACCTCTTTTAAAACACCGTCATTGATTTGTTTTGGTACAGTTGTGTATACGCATACGTAAACCTGACTGAAAACTTATTCAGTTTAGCTAGTGTTAATTGTCTCTTGATGTGCTGGGTGTACACTAAATAAACTAAGAGAGCTTGCACACTCAGTATGAGGCTGTAGTTTATGACGGTGTCTGTTGCTAATGCACAATTCCAGAAAAGCATTTTTTTTAATATAGGACAACCTAAGGGCTACTATCAAGCTGTTTTAAAATGTTTATTATATGTTGTGTTAAGTGGAAACTAATGTACTTCTACTTCTGTGTAAACTTATTTTGGGCTACAAATATTCCCAAATCAAAAGGCTATACTTAAGAAGTATACTTAACAAGTGTTCATTGCTGAATGTGTTCTAGGATGTAGTGATCAAAAAAGGAATTTCCAGAGGTACAGAATGTTGGAGGAATTAGGAGAAAAATTCTTAACTTCCCCCCTGCCCATCATGAAGGTGATGCACTAATAGTGAATGTATAGAGAACTGAAAGTTAGTGTTAGCCAAACAACTAAAAGTAGAAACAGAAGAGGAATGAAACTACTAACGTGGCATTGGTTAATCCTGCTACTACAGGAAGTCATTTAAGTGCAGTCTGAGGTAATACATTGTTTACTGTGTAGTAAGTATCTACATTTAATCCACTATTTTTAGCTCTTTTCAAATTTTTTGTAAAGGCTTATTCAGTAAAGATCTTATTCAATGAAAATATTGCAACTAAATTGTCGTAGAGAATTATGTCCCTACAATTGTTTGTCTAGTTTGAGAGTAACTCTTCAAAAATTTAGGCTATAGTGGTATCAGAAGTATCTAATTGTCTATTACGTATATCTTTGTTCCAAGTTTCTTGAATGCAGTGATCATCTCAAAAGATTTTGAGAGGAATATCTGGTATTACTGGGTCAAATGGGATGCTTTACTGTGCATCCTCCCAAGAAAACAAGTTGCTCAACAAGGGAGGCCCTTAGCATGAGACTCCCAGGCAGTGCCTGGTGACTATTAGAAAGCATGAAGCCTCTCAGATAATAAACTACTTTCACTTAATGTTAGGAAACATGGAAAATACTACTTTTCCTTTCTGGGGGTTTTAGGAGTTCTGATTTATTTTATTTATGTGCTGTTAGGTCATAGTGTCAATTCAGTGCAATTTAACAGTGTTAATCAAGAGGTGGGAAAGTAGTGTAAATGATGGTATCAATAATTTGAAAATTAAGTAGTCTGTTTAGGCATCTGTGTGAGAATTATAAGCTCTAAACAGTGCCCTTGACAGTGCCTGCTAGTGCTTATGTTGAATAAAATTGCCCCTTCCTTCCCATAAAGCTTATTTTATGTGGATGTTTGTCTTAAGTATTTGTCAAGTAGCTTAAAGATACTTTGATACTTGTGATGTGAGACAGATAAGATTTGAAGGAACAAAGTGAAAATATGGTTTATGGTATAGTAAGCGCATCATTACTGTTTGGTGTCTCCCTTTAGGATTAAGAAAAACAGAGGTTGTTTTTAAGTAATTGCTTGAGAAGGATGTTACACAGTGAATGGAACCCTAAGGACTGGCTCCATTCAAAGCTTTAAAAAATTACCTAATAAAATAAAAAATCCGGCTTCAGAATGTTACTTTTCTGGCAGAGAGGGCGGGCTTTTGGTATCTCCACGAGGTGCAGAATCCTTCAGGCAGTCTGTTGTAGTGCATATCAAAGGAATTTCAAGGCTGCTAAAGTTTTACCCACATGAAAGGAATCAGTCATAGCTTAAATCAACACCTAACCTATTATTGAAGTCCTTTAGTATAAAACAAGACTGCCACTTGATTTAGTTAAGTTGATATTATTTATGCTTTTTGTGACTATTTAAATGTTTTAATCTCAATGTGATTCTACAGAAAGAACTCCGTTTTGAGGAGTGGCTAGGAACCAGTATAGCTGTGGAAGTTCTCTGAATTCTTTTATTGTGTGCCTGCTTTTAAAATATAAATACCAGTGTATAATACTTGTATGGTATTTACTTTGCCATTTCCTTTTCTTTCTAAATAAGCAATATTTTTATATATATACAGAGCCTTTCAGCTATCCTAAAGTATCAAGCTTAGTAGCTACTGTTGGGTTAAAATCAAAGGTGCATCTCCAGTATTTTTTTCTACAAGCGCCCTGAAGAGGTGGTAGGTGTGAATGCAGCAAAGGTGACAGATGAACATGTGTTTTGATGTCTGAGTATCAGTCTCTTGTACAATTCTCTTTGAAAATTCTGTATCTCAAGGGTGTCTGTCTTCTCTTTTTTTGCCCCTCTGATGGGCTAAGATCATATGAACTTGCTCTCTGAAGAGAGATGTGTAGACATTTAGCATTAATTGTAAGGGTGTCTGTAATCAGCACACAGGGGCCTTCAGCTGGGTAGTTCTCTGTCCTGTCTTGGTGAATAGGGAGTGTGTTGCTTGCTTGGTGATGTATCGTGGTGCCGTGGGACTTGATGTTTTGTAGCAAGGTAAAACTGTATTTCAAAACTGGAATTAATGAATAAGTTATTGTTCTCAGACCAATCTGAGCCTTACAAACAAACTAGTTTTATAAACAGCTTAAAAAAAAAAAGTAGTTTTTCTTTAGAGGTCAAATATGCTGTAATGGTAATGTATAGTGTGTCTTGTAGACAGCTATATAATACAAAAAAGCTTGGCCCTTGCCTTGTGAATATTTTTTTTCATCTCTTTTTCCTTCTCTGTGGAAGGTTGTAGGCAACCTAAAATTTGGTACCTTATTTATTAGGGGAAAAAGGATTTAAAAAATAACTTTGTTTTTGTGTGTTGTATTTACCTGTTGTGTTCTGAGGTGCTGTTACACCAGTGTTCTTGCAGCAACTGGGGCTAAGCTGCATACCACAAAGATGTTCTGGTTACCTTGCGCTTTCTTAATTGTGTGCTGTCTCAGGTTTTAACATCCGGAGACTAGAAATACTCTTAAAATATATGATTTGATTTTCAAAGGGTTTAGAAGGCCTGTAGGAGTACCGTGGCTGATACTGTAATGTTTTACTTTGTGCTGCCCTGCCCTGAACCACTGTGCTATGTGATAGTAGCCTGATCTTCTGATCAGCCGTTAGCGAGGAACAGTTTTCACACAGTGCCAGTTTTAAGATAAACTTGTGATTTGAAATAGAACAGCTGATCCAAGTCTAGAGACTGAGTGTTCCACTGTGGCTTCTACACCTGGCTGCCTGAAGCATATTGCTGACATCCTTTTCCCCAAGACAGCTACTTGTGAAAATAGACTTGAGTGGGAAGGATAGCATGATTACTGTAATGCTTTCTGCATTTAACCTGAAGTTGCTACTTCACTATGTGAGAAAGTATTTTTTTGGGTGCTAAAATAAGGAAAAGTTACAGCTGCACCTAATTAGTAGGAGCTGGCACATTTTAATTGGCAGTGCTCATTGAGATAAATTTCAGCTGGCCTGGTTGATTTTCGGTCCACTTGGTATGTATCACTTGTCTTGTGTCGTGTTTCAGTAGGTTATAATTCCTTCTGCTGAAGAAAGGCTAGTTTGCTTCTCATTATTATATGCTGTCATAGAATAAACATAAATGTCAGTCATAAGGTCTTACTGGAGACAAGTCAAGGAATACTTCTTAAAATATATAATGTATATAAGATACCAACAAAAAGAAACAGCATAGGCATTTTCACTGATGGATATCAACCTCCCAGGGCTCCACTGTAATGCTGTAGGAAAGAGAGGGTGGGGTAGTTTGGGCCTGTTTCCACCTGGAAAAGTTGGAGTTTTGTAGGCACTGACGCTGGAATTCACTGAAGATGTGTCCTTGTGGTTAGGTTTCTAAGGAAATGTCTGCTGAGCTTCGTCACATACAAGTAGTTTTAGAGAGAACAATGTTGAAAGAAGAAGTTGTTTATTCATGTGAAGTTATGTCCGTCCAGAAGGAGGCTGTCACTTTCTTTCATATGCAGACAAACTTTCACAGACATCATAAGTTCAGCTTTGTTAGTGTGAAGTTGTAAGCTGTAGCAGCTGGCCTGTAAGGGTCAGAAATGGGATTTTTTTTTTAATTGTAAAATATATGGGTAGTATTTATTTTCTTAGAGGATCTGTAGCTGTGGAGGATTATGTAAGCTGGTCCTGTTACACAGGAAAATCATTGACTATTCTGTACATAGTTAATTGATTTTTCTTAGTGGGGTTATTACTGCATGTAATACAGCAATAATATAGTATGCTTTGGGCATATTTAAAGAGATTCAATTGTTTTTCTGCTGTCTTTCAGTATTTTCTTTCAACTTCTTTCTTCTCTGCTCCCATTTTGTTGTTAGCAGGCGTGACCCTCTATGAAGATTCTTGTGAATACAAGTTCTTAAGCCATCATCCTGGGCAAGAGCTTGGTACATTGCCTTAAATGGCTACAGTACCTGTTGATGTGTTTAGTTCTGCAAGGACAAAAGGATTGAGGCTGAGATCAGTTTAAGTAGATAAAAGTCACAAGATGTCCTGATTTAAACTAAAGCAAAACACCGAATTATTCTGTGGAGTTTTTAATAAAGAGATGTTTCTATTGGTTCCATTCTTGTTTGTATATAGTTTGCCTAAACTTCCTGTGAGAAGCATGTAATGAAAAAGGCAAACTGCAAGAAACAGCTTAATTAATGTTAATGCGATTTTTTCTGCAGTTATATATCGTTATAGCCTCTCGCTCACTGTAACCTATTACTTTTCTTGCTTGTCTGCTATGTCTTACTATTGCCTTTTACAGAATTTAAAAGATAATTAACTTTTTCTTCCAGTTCATAATTGGACTCAAGAGGATACTCTTCAGTGGCTGTCAGAATTTGTTGAACTACCCCAATATGAAAAGAATTTTAGAGACAGCAATGTCAATGGAACAACACTTCCCAGGTGAACGTTTCTTGTGGATTAATTTCATATAATTCCCTGCAGGTTGCTGCTTTAGCCTATATGTAGGAACAACTATGTGAACCTAGGGTCTAATGAGATGTGGTCAAATGCAAGAAGAGAGAGGTGACCTAGCAGTTTTGAGGAGCTGGCTGCACTTTTTTTTTTTTCCTGCCAAAATACTTCAAAATATAAATGCTTCTTGCCACTCCTTGCATCTTAGTTTTGTTTCTCGTTGTTGAAGCTTTTATCAATCATCACATAATTCTGTATAGTAATGAAATTTCTTTTGAATGACTTCAAATCTATCATACGGGTATACATCTAAAACTGTTTGCAGAACCCTGTTTCTTAAGCATAACTAATAAATTTGAGTATTGTGTATATTTCAGAGAGTTGGTGTTGCAAGTCTGCAAACATGCCATTACCTTTAACTATGCTGAATGGATTTATTTCACAATTATTCCAGAAAGAAAATAGGGGAATGATTTGATGTTCTTCCTCTGCCACATGCTGATATGCTTTTTTTATAGTACTACTGGCATTGTATGATATCTCTCACTCTAATTGTGTAACTATAATCTGTGTAGCTGCGGGAAATGCTATTGGTGGTGTTTTAATATGGCTTGTGGAATAGATAATCTTCTGTCTTGCTGTTAACAGGATAGCAGTAAATGAACATGCTTTCATGATCTCTCACTTGAAAATAATTGACCGGAGTCATAGACAGAAGCTTCAGCTTAAAGCCTTGGATGTTGTTTTATTTGGACCTCTCACACGTTAGTAATTTTTTTGAGTTTTTTCTTATCTCATATTCATAAGAATTCACCAGCAAATTCTTTCAGTGACACTTGATGCTGTAGATAGGACAGCTTGCTTATTTTGTGGATGTTCTGACAGATTGCTTGGCATGTGTTGTGAAGCTGGACAATGAATTAAAAAAAAGTTATGAGGATGATGGGATCAGGACAGTTTCATTTCCGTGTGTAAGGTTACATAGAAATTTTAGTATAACCCCACTTTGCAGATGGCTGTTGGCATTTACGTCACAAGAAGTGTCCTCTAAAAGCTTTTGACTGTTTAAATTACGCTTATAGCTAATGTTACTTTCAGTTACTATTTAGCTTGGACATTGTAAGCTGGGGTGCTGGAATGAGAGGGGATGACCTTCCCCAAGGAAGAAAAAAGGATATCACGGGGTTCAAATCCAATACTAGTATCTTTTGTGTAGACTCAAGTTTAAGTGAAGTTCAATTTAGTGTGGCAGTTCCACATCTGACCCATTTTAGCATATGCAGACATTTCCTTACCACATCACCGGTGGTCTGCATGCTTGTTTGTACACTCTTACAGTTCTGTTGTGTTACTGTGCATGTTGTGTATTCCTGAACTAGGAGTTCCTTTCAGAGCTTGGAGATCAAGCGACTAGTGAACGGCTTTGCAAAAGCCAGGCCAGATCTGACCTGGCCCAATTGATCTGAGTTACTTTGTCAGATCTGAGCTGGAGATTTTTAGGGAAAAGCAGCGATTTGTGTTTGTATTATACCTTTAAAGCTAGCAGAAACCGTTGTTTACAAGTTTGTTTTACAAAGGTGCAAGTGACTATAAAAATTATATTAACAAAGGTGTATGTGAACCTTGGATATAATACTTGGACAATCCAGATTTTATTTTCGCAAAGTGCTGCTATTAGTTAGTTTACCCTTTTAAAATCTACTCTATTTCGTACAAGTGCTTTTTTAACTCAGCTTATGGTATTCAAGAGTGTACAGAGTGGGGACAACTTACTCAAAGATAACTAAAGTTCCTACTGACCTGAAAGTGTAGTTGGGGAAACTCTCAACTCATTGAAATAAGGATACAGACTATGTGTTGTAGAAGTATTGTAACCTTTCCTCACTCTATTGTACGTTTTAGTATAGTACAAGTAGATTGTACTAAAGTACAGTTTCTTATATTGTATGGAAAATGCTTTGGAATCCATTTGAAAGGTTGAATGGTAATTGCTGGAGATGAATTAGCTAAATGAACTGGAATCCTGTTTAGCATTTATTCTGTCATCTTTTAGACTGCGGGGACAAAAAAAAAGTCCCTAGTCTGTTGTTGATATCAATGAACTAATTAATGTTTATATTATTCTCTCTACAGGTCCTCCTCACAACTGGATGAAGGATTTTATATTAACAGTTTCTATAGTTATTGGATTTGGAGGTTGCTGGTTTGCATATACACAAAACAGAACCTCAAGAGAGCATATCACAAAAATGATGAAGGACTTAGAAAGTCTTCAAACAGCGGAGCAAAGTCTTCTTGACTTGCAGGAAAGGTATATTAAAAAAAATGAGTTGCTGTTTAGGTATCCTTTTGTTTTTTGAGGTCAAACACAAATACAGATCCTTTACAGTCATAAATTATTTGCAGTAAGCTGCCTTTGGAGTTTGTTCATCTTAATTGCGATTTCAGTGACGATGGGTTTTTGGGTAAATATTGCTTCTGGGTTTTTTAGCAGGCGATATGAACTTGGAGGTGGGGAATAGAGATTCAGTCTTTTTTACCCACAAATTTACAAGTATGTACTGGTTTTTTCATATAATTACAGCTTATGTTGGGATTCTCACATATGTGGAAATGAGAACATTTCATTTGTTTATAAACTCTTAAGACTGAAGCAGACCTGGACTGATTTCTTTCTTTGCTTATGTAACATTATGGGAGTTGATAGTTTTCTCTGGTGCACGTGTAGCTTAATTGTCTATGAAGACTTGTATTTTGATCTTAATATATCCTAAATGAAGCTTAATCTAGAAGTTTGTTTATTTGTCTGATAACAGACATCACATTGCGTGATGTAATTGCTCTGGGTTCATGAAGCTTGCACAGTCTTTTTTATCATAGAATGGTTGAGTTTGGAAGGGACTTCTGGAGGTCATCTGGTCCAGTTCCACCTGCTCAAGCAGGATCACCTAGAACAGGTTGCCCAGGACCATGTCCAGGCAGCTTCTGAATATATTCAAGAGCATGGACTCTACCACCTCAGTGGGCAACCTCTGCCAGTGCTGGTTCACCCTCAAGGTGAAAAAGTGTTTCTGATGTTCAGATGGAACCTCTCATGTTTCGGTTTGTGCCCATTGCCTCTTGCTCTGTCACTGGACACATTTTCTTCTCCTGAGGACTGCAACTTTTAACAAATATGCTGTGTATTTTCTCATATTTTCTTTGTTCAATTGTGAAGGCTTGAGAAGGCACAAGAAGAGAACAGAAATGTTGCTGTGGAAAAGCAAAATCTGGAGCGCAAAATGATGGATGAGATCAATGATGCAAAACGGGAAGCTCATCGTCTAAGGGAGTTAAGGGAGGGAGCTGAATGTGAGCTCAGCAGGCTCAAATATGCAGAGGAAGAATTAGTACAGGTATCTGCAAACTGTTCATAATCGGTCCTGATATTATTAGATCCTTAGAAGTGTTTAAAGCAGCATTTCTCTAATGCTGTATTTGAATGGAAAAATTGTAAGAGCGCTTAATGATTGCCTGTCAGTCATGCCATTATCTAGTAAAATAATCCTGAAACTATAAGAAGACATACACTTTGTATATTAGCTTATCATGATGTTGTTGGATTCAAAGAAAGCTTTTTTTTCTATCTTATTATTAGTTGAGAGATATTAACTTTTTCTTACTCTTCTGAGTAGCAATAGATTGTGTTTATTGTACCAAATAAAAATGCTGTCTTACAACTACATTTAAACTTCAAATTAGGGAACTATATATATATCATAAGGAAAAAGATTCTGAGCATACTATAGTATATAGAAATTCATATGCGGTATTTCAGAAATGACTGATCTGCCTTCCTGATAGCAATTGGTACACACCAAAGCTCTGTAAAGTCTCTGTATGTTGCTATGGGGTATAAAGGTGCTTATATTTCACTTTCTTCTGCTGTCAGACGTAATGATACTCTAGGTGACACTTTTTTCTGATTGCTAGGTTCGCATGGCTTTAAAAAAGGCTGAGAAGGAGTTTGAGCTGAGAAGTAATTGGTCTGTTCCTGAAGCTTTGCAGAAGTGGCTTCAGTTAACTCATGAAGTTGAAGTACAATATTACAACATCAAAAGACAGCATGCAGAAATGCAATTAGCAATTGCCAAAGATGAGGTACTTACACTCTTCAGCTACTTAAATAATTTTCTGATCTGTTGCTAGATATATGAAATTGTAAATATGAATTATTCAGATAAACATTTGGATATTTTTCTCCTCTGAGTTGTTTGCTGCCTGTCAACATTGCTAATGATTGTCATCTGTTTATAACTTAGTTTTATGCATTTCATTTTATCCTGGATTTTAGGCAGAAAAGATAAAAAAGAAGCGAAGCACTGTATTTGGAACATTACATGTTGCACATAGCTCCTCTCTGGATGAAGTGGACCATAAAATCCTTGAAGCAAAGTAAGAATATTACCACGATGCATATTCTTTTGTGTTTATTCATGGAACAATGGGACATTTTGAGGACTGCGGAATTTATTATCTTAATGATTTTGCACTTTTAAGGAAAACAGCTTAAAATACACTAGTGTCTTAGTAGTTTTGCAGTTTTAAGTATAAGAGTTTAAAAGATATTAAATTGTGACTATTTGGACAGTCCTAATCGATCTTTTTGTGTGCTGGAGTGCCAGCACTTGTATTGCTTTGTTTTATCACCAAGTACAGTGTATGTAACTTTAATGCATGCTTTTCTTTAGGAAAGCACTCTCTGAGTTGACGACATGTTTGCGAGAACGTCTTTATCGATGGCAACAGATTGAGAAGATTTGTGGTTTTCAAATAGCGCACAATTCTGGGCTACCAAGCCTGACCTCTTCTCTCTACTCTGATCACAGCTGGGTAGTTATGCCTCGAGTTTCCATTCCTCCTTACCCAATTGCAGGGGGAGTTGATGACCTAGATGAAGATACTCCTCCAATTGTTTCACAGTTTCATGGTAAGTGATGTGAACTCAGTGAGAAGAAAGGGGAAAGGTTGTGAAGACATGAGATTTTAAAGTTAGGTGGGAGAAGAGTGCTGAAATCAAACAGGCTTGGATCCAAGTCAAAAGGACCAAAGTTTAGTCTGGCATTTCAGATGCATATTGTACAAAAACACTTGCATGAAAAGGAAAAATGAGTTTGCAATAAAGATAACATGAAGTAAAGGCCTTTTGTTGATTTCAGTGGGAGAGCTGGAGGCAAATTCAGCTAAAGTTTTGAAAGTCATGCTGGGATTGCAACTTAGACAAAAATTTATAATGAGCAATGCTGAATTTTGGTTAACACGTTCATTCTTTTTCACATGGAAGGGATGGAGTTAGTCTGGGGTCCCGTAAGCTACTAGGAAGATCACACCCTTCAAAAAGCCACGTGCTATGTAGCTTTTCAAACATTCTGTAGTGGCTGGAACAAAATCCTGTTGTTTTCCAAGGGAAGCTTTTAGGCAAAATGTTTGTGGTTGGATACTGCAAGTAGTTTGAGTGTGAGGCAGAGAGGCAAGTGCTCAAGGGAGGGAAATCCAGCTTTGGTTAAACTATCATCAAATGATGTACACGAGGGATTCAGACCACCCTTGTATCTTGAATCATTGTGCCAGTACAAAGTGTGTTTCATAGAATTTGTGATCAGCTGGCCTCCGGGGACAAATTAGAAAGACAAACTCCCATGTGGCTATTCAAAGAAGCAATATCAAGCTGAGGAATGAGTAGATAAGAAAACTTTGTATGTGTACGTTTGTCTTCAAGAGCTTGGATTCTCACAAGAAATTAGAACTGTATTTTAAAACAGCATGAAGAGAAAGGTTGCCATTTTGCTGGCTGCTTTTAGTGTGCCTTGGGCATTTTAGCGTACTAAACATTTTTCTGCAGGCCATATTGTAAAGTTCACAAATCCCATTGCAACACTAATGAAAGTTCTGATCGCTTTTGAAGAATGCTGTCTCTCATCATCTTCACTGGGAAGGCTTTGATTTAAACCCTAGCAACAAATTTATTAGATGGCCCAATAAAATATGGAGGCCTAGATTTAAACTTCCAAATCTGTACAGAGAAACCTGTGGTCTGATATTAAAATGAAGATTTCCATTTGTTATGACTTTCCAGATAGTCTAAGTAGTATAAAATGACAAAATACTTGGATAAGTCTTGGATAAGACTACAGATTTATGGGCTTATTTTTAGTCTCTTCTCATTCAGGTCTTGCATAGAAGTGAAGCCAGAGAGGAAAGTGCAGTTGACTCAGAGGAACTATGATTACGGAAGGACTGTACAATTTGTAAAAGCATACTTAATGGAAACTTTACTGTATGCTTTTGCAAATATGATTAAAAAAAGGTTAAAAGTTCAATTAATTTGTAAGTATGTAGCTAAAGGATGTTGTCTCAGTAAGGAAAACTATCTGATGCTTAGTAACATTATGAAAACTTTAAATATGTTTTTCTGAATTTTGTTAAGGCATGAGCCTTTTGTTAGTGATCACATGCTGACTTTTAAAATTCTGCTCAGTAAAAAAATGTGGAAACATTTGGGAGTGGGGAAAGGGAGGGAAAATATGCTAAATGATCTGTTGTTGAAACCAGTTCAGTTGTCAAATTATTGTAGGTTAGTTTGGTAACTGTTAAATTATTTCCATCCTTTAGAAAAAATGACAAATGCACATAAGGAAAAACAGAAGTAAAATAGCTTGCCTCGTCTATGCCCCTTTAAGCAAAACACAGTGTGCAGACACGTCAATTGTGACCAAGACAGTTCAGTTTAGGTCCAGGCACTAAACAATCTGGGCTGTTACTTTGCCTCAGCATCCTTTGGTCTCTTAAGACTGACAAAATTTCAAGTCTGCCAGACAGCTGCCTTTGTGCTGCAGCAATTGAGATGGTAGGATGGTGTGAAGTAATAGATCTGTTTAATCAACCCTGAGCTGAACTGCAAAAAGGGGATAGAGAAGTAGATGTGTGAGACTGGAACAAAGACATTACAGAAAGATGACAGGGAAACTTCTATTTTTCTGCTGACTGAGTAGGATTCATCTGATTCCTTGGTTAGAGTTTCACGTGTACTAGAAAATTCTGTTAGTTAAATTGTCATAATGGAATCCTTCACAATCCTGTGTGTATACACCAACAAGGAACCCAAATGCTTGTAATGTGTCTCAAAATTCACTAATGGTGCAATCTTGTTCTCTTTTACACCAGTGAGTAGGATGGCATCTGGTTTACCCAGACATATTACAAATTTCCTAAAAGGGTTCTTATTCTCTTATATCACTTCAGATTTGCTTTTTTAAAGAATGTTTTTGTAATGACAGAAGTTTATTTTTGAGCTGTTAACACCTGCTTCTCAGGTCAGTACAGAGTTCATCAGAAGTCAAATCAAAAGTTTCTTGCGTGACAACTGTCATGTTGGGACTTGTAAATCTTCCTTTTCTGCTCATCCTGGCAGGAAACAGTCTTAAAGACCTGGTGAAGATGCAGCTGCTTGCTGTTTTCTTAAAGCTGTGATTTCCTATATTAAAAGCAGAGTGACAGCTCAACCTTTTCTGAGATTTCAGGAAAGGAAATAGTAATACAATTGATGTTAAACTGGTGTCTCCAAAAAAAAAATGCGTTTTGTCAGGCTAGTCATCCAGGTCTACAAAAATAATTACTTTTTTTCAGTGTCTTGTGTTCAGTAAACACTTTAAAAATCAGTAGGTATGGTCTGTCTCACCTAAGCAGTCATGCATTCTGTGGGGCACTTTGAGTACGAGAAATCCTGAGGCTCATATCAGTGAGCCTGAAAGCAGATCTGTAGATTTATTTCCATAGGAGTATTGCTGCCTGATCATTTTTGAAGAAGGAATTGGATTAGGAACATTTTAATTTGTCATTTCTTGTTAGATATTTTCCTGTCCAAGTCTTGTGTTGGTGTCTCTGCACATCATTAGTATTTTTGTTTCCAGAAATTCATAGTTAGCTTGGCAAAAGAGCTATCAAATAGGAAATGCCTGAGCTCAAAATGAGGTTGAATTCTCTAATTCCATTATCTTATGCAAATGAAATTGATCTGACATGTCTAACATAAATTTCAACTAATGCAATGTATTTCAGTTAGCTGTTTGGTTAGGTATTATAACTACATTGCAAACTTTTACATATTCTTTTAAGCTCCAAATAGTCACACAACTGAAATACAGGATATTGTGTAACATACTAATTTTATCACTGCTCTTTTTTTGTAATGGTCAGGAGTATCAGTAGAATCTATCTCTTTGTAATCAAGAGAGCATAGTGAGCCAGAGCTTTGTGCACATGGTCAGAGTAATATTTGGCCGGCAAAAAACTTACTACAGTTTCATCTTGGTTAGCTTCTTCATCTAACTGTAGAATGTGTAAGGTGATGCCAGTCTTATTTCCCCTCTAAACAGTAGAGCAGTGTCTAAGCTGCTTAAGAATCACTGTGGCTAAAGCAGATACCTGCTATTTAGTCTTCAGAGTAGATATTGTTGACATCAATGTCACTTGGAGGGTTTTGGTTTGCTTTTTCTTTGCCCCAGGGTCCATTGTAAAACCTTCCAGCACGCTGGCAAGAAGCAGTAGCTTGTGTCGGTCCAGACGCAGTGTTGTGCCATCATCTCCACAGTCTCAGCATGCTTTGCACTCCCCTGACCCTGACATCCTTTCTGTGTCGAGCTGCCCAGCTCTTTATCGAACTGAAGAGGAGGAGGAAGCGATTTACTTCTCTACTGATAAACAATGGTACGGAGATTAGCAAACAGCACTCAGAACCTCAATAGGATTAATTGAGAATAACAGTTTAGAATTAGAGGTTGAACCAAGCTAAAAGTTAAAGTAATCTGTAGGATAATATAAATTAACGTAGTCCACATGGAACAGAGAGGGTTCTTGTCTGGTATGTGTATGTAAATAGCTAGCATGTCATATACAGTTAAGTAATGTTACAATCCAGGGTGCACTGAACTAACCCTGATTCTCCATTACAATATGTTGCTGGCTTTTACATCTGAAACTAGGATCAAAAGCAATGTCAGCTACTGGGCGAAGAGAAGATGGATGGTAACACAATTCTTACAGCATGTTGAGCGTGTACCTACTCTTGTTACATGGCCTCATAGGAAAAGGTTAAATTC
This sequence comes from Piaya cayana, assembly GCA_013389865.1. NCBI lineage: Eukaryota > Metazoa > Chordata > Aves > Cuculiformes > Coccyzidae > Piaya > Piaya cayana. The sequence goes on from WAAB01019714.1 coordinate 329,582, forward strand.
CTTTTGGAAGGAGCAAATGAGCTTGTTGAAAGGTAGGGACACTTGTCCTGAAGGAACTTTTTGTATGTGATAGGCTTATATCTCATTCTTTCATTTCATAACTTTTCTGACTTCACGTGCCAGAAAGATAGTTTTTGTTCTTTGAAGTGAGATGCAAATAACTGATTCTGGGCAGATGTTGCTGTCCACAAAACCAAGATCACACAAATTTAATTATCTTAAGTTTAGATAATTAAATAACATAATGCAAGCTGTAAGTGCAAATGTTTAATGTTCTCCTTTGTTAATTACTAAAGAAAAGTGTGGGTGGTGCTTTTAGACTCATGTATTGATTCTAATTTAGTTTAATGTTTAATGACATTAAGGAAATAATAGTTTCATTATATTTTCTTCTCTTTTTGCTCTGACTCAGGGAAGTACAGGAAACAGGTTCGGAATGTGACTCCTTAAATTCATCAACTGGAAAGAAGCAGTCTCCTCCAGCAAGTCTTGAGATATATCACACACTTTCTCCTCAGAAAGTATCCCCAGAAGAATTCTCACTGGAGGAATCATCTACAGGAGACTCTTCTTCTCTAACTCCAGATATTTCTAGAGAGTCTCCTGACTGTGTAGGCATGGCAGAAACTAAGAGCATGATCTTTAGTCCTGCAAGCAAAGTTTATAATGGAATCCTGGAGAAGTCCTGCAGCATGAACCAGCTTTCAACTGGGATCCCAGTCCCAAAGCCTCGGCACACCTCATGTTCTTCAGCCAGCAGTGATAGCAAGCCCAGCCACGAAGCTGCCTCTGTCCCTAGGATTAGTAGCATCCCACAGGACCTCTACCAAAATAGTGAAAAAAGCAAAAAGCCATCGAAAATAAAAAGCCTCTTTAAGAAGAAGTGTAAGTGAGGTGGGCAGAAGATACCTATAGTAATGCTATAAGAACTCTGTTTTTTAAATCTTTAGGAATGTAATTCCATTTGAGCATTCCAGAGTGGATGCCCTAATGGAATGCTCTTTGTAGGTCAACTATATTTAACTGTACTGTCAAAGGTTGTGCCAGCTGTCAATGAGAAATCATTAAAAAGTTCAGACAGTTTACATTCATTTCCGTCTATTTATTTCTTTTTTTGTAGTTTGTCTTTTTTAGGTTTTTTTTTTTTTTAATTTTTTTTCTTTTTAATTCATAAACCATTTTTAAGCCACTTTGGACTTCTGAGCTTTAATGGACTAGTAAGCCTTCCTGGGCTTGCAAAATTTTCTTGTTTACCAGAGCAACTTCCTGTCTTTCCATAGAGCTAGGACATTTATCTACTGGACTTCAAGAAAATAAAAGAAGTAGAACTAATTGAATTGCACTACTGTTTTACAGACTGGAAAATTCTCCCTGCAAGTGAAACTGAAAGACTTGTATATGACTGAGAAGATGAATCTTTTCACTTTTAGATCTTTTGGGGTTTTTAAGTAGAACATAGGATTTCTAACTAACTTGATTTCTGGAAATGGAAATGCCATGCTTTTATTATGGGAAACTTTGTTAGATGCATTTATTATTAGAATGGTTCAAGTCCTGCTGTAAAGATCATGTTTTTCCCAGGACTTTCACTGTGATTCTACTTCACTGCAGGCTCTAAAAAAAAAAAAGTAATTTTAAAGAGAAGAGGCTCTTGATTCCTTATGCAAATGATGGATATGAAACTTGACTGAGGACTGAAAATATTCACCCTCGTAAAATGAGGAGGGGAATAGTAGCTTTTGTTTACAGACTGACAGACAATGGACACTTGGTTTGTGAAAATTTGTACTGTGGTAAAGACAATAAATTGGAAACGTGCTTGGGAATGTTCCAATTTTAGCTGATACTTGTTTCAGACATGTTTCAGAGGTCCTGTTAATTGAAAGCTGTTGTAGGCTGCATTGCTTATGCTTACTGCTGTATGTAAGTTACTATATTTTCTGGATTAGCTATTAATGTCTTAATGTCCTCCTTTTGTAAGATTTCATACGCTTTATTTTTGTATAGTTTGAAGATTTAGCTGTTCAGACATGTCTGAAGTAAATGGTATAATTTTATAATGCATACTGTTATACTAACTCATAATTTTAGATATAAAGATACATAAAGGTGAGACTCCACATGCTTCAGACAAAAGCATTTTTTATGTTAAGCTTTTATAGGGAGAGATGAAATTACTATAAGGCAACAAGGAAGTAGTCTTAGGGCAACAATAGCTAGTTGTTCAAAACCATCTTTTTATTTTTTTAAACAGTCAGAGACATAAACATACTGCTTGAGGTAACAGTGCCTTTTATTCAGTTTGTCTGAAAATACTAATGCTGAGCAGGAATTTATTTTGAGGTACATTACAAAGAGATACTTCTTGCTCTAGCGAACACAAGCATTTTACCCAGTGATGACTGAGTAGTTTCAGCTATATAGTATTCCAGTTGCCTCGGTTACAGGCGCCGCTGCCAGGTACCTGTGATTTGGCCCTTACTTCTTGCCAATATGTACATGCTGTACTGTATGAAAGAATTAATTCACTGACTACCTGATTCACTTTACTGTCTAACAAAGAGTAATTGTCATACAGAAAAGCATACGAGGAATCAACTGTTTGGTAAAGTTTGGAGAAGAGAAAAATTGGTGGGATAGAAAATAATGAGAACATAATAATGTTCCATTATTCTCTGAATCATCAGGTTGAAGAGCTAGAGCTGCAAACAAGTCATCACAAGGTAAAAAATTATCTCTTTGGACAAAAATTGTAGAAGCTGTACATGGTAGACAAAAAAGCAGCAATGCAAAAATACCTGTGCCAGAGAACCACCTCAATACTGAGCATTCAGAGTTGTAGTTAAAAGCCTGATGAAGTACTTGAATATGTACAAAGGGAGAATATATATAAGTAGAGAGAGGACATACTTTGCCTCCCAAATCCCATGCAGAAGAGTACTACCAGAAAAATACTCAATTTTGATGTCTGCACTTGAGAAGGCTGTAGTGGTAACTAAGTTTAAAGTAAGATCTGAGTTTGGATAATAGACGTGCAGTGTGAGGTTTGAGGAACTTTTGTCATTACCAAAGATGATGAAGTGGCAAATATTTACACATGGAAAAAATATCTGGTATTGAGGACTAGGAGGACAGCACTTCTAAATCCTGACATCAAAGTTGGGCAAACTCAAATACTGAGAAGCCAAAACACAAATTCAGTTTTCTACAGTAAGTATAACTAAAAATTGAAATGGATGTGATGTTGGGCTCTTCTTTGGTTGTGACTGTAAGTGTGGAATATCTTTTTACAATACACAGTTTAACTGTCTTCTGGGAAAAATGTGTCATGGCATTGTACAAATAAATCGGCTGAGATTATTGTAATGAAAGATTTTGGCATAAAAATGGCAAACTTTGGAGCACAGACTACTCTCAACACTCAGTTTATAATCAACTGTCCTGTAACTTTAAAGTTTCTACTTAATAATTAGTGTAGAACTAAAAACTTAAGTAAATATGTTCAGAAGTAGTAAGTTTTTGTATACTGGAGTACAAACTGTAATGTTAAGTTCATAGAGTTGGATTTTTTTTTTTATTATTTTAATAAACCTCTTGCTCATCTTGCCAGCTAAATTTATCCACAATCTAAATGATTTGCATTGCTCCTACTATGGTTATTGTAGAAATGCTACCTTCAAACTGTCAGCAACCTTTTGTTAAGGTATATTGAGAGTACTGACTCCAAATAGATCCTCATTGGCAAGCATCAAATCCAGTCTTAATGTTCAAGTACCTGGTATGTGTTTATGTCTCAGAAGTGAGACTGTGCTTTAAAAGGTCCTCTGTTTGCTTAATAGTGTAATTTGAACTGACTGGCAGTCAGTGAGTCTAGCCAGCGTTCTGACCACTGAAACTTCTGTAAGACAAGTTAATCACTTGAGGCAATCATGTAGTGTCGTCATCCTTAAATGGCTGAGGACTTCCTGAGCTCTGAACTCAGAATGGTTGTGATCAGAGGTTTGTTTTTCTTTTTTAGTGTTTAAAGATAAAATCCGTGCTCCGTTTTAAATTCTCTAGTTTCTTTCAGAAGATGAGGATCTTTGCTTTCTTAAATATTTTGTTATTGTCAGGACAGCAGCTTTTTTGTGGAAACTGCCTAAAAGGCTTCTCCCTAAAGACATAACTGTTCCAGTCTTTCACTTGTAAAAGGAAGAAATGTCAAGTGTGTTCTATATAAAGAAGAAAACCCCCTCAATTCTTCCAAAACTGAAGAAACCAAACTTTTCCATCTTACTAAAGATGCTTCTATCCAAATAGTCTAAAAATTTTAGCAAATCCATTTCTGGTTGGCATGGGGAATGCTTTTGACCAGCTTATGGTGGACTTTGATATTAAATCAGTTAATTCTTTTTTCCCTGGTCAGTAATGGAAATTTTTTTTGGCAGTTCCAGGCACATGTCAGCTCTTCTTTCCCCACTTCACTGATGCCTAGGTAACAGATTATCCTCCATTTTCTGATGGGGAATTTGCTGAAAGAGGAAAGGTTCTCCATTGCAGTGAAGGCAATAACATTATAGAAAGGATATGATTGCTCATTTGGAAGCCTTGAAGGTGGTGAAGCCCAAGAATACTTGACTTTGATTTTCTTGTGGTATTTATGGATGCCAGCTTGAGTCAGATGTAAACTTACAACTGATTGAAAGCCTAAAAAAGCTGAAACTAATTAGAAATGGAAGCTTTCAAGATTTTGCCCTGCTGTTTCCCAAGGTACAGGAAGACAGCGTGCACAGGAGGGAGATGAGTTCTACTTTGCCTTTCTCATACCAACAGCTTTTAGAACTTTGGGATAGTTTCATTCCATTTCCAAGATACGTTGCTGGAGAGGGATTACTACCTTAATTTTATAACGTGTGCAAAGAAGCATTTTTCACTTACTTACAAACTTGGGAGAAGAAGGTAAATAAACAATGCTTAACTTAAACTATTTTTTTGCCACAGAAGGATTTACTGGTTCTTGGACCTCTTTACTATTTGCTTATCTCCTTGTACGATATGTTAAGTAGGGTGAACATGGCTTTCTAATCTATTCCAGTTGCACTGACTGAAGTGATGCATTTCTGTCTCATGTTTGAAACACAATGCTTGCTCTGAGCTGCTGTAGACATTTTAATCCTGGATGTTGCATCTTCATTGACTAATGTTTAAGCCTATTAAGGCTGTTTGATTCCAAGTGCTGGTAAACTTTTCTATTAATGACTTAAACACAGATGTTTGTGTAAGCTGTAACCAAAAAAGGCTTTTGCCAGTAGAGTTTGACTGCCTAACAGCATATAAATGTTTGGGTAACCATTCTTTGAGACTTCAGTAGCTGTTCAAGTGTTGTACACATTCTCAACAGATAACTTTCCCTTCCAGTCCTGTAGGGATGGTGCTGATCTGAAATGCCACTTAGTCCCCTCTTGCATAAAGAGAATGCACTGATTCATATGAAGTGTAACAATATTAACCTTTAAACTGTTACTCCCAGTTGCTCTCACATCTGACATTACTTAAGCAACATAGCAGTACTTATCAGTTTGCTTCAGTCTTTCAGAAATAAAGACTACAACTTTGAATCTCAGGTTTACCAAATTGGGTGTTCTGTGTATTAATGCTTGAAATGAAGGTGCGAAGGTTGGTCTCTTAGATGTTAAGGAAGGCACATTTAAGCAGAGTAAAAAAAATTCCTCTTGGTCATTGCAGAGGATGAAAAAGAGTCCAAAGGTATTTAATCTGCTCCAGAATCAGAAGAGTAAGGAATGCTTACAGTTTACATTGCTGGTAATGAGAGGTACAGTGGTACATTAATTCTCAAAGCTTCCAGATCAGTAACTCTTTACTCAAGAAAAAAAAAGCTTTCTCCTTTAGAAATACTCTACAGGGCATCACCTTCATATTACTATCTCATTTTTGACCCAACATTTAATTTGGTAGTTACAGCACTAACTTACATGCCAGGGCTCAGAGCAGTTTCTGATAATGATTTCAGTGGCCCATCTTAAAGTAAATTTTTGTTTAATATGTGGTAAAGATATATCAGAATTAAGACTTTCTCATTTACATTCCTTTTACTTTAACTCATTTATGATCCCTCTACTATTAAAAAATTATTCAACTAATAATTATTTTTATTTAGAAATTCAGCATTTTTTTCAACTGAGAATTACTAATAGAGAATTTTAGATATTTGCTTTTTAAGGACTAGATCATAGTTGACTATTGTAAAAACGCTGCTGTACTTGAGTTGAATTAGGAACAGCATTGATGGGTGCAATTTGTGTATTAGTGGTAAAGTTATCCTGAATTTCTCCTTTGTGTGTGTGGTTGTTTTTTTTTTTTTTTTAAATTCATATATTAATTTGATACTGCACAATTATTTTCAGACTTGAATTAATTTAAAATTAAGATCAGTGAGTCCGGGCCTACAGAAATCAGTCTTCAATTGTCAGTCCATTCTTATGGAAATGAATTAAAATCTTCACTATTTATACTAGCTTATTAGCTTGTTAGGTGTTGGAATAGGTTCCTGGAACTATTCAGGTGGAAGACAGAGAAATTCTGAAGTGTGAACCAAGTAACTTATGTTCTTTATCAGCTTTCAAATCCATCTCCTAATATGACCTAGCCTCCCCATTGGAATGTAGATGTACTTACTGCCTGGAAGTTTGTAGTTAATCATATTTGGCTGTCTAATTCTAGGAACTTGCATGTGCACTATGCTTGCTTGCTTTTCAATAGCTGGGAAAATCTATAAGAGATCTTGGGGGTTTGTTAAAAAAAATTGCTGTTTGGAGAAAAAAAAACCATAGAAGACTGACAAGAAAAATCTGTCAGGCTGTGACTAGAACCAACAAAGATTCCAGCTCTTTATCTAAAAGAACTGTTTAAATAGTTAAGGAAATGAATCAGGTAGCATGTGTATTTTCACATTGCTGTCCTCTAAGAAACAAAAATAATTAAAATACCCTACATTTCAGCAAGGCTATCTGGGAGATAACTTGCCCTGTTTTATTTTTTAATTTAAATAACATTGAGTTGTAGTGAGTGTTCAGCATATTAATGCCTGATTTACAAGATTAGCAGAATTGGAATGATTTGCATCATTTTGTTTAATTACAGCTTAATAAAAATGTAGATATTTGCATAAAGCATCTAGGTATGCTTCAATGACATAGCAAAAAAGAGGACCAAGACAAGTAAATATGTGCACAATTTAAATCTTACTTGAGATGCTTTACTGTTCTGGGAAGACGTTTTGTTCCCCATGCCAATTTTGCTCTTCCTCTGTTTGCTCTTAACCTCTGTTTGTTTTCATTAGTTGAACTAAAATAAGAAACAAAGCCTTCAGACTGACTACTTTCTATCTCTCTAATGTACACACACTGTACTTGCTTTTAACTTCCTCTACTGCATGTTGTTAATGCTGTACACAAATGCAGTTGGAGTATTTCTTTGGTGTTGTACAGCATGATGCATTTCATTCTACTTTCTAGTTTACGTCCCATTAGCTATATATTGCTTTACAATTGGAAAACTGAGTTTTTGGGAATTAAGCCTGTTTGCATATAGAAAACTTTTTTTTTCTGTGAATCTTATGAGAAATGTCTTGCTTGGAGAGTCTCAGACAGTATTTTTCTGTGTTTATTCATGTTACTTTGCTTTATTTTATAAATGGATATTGATTTCTGATGTGTTGTTACACTTAATGTTAAATAAATTTGACTTACATTTTGAAAAGTGAAACTGTGTTAGTGAAAATGTTATGTTTATTCATCTTAGACTGTTTCCAGTGTATATAAAATTTGCTTTTGATTTTTGCTTTTTAATTTTTTTAAACTTGAGATAAATTTCTTTGTTCTGTTTTGGATTCTGGCTAATGTTTCTTTACTTCATGCTATTATTAAAGATTAACAGCAATATTACAGGGAGAGGAAAGGTAGAGAATTTTGTTTGACAGGGTGCTACAGTTAGGCTTGGATATCCCAAATCTTACTGCCTTTGCTTGAAAGAGCATTTCTGATTTTAAGTTGCTTCATATTAGTATTTTGGATTTTGTGTTCTTTCTTCCAAACAAGTTGAGAAGCCTTTCTGGATGATGGAGTAACGCATAGCCATGTGATTTTGAGTGTGAGGATTAGTTTGAGAACCTGTGCCTCTCAAACAACAACAGCAACGAAGTCCTCACTGTTGCTTAATATTCCTTATAATGCATAACCACGAGCTACCAGCAGTTGTAGAAGAAGGAATAGCTATGCATCAAGAAGACCTTTTTTATAAAAGTGATTTCTCTCGTCACTTCCAAAAAGGTGGGACCTGATTACAAGATTGCAGTGAGATAAATGAGTGAGTGACAGACATAGAATCACACGTGGACAATACAGGTGTGGAAGGTGGGATCAGTGTAAAACACGTTTAGAAAACTTAAGTGTGTAAAATAACTTAGTTATTTTTCTTGAATAAAAATTAGGATATTGATGATCAAATCTGTTTATAAATAATTTTCAGCTGAAGTTAAATATAGCCCTTTTCAGGAGCAATACCTTGGTGCGTGTGAGTTGGTCACTGGTTTCATTTCAGTTTGTCTTTAGTGTTCTTGATTGAACGATGTTGATTGTGTATCAGTGTAAAAAGCATCTGGAATGGCAAAGCCTAAATCAGCTCTGCATCTTCAGAGAGCTAAATAACTTTCTATTGGGGACCTACTGTTAATTTCTCCTTTTTTTGTTTGAGCTATTATAGCTTAGCTTATAAGAAATGCCTTATTTTATTGCAAGACTTGGCATCTGAGCAAGTGGGACATGAGACATTCTAATCCCATGGGATATTAGTGAGCCTTGGTTAATTAACAACTTCAACAAGCTGGTCTTCAGTCATAGGTATTGTTTTTTCTTTTTCCTAGATGAGCTGCTTTTGATGAGTATTGAAGTCCTTTTCCTTACTCTGTCAAATGTAGGGTTTTAAACTGATGTTTTTGCCAGCTCCACTGGGTGATGGCATTGCTTGTGAAATTCTGTAGCATCCTTGCCCTCTGAGAGATGGACAGTGTGGAATAGGGTTGAAATAGAATGGCTGGTCTTTTGTAAGGTCCTTTGGGTGTGGATCTGTTCCTAGGAATAAAGAGCAGAAAACACTTCTTTATTCAAGAAATTTCTCTGAATTCAAAGTAAAGTTTAGCTGAATTTCTTGTCAGTGTGATGCGGCAGTACTTGTCTACTTCCATCCTGTTTCTCTCCTACTTCTGTACTTAACATTATCACTTTATTTCCCCCAGTGTTTGAGGAGGAATTGAAATGGCAATTGCAAACCTAAGAAACTAAAATATATAGCTAATTTCTGAAGGCCAGGGTTTGTCTGTATTCTAAGAGGTCCTATCTTTCAGTTCATGGCCGTTAAAATGCTGGAAGTAATTACTGAACCTCATGCTGGATTTCAGATTGTTCTGTATGTTACTTACTATTTAATGAAGCTATTGATTCACTAGTTTTTCTTGTAGATTTAATACAGAGAAGACTTAGCAATAGGAAAATATACCAGAAATTGAAAGTCATGATTACAGCATTTGAGTGGAAGCATGTGAAATACATGAATGGAGAAAGGCTGAGAACAGGGGCAAAGGAGAAAGAGTGGACTCTTGTTTGTACTCTGGAATGCAAGAATCTGGAACAATGATTGGAAAGATGAGATGTACATATGAGGGAAGTTCAAACACAGACTATGTAATTGCTGAAGAGCTTCTCCTCCCTGCGCTTTACTCCTGCTCTCATGAGATACACTCTGCTTTTAAGGTGTTGAGATAAAATCCCAAAGAGGATTGTAAATGGAAATACTGCTTTGGGGAAAAAAGAATCCATTCTGCTTGCTGCTCAACCTGTAGAGTGTGTTAATCTTTTTGTAACAGTTTTTTAGAAAATAGTTTGAGAAAGATCAATAAAACATCAGAAATAACATTCTACCTCCTATGCCAGGAATGCTTCAAGATCAATGACTAGACTAAATCCCTCTAAGAAAAAAATCCCAACTACCAAACCTTGTACTGTTTGTAGTGCTTTCTTTTTTTCAGTAGGCTGTTGGCTAGTTAGAGCGTATAGCAGCCTGAATAATTGTTTACATTGCCAGAGATTTTGAGTAATTCTATATGGGATGTTTTCTAAATCAGACCTGGGATACTTCTGCTTTGCTGTTGTCAGTGTATCTCCTCATGTTCCAGGCAAACCTAAGGTGGTTTTTAAATTTTTTTTGAATGTTCAATTTTTTTTTATTGGAATATTGTTTTGTTGGGCCTTGGGCAATCGATTCGCAGCATGCCTGGCCAGAGCTACAGAGCATTCCTGGGGATCATGTCTGAGGCAACTGCTGTAGGTATTCTGCCATTGCCAGTATTAGCCATAGACAGGTGTACTAGTTTCACTGAGGCTCTGCACGGAATGGAGAAAATTCTCATTTACCAAAATATTGAGGCTTTTACCATCTAAATAATGAAAATATAAGTTCAGAAAAAGCCTTGAAGGAGCACTTGTTACTGCAATCCAGAATCAGATTATTTTCTTGAAAAAATAAGATTTACCAATTCCCAAAGTACAGGGAATAAAGGAAGATGTAATTCCTCTTGCAAAGGGCTACAACAGATAGTTTGTCACACCTCAGCTAAGAGTTAAGAAACTAAAAGGAGTAGTATGCTTGTATAGCTGATAGGAGCAGTGAAGGACCTGAAGGCACCATATTAGATTTATCCTTATATAACTTCAAAAAAGACAAGAAGTAATGTGTATTAACAAGTGGAGAAGAACAATTAGGTGATCAGTTTTCATACATATATAAACTACGTGATCCCTAGAATGCTCTAGATATGATTTAGAGCTTGGAAAGAGACTTGACAACCCAAGTTACAATTTGATGTTGAGCTGCTCATCAACTTGAACGTGCACAATATCAGAATTAGAACTGAGTGTAGTAAATGCAGTGATAAAGACATTCCCAGTATGGCCAGTTGTGCAAAGTGAGTTGCTGTGATGCTTAATTTATCTTTTAAGTGCTAACTTTACTCTTTTTGAATCAATCATATTGAGAGATATGTTGTAACATTCAGCATCAGACCAAGCTGAAGAGAAAACCAAACCATGCTCCCCCCATCCATCTGAAGGGCCCTCATTAGCAAGATTGAATGGTAATAATTTGAGGCATAGCTGGAGATCCTATAATTCAAAAATTAAGGTCCTACAGGAGTCCTTTGAAGGGGAGCTGTGCAAAAGCAGAAGGTCCTGCTGGCATTTTCTTTAAACGCAGCTAAAGACCATAGACTTTCCTATGCCTTGCTCCTGAGCATATAGCATATACAGTTTTGCTGCTTATGGTCCCACTGGTTTATCTAGAACTATTGACATTGAGTGTAAGATCCCCAATAACAGTTATTCGTTCCTTTCTCCAGAATCTTAGATGTACCCTTTACCAAACTCGGCAAGAATATATGCCTCATGCTGCTTATCTGCTGTACGCATCTGTAAGGTGGTATATTTTGGTTTAGATGACCTTTTTTTTTTTTTTTTGCTTCTCTAAGATCTAGTATTCCTGTGGAACCAAATTGTTCTGAGATTTCTATGGAAATAATTTGCCTTCCTTGGCACCGATACACTGTAAAGGCTATTTTAGATTTGTATCTACTGTAGTTAAGAATTCTCAAGCGTCCTGTTTTCCAGGGGAGCTCTGACAAACACAATATCAAAGAACTGTGATTGATTTTTGTTGCATTACAACCAAACATTAATTTTTATCTTTTATTTCAGAGGGAGAAGAGGATGTATGTTTTCCATCCCTTTAAAGATGCTCTTCGTCTCCAAGCACTGTGTAAACTGGCATATGTTAAATTCTGAACATCAATGGAGAAAGAAGCACTGTAATTCACACATTTGGGTCTGACAGCTAAGTCGCAAATATGCTAACATTCAACTTGTTGGTTGTTATTGCTGCTCCTTTTCACCAGGGAAAATTAGCATGCACATTAGAGGATGACTTCTCTACAAAGAATTATATAAACTAGGCAGGCAGCTCAATTTCTTAGCTGTTTGTGTAAGTCTTTTATTCCTCTCTGTATTACCTGTCTCAGAAGTAAAACATTTACTTGAGCAGAAGGACTTGAAAATTAAACAAATTGTTACCTCAGCCTGAACTCTACTGATAGACTAGCTGTTTTCCTTTTTTTTTTTTTTTGTTTTTGAAGGTCTTGCCTACTGATGACTTCAGGGAAATCTGTGTGTCATACAAGTGGATGTTTTTGCATACAAGAAAAGGGATTGTAGGATCTAAGGACACCTGCTTTGACCAATACACTGCTTGCTGTAGAGTGTAGCTGGAACAATCAAAAATTTGAGGGATTGAGAAGAGTAGCAAAGGAATGAATTAAAATCTTGTTTCAGTATTGCTTTTTGGGAAAGTGTTTTTGGATTTTGCATGTGTAATCAAAAGCCTCCTTGAATTTTTATACCTTACTGGTATGGACACCAGAAAGATTTACCAATACCTGTGTTTTTCAAGTTGGTTTAAATAAGTATCCTATACAATTGAAGTGCTCCATCAGCTTGTCAACTTGAAATTACAGCTCACGCAAGTTACCTTGAACGTTTCTTCCAAGTCAAATATCTTCCAATAAGACTATTACTAATGTTTCTGTTACAGTTCTGCCCCCATTTCTGGTAGTATGATATGGTCAGCTGAAACCAGCAAATTCTTGGTAAGTCATGCTGGAAGTGCAACCAAAACTTTAACTACTGAAGTTTTATTTGTACTTCCCCTCCACAGCATTGTAGAATTGGATCGTACAAATACATAGAAAATGGCTGTTGTGTATGAGACTGCACTCCGTGTCTTTATAGTATAAGAATATAACTTACTATTACACATAATCGGGACTATTGTAAATCATTTACTTAGTAAAAATGAGGTAGTGTGGTGTTCTTTATTTCAGAATTTCAATGATAAAACATAGCAGTAAAGTCTTGCAACTGTGAAGAAGTTTGCTTAGCGAACCTTTTTTTACACAGCCCAATTCATCTTATGTGGTAAAGGCTGCTCTGGAAATACTCCATGAAACTGCACATCTTTCAAAGCTGCCTTCAATGAACCAGTAGGACTTTGTTCTTTTCCATTTCAGCAGCCAGATAAAGCAGCTCCAACTGAGCTTTCCCAGTGTACTCCAAGTTAGTATTTGATCACTCTGCCTAGACTGCTACTGATTGTACTTGGTAAGTTTTGAGGCCTTTACCTGACAGGACCCAGCCTAGAGCAGCTCAACGCGCTTCAGCCTTAATGAAATAACTTCTACTTAGTATGGTAATTTTCACAGTAATAAGACAGGGAACAAAAATCCTACACTCCTACCTCCCCCAAAGCTGGCATTGTCTGCTTCAGACACATCATCAGCTAGGTATGTGAACATGTGTATGTATGTGTGCATATACCTATGAATTAAATATATGGCTAAGAATCCATATAAATTTACTTTAACACCTTAGAGCAATGAATTTTGCAAGCGAAGAATTGTGTCTTTTTGTCTATTGTCACTTTAAAGTGAAAGATTTCTATTGTTTTCTGGCCCTTCAGAGGTAAGTATCAACAAAGTTGGTACCTTTGGATCTTTGCTTTAACACAAATAGCATAATACATGTAGTTAAGTTTCAGAGAAGAAGTTGAAATCTAGTTCTTATTGTCACTTATTTGCTTTGTGACTTTTAATTAGACAGTTCAATTGTTCTGTGAAGTAATGGCAATAGTGACTGGCTTCCTGAAAGGGGCCAAATGAATGTTAAGCTTCTGTTAATTGAAAGTTCTATCCTGAATTTAAGGTATTATTAGCAATACACCAGGCTAGGGGATAAAACTCAGAAGAGAGCTAAGTATTTTCTCTTGCAAAGAGAAGTTTACGTTTAACTCTTTCAGGGTACTGCAACCTATTCATTTGTGGGCAAGGGGAAATGAATGGCTAGTAAAATGAGAATCCGGGACAGAGTATAATAAAAAAGAGGGTTTGACTTTCTTCATCTTAAATAGGGAGTTCCATAAAGTGACATGATGAGGGGGAAGGAAAAGACACAACTGTGCTGAGAATGTAGGGTGTTAAGTGATACAGAATATTTACAAAGACTTTCAAGAACGGTCTGTATGTATTTTACATCTGTGTTGCTAGTTATTCTAAAAGCGTCTAAAAATTAAAACGGAGTACACAAATAAGAAAGTAGTGTTTAAGCTTATCTATCTACACTTTTTATTTGCTGAAAAAGAGTCTTGAAGCTTGACTTCATTTGAACTCAACATGCTCAGTAAGCTTACTTAGGGTTTCAAAAGTAGTCTGAGATCTTATCCTGGGTAACATGACTGATGACTTAACCTGCTGATAGGTTGCAGTTAGCATGTGTTTCCTGAGAATGTCTAACAATCTCTGATCTCTTTCCGTAAGTTGATTTTGAAATATACCAGGGAGCACTCAGTTTCCTTTATTTATTTTTTTAAATTTTTGCCTTATTCAGTCACCAGTAACTGGTGATTAGTGTGTGATCAGCCTTAGTGTAAAAACAGTTTTTTCCTTGAATGGTTGTTCCCATTTGAATTTATTACCATTACCTTGTCTTCTTTCACTGTGTACCACTGTGAAGAGTCTTGCCCTTGTCAGGTATTGACACATATTGGTAAGGTCCCCCTGTCTCTTCTGTTCTCCAAACTAAACAATCTTAACTCTCTGAGCTGCTCTTCAGATGTTCCTGTCCTGCACTCATCTTCATGGCCCTATGCTGGAAGTTTGTCTATCACTCTCTCTTGTGCAGGGGGGCACAGGACTGGTTGCAGTACTTGTGGTGTATATCAACAGTGGAAGTGCCACCTCTCTCTTCCTCCTGGCAAGACTCTTCATAATGCATTCTAGATGACTGTTGGTCTTTGTTTTTAAGGTATGTTGCTGACTCATGTGCAATTTCTTTCCCATTGGGATCCCATGCCCCTTCCCTGCAGAGCTGCTTTCCTTCCAGTTGCCTCCCAGTCTGTGGTAGCACATGGAGTTATTTCTCCTCAAATGCCGGACTTGAAGTTTCCCTTTAGTTCATATTGTTCCTGTTTGCTCATTTCTCCAGGCTGTTGAGGTCCCCTGGAATGGCAGAATACCCATCTGGTGCATCAGCTACTTATTCTCATTCTTTTATCATCTACAATTTTGCTCTTTATGTACACTGTTCCATCTTCCAGATAAAAAGATACAGTACTGGTCCCAGTGTCAGTCGCAAGGATACAACATTAGAGAAGGGCCTCCAGTTGCGCTTTCTGCTGCTAATCACAATGACCAGTTTGAGCCTGGCAGTGCAGCCAGTTTCTAGCCCATTTTATTGTTTTCTTATCTAGTCTGCATATTATCAGTACATCTGCAGGAAAATTACAGGAGATTGTTAGCCTTGCTAACATCAACATAAACCTTTACACATTGACCTCATCACTTTATTGTAGAAGGCTATTAACTCTTCAGGCATCATTGCTACTTTCGAAGTTCATGCTGACTCATCACCTCACTGTCCTTCATGTGCTTGGAAATGGTAAAGGATTATGTGCTCTGTCACCTTGCCAGGGTTTGAGATGAGGTCAGTTGGCCTGTAGTTCCTCCAATCTCCCTCCTTGCCCTTCTGAAACTTGCCATGCTTGCTACCTTCCAGTTCTCAATCACCATGACTTTTCAAAGATAATTGATAGTGGTTTCATGATGACATTGACCAGCTCACTTGTGAGTGCATCCCTTCTCTACTTGATCCAGAGTTTTCCACTGATTTCAGGGACCTGAAATACCTGAAAGGCAGATCTTGCCAGTAAAGACCGAAAAATAGAAGGCTTTGATTACCTCAGCCTTATCCATGCTTACTGTCACTGCGTGCTGTGTCCCATTCACGGGGCCTACACTGCTCCTAGTCTTCCTGAAGTTGCTGATAAACCTGTAGAAGCCTCACTTGTTGCCCTTCATGTCCTCCACTGGATTCAGCTTCAGATAGGCTTTGGTATACCTAACCCCAGCACTGTGTACTTTGACAGTGTCTCTGTATTCCTGCTGGGTTGCTTGTCCCTGCTATGTTCTCTTGTTATGTTTCCTTTTGATAGCTGAGGTTTGTCAGGAGTTCCCTGTTCATCTGTGTGGGTGTCCTGCCACCTTTAATTGACTTTCTGCACACCAATATTCTTTCTATTACTAAACAGTGCTAAGAGTGTTAAGGCCTTCTCTGTTTCTCACTCTGCCCCCCACAGCAAGTAGGTTGTAGGCAGACAAGAGGCTGGGAGAGGACATTGCTGGGACAGCTGACCCAAACTGACCAAAGGAATATTCCATACCATGTGACATTGTGCTTGACAATAGAATTTGGGAGGAATTTTGCAGGGATTGCTGTTGCTCAGGAACTAGCTGGGCACTGGTGATAGATTTTGGACAATTTTGTTTGTTTGTTTGTTTGGGTTTTTTTCCCCATATTTTTTTTCATCCCTGTCTTTATCTCAACCTACTTTTTTTTCACTCCTGTCCTTATAATTTTCTCTCTCATCCCTTTGTGGGGGGAGTGAGTGAGTGGTTGTGTGGGGCTGAGCTGCCTGTGAAGGTTGAATTATAATGCTCCTGATCTGCTCTTTATTTGTAAGTATAAAGTCTAGAAAAGCATCTCCCCTTGTTGACTGCTTGATCCCTTGTCTTAGGAAATCATCATTAACATACTCCTGAAATCACCCTCAATTGCTTTTACTCTGCTGTATTGTCTCTCCAGCAGATGTTGGAGTGATCAAAGCCTGTGAGTGACCAGGTCCTGTGCATGTGAGGTTTATTCCAGCTGTCTGAAGAAGGCCACAAAAATCCAATACTTCCTCCTGATCAGATGGCTGGTAGCAGACACTCCCCACAACATTACCAATTTTGGTTTACCCTATGATTCTAACCTATAAGCAGTCAGCTCTTTCATCAGCTACCACTGGGCAGAGCTCCATGCATCCCTGCAGTGCTCTCATATCAAGAGTGACTCTCCTTTCTCAGCATCCCGACCTATATCTACCCATTGCAGAAATGGTCCAGATGAGATTGTAGCCCTTTATTTTCTATGTTCTGGAATATATGCAGGTTGATGTGATCTGTAACAGAACTAGAGTAATTTTGCTTTCAAGGGCTTGCTTCCCTATACTTTGCTTTAATGCCTTTCTTTCCTGCATCTCTTGGGTGTGATAATGGCATTCTGTGAATCAGCTCAGCAGTGCAGAGCTTAATTAGTGTTTGCAAAACATTTAGATCCTCACGTGAAGTGTGCTATGTGCATCCAGTGCAATGTATTATTGCCAATGAGCACAGGATATTTTTAATTCCAGCAACAGCTCATTCTTGGTGCTTTACCTATCACAAAACCAACCACATTAGATGGCCACAATGGGTTATGCCAAGGTCCAGCTGTCTCACAATTTAGTCTCCAGGAATAACAGGTGTTTAAGGAAGAGAACTGCAAAAAAAGATAGGTACTTTATCCAGTAGACCTTCCTGGCATCTAGCAAAAAAATA
Source organism: Piaya cayana (assembly GCA_013389865.1). Taxonomy (NCBI): domain Eukaryota; kingdom Metazoa; phylum Chordata; class Aves; order Cuculiformes; family Coccyzidae; genus Piaya; species Piaya cayana. The sequence continues at coordinate 347,148 of WAAB01019714.1, forward strand.
ATTAAACACTCTGTGGTCTGGACGTTACATCCAGGATCTGCCTCTGAAGAGAATTCTTACCCATGCTTTTTCAACCAGTGCTCAGTGAGCTGGGGAATTAACCTTACATACCTTCCATATGATGTTCTCCTCTGTCTGAGAGAGAGAACCTAAAAGAAGAAAGAAGTATTTTCAGTCTATATAGCTGTAAATAAATCTACGACAACGACAAATGTATTTCGGTTACCACAGGAAAAATGATGTGCTATTTGGTACTTTGACATAACTGCTCATGGGAGAGCTCAGAATATGCCCTTTCAGCCCTCAGAATGAGTAGATTTATTGTTTTAAATTTGTCTGAATCTTTATAAACCATGCATTCATATTCAGGGAGATACCAGTTCTTCTCCTCTGTGACTTGGGGAACTGGAGTTAGATGCATTAACTCATATTAATAAGGTCCTAAAATTGTAGTTTTAATGTAAATTAAAGATCGTCAGCTTTCTGAAATGAATTGCTTTGCCTTGCCATTACCTCACTTTTCTGTCCCAGCTAACAGTGTTTTACGTGTTAACTGGCAGTAGTTTTTGGCTTTGGAAATGGAAATATTTGGAAATACATATATATTTGGATATACATTTATATGTGAGAATTGGAACCATTTTTCTCTTAAATTGGATATAATTTCCTGATCTGTATAAATAGACTGATTCCTAATTTTCATAGAATCATA
>WAAB01019715.1:0-52792 GCA_013389865.1 Piaya cayana
ATTGGACACTCATGTGGAGACATTATCCTGATCCCACGGTCATTGAGGAGTCACATTGCAAGGTTGTTTATGTTGCTTTGCATCCCATTTCCACTTTGCTTGGCACATCTTTCAGTCACATGGAAAGGTCATCTTTCCCCATACTGGTTTCTGATGACAGTTTGAAGAAGCCTGGAAAACCACTGAGCATTTGTTGTGGCAATTTGTTGATCTGTCCATTACGATGGTGTAAATATGCAGGTTAATACACACATGGGACATGTAAAATATGAGACAATTATATATATGATTTAACAATATGAAATTAATATTTTTTTCTTAAATTATCCATGCAATTGTAGTGAAGAGACCTTAGTTAAGCTAAGGCTTCTCTCCATAAAAAAAAAATAATTCCAGATCAATACACTTATCATAACAAATAACAGTTCAAACTGACACAACACAACAAATTATAGAGGAACCAGCATATTACTCTGAATTCACTTAATATATTACCCAGATGACACATCTGTGTCTTCACCAGTTGAAGATCAAAATTTTCCACAGCAAAGAACACTAAATAGTGTATTAGAATGTGCATCTAAAACTCCTAAATTTTCCTTTGTATGAATAGTGTTTCTTATTACTTGGCAGGGCAAAGTGTTTAAATTAAGAATGAAGTTATTCATAACATGTATATAGTAACTCTATACAAAAAGTACCTATGCTGAACTCTTCTTAACCCTTCCTATGTGTTAAAGACTAAACTACTGTGATGGTTTTGAGTTAAAACTCTCCCAAAACCCCTCACAGTAAATTGCAGTCCCTCTCCCTCCCCCCAGACCCTGCTGTACAAATCCAGGAGAAGGTAAGAGAGGCTGAGAATACAAAAAAAACAAAACAGGCAGAGGCTAAGTGAATATATATAATGTATTAACACTAATATGCAACTAAAATACTACATTGGTGGTTCAGTGGTAGAATTCTCTACTACNCGTAGAAGAAGTTGTGTGGAATATGCTGGTATCTGTAGTTTTTGTTTTTCCTCAGCCACAATCTGACTGTTTTTTTAAAGGGGCAAAAAAATCAAACTATGACAACTACCTGTTTGGATGCTTCCACCTCAGGAGATTATGAAGTATTTTCTTCTTTATTGTATTTTTCTCATCAAGGACATTCTGTAAAATAAAAGTTTGATTCTTGCAGCTAAGACGTTGGCTTCATAGGAGCTTAATGACTGTCAAATGTTTCCACCCTGTCATTTTTTGATCCAATGAAAAAAAGGAAAAAATGAAAACAAATCTCTCCCTTTTTCTCCCACTTTCTGCTGTCCCACTGTGAAAAAAAGGAAGCATTTTCTCCCACTCAAGTCTTAAAATGACCACAACTCTGGCCTCAGTTCACTCCTCTTTTGACAGACAGAAAGGGCTCTTACTGCTTGAACAGAGTTTGATACAGATATGTGGACCTACTCTTTCTACTAGATGATTGTGAATACACTTCTGCTTTACTTCTCCAGTTTATTTAAACCTACTTTCCTCTGAATCAGTGTAGAGATTCACTAAAACAAATGACCTCTATATGGAAGTTTCCGTGGAAAATATTAAGCATAATGCTAGTATGGAGATTTTACTCATATTTTTAGTTCAGTGTGATTTACAATTAGGTAGGATTTCTTTTCTTCCCTCCATCTTTCATATAGTTGATACAACTTTTTTCTACATTGCCACATAGTATGACAGAAAGTATGATTAAAAAAGAACAAAGGCCCTTTCATTATTTAACAGGTAACCTTATCATAGAAAACTGTGTAGAAGAATAAATAACCCTGCAGTGTCACTAACAGCTAATCTGTGGGTCTCTGACTGCTTTGCATTTCTGGTGTAACACTAATGGTGCAACATCGCCTTAAGTTCTAACTAGCATAATCACGTGTATTCATTGTTGGTCAGCTTGGGCAATTATGATACATACTGTTGGAAGAACCTAGCAAGGCAGCAGTCACTCCTCAGCTTCCATCACATTAAAATAGTAATACCTTCATATACTGTATTGGTAGGATGCAAGATACTGATGTTAAATTAGCAGTCTGACTATGGGAAAGCTAGGTTTGCACATTTGTTTTATATTGATTTCATGCATACTTCTGATCTTCTGGGCTGCCAATAAAATAAAACATCTTTTCTGTGTCAATCAATGGATCAAAATGTAACATCCGTTGAACATTTTTTTTTCCTATTGAAATGAATAAATTGAATTTTCTATCCCAAAACCTCCTTCCTTAGCTCTAAAATTAGTACCTAGGTATATTTCTATAAAAGTGAAGTAAATATATCTGAATGCCTTTGTCTGACATACTTTATCCCACCTGTAACTTACTGCTTACTCTACTTGGGAAATCATTAACATAATGAAACCCCTATTTGCTTTAAATGCCTTCCTATGTGGGAACTGACTGCAGCAAAAAATTCTGTTGAAATAGAAATACTGATGTAGTCTTACTGGCCTTCAGCTTCCTGTGATGAGTATAATATCACTAATGTCTTACTAGATGTGTCCCTTTAATTTGAGGAAAAATGTCAAATGCATAGATGGGCACAGAAAAGCTATTTGGAGCATGGAGGCAATGAGAAATAAGCTTTCCAATCTCTATCATAAATTCCCCCTTAAAGGACATACGTTTGCATTAATACATAGTTTTCCTAAGTGTTGATAAGCTATTCAAGGGAATTAAAGACTGAAAGAAAATACTTAAAGGTAGGCTGCTGTCAATGGCTGGAAACAGACTAGTTCATCATCATAAGAATATCAATCCACTGCTCAGGGCATTGTATCCAGAGATAAGAAGTGCTACTGATACTTTGTCAAAATGTGTTTTCTCTTTTTTCCTGTAGCCTTACTCTATCTCTGTCCTGTTAATTCAAGTATTTTAGTGTAACAAAATAGTGCTTGGTAGGCAGTAGACTCATGCAAGGCTTTTCCTTATGGGGAAAGCTCTGAACACGAGTTAGTGCTCTGATGAAGTCTTGTCCCAAATAAACTATTACTACAGTTGAAAAAAGAGTTACGAATAGGACATCTTTCTTGCCACCCACTTTTTTTTTGTTTTTGTTGCAGAGAAACGAAAAGGAATTTCACAGACAACAAACACCTTGATGACTCTTAACAGAAAGCTGCAGTATTTTAATGGCAAAACTATCAAGCTTTCTCATAAGTCTCCCTATTTCTCTATTGCTTTTTTTAGTTGCTTGAAATTTGAAGAACTGCAGATTAAAACCATAGACCAAAACAGCTCATAGGAGAGAATAAGCAGCATTGATCCTCTGTATTGGAAAGTGACATACCTACCAGGAGAGACAAATGGAAATACAGGATTAAGAATAGAAAGATTTGAACATCTTTCTTGTTCTTTTAATCACATTTGAATTCAGGGCATCATTTCACTTAATTTTGCTGTTTGAGTTGTTATTTTAAAAGATAAATAGACTGGTAATAAATGCTGGCAAGCTCAGTAAGCATAACCATAAATCACTGTTTTAGTGATATGTGTTCCTCAAAGATTAATGGTGTAACAGCAACAACAAAAAATCTTTCTGCACCCTTGGGCTTTTAACAACTATGGGTGGAATCATTAAATCATAATAACAGAAGTTCTTACAAAAGCTTGATTTCTGTGTTGAAGTAAAACATACCACTTAACGCAGTTAAATTCCTGTCTGAGAATTTAACATTCCACTTTCATTTTGAAAAGTAAATATTTAAATAGATTTTTTTTTAAAGTGTTAACTCCATTTAGTATAACTTTAAAAGTTATAGTGCAATTTTTTTTCTAAACTGTAGGGAGTAAAATTAGCATCTTCATTTGATCAGCTTCTCAGCTTTAGAATGCAACCATTTAAATTGCTTTACTGTATACTGTCACACCCCAGATCCAAGAGCCATACACTTGTGTCCGTGCTTCTTTTGACCTGCACAGTCAAAAGAGTGGGGTTTGTTTATCTGTGCAGTGATTCAGAGGCTGACAAGGTCACTCTCAGGGGGAAAAATCAGAAGTAAAACTTACTCTGACTTCAACAATAATACTTGGATGTACAGCTGAGATATGGGAGTGCAACTTCCCAAAGTTGCAGGAAACAGATTTCAGTCTGTTCAGAGCACAGTCTGAGCCCTGAACACAGCCAAGGTCACTCAGATTTGATCTGACACACACACTGATACCAGATCAGGAAAACAATAGAGTGAAAGAGAGGAAGAGACAAAGAGACAAAGAAAGAGACAAAGAAAGAGACAAAGAAAGAAAGGGAGGAGGGAAAAAGAAAGAATCACCACTTCCATGGGCAGCAGCAGTTCTTGAGGAACATGTGGTCACTGCTGCTGCAGTAGCAGCTTCTTCCAAGCTGCACAGTCCAAACTGGTCCCATCAAAGTGATGGGCAAGTGCGCCCTGTGTGGGTCCCTGCAAGTTCTTTTATAAAACCAGTCCGTTCCCCTTCAGCACATGTGTGGGGGTCTTGCAACAGGTGAGCAGAAGCTCCTTAGGGAGGGTCTGGCCAGGACAGTCAGGTGAGTGAGAGGAGAATGGGAGAAGACAGTGCTCAACACTTAATCTTCTACCGCTGTATCAGCTGGCTCAGGACCATGGGCTTGGCCAGGCAAGGGAGAGTGGTGCTTATTCCTGCAACTCCCCTCCAAAGATACCACCACACAAGGCCGTCAGGCAATACCTTAAGATCAGTCTTCGGGGAGCAAGTGCTGCTGCACCCCCTCCTCTATTCATTGCCGGTGCCACAAAACAATGGCACAACTGGCCAGTCTTCAGTCAAAATGTTTAAGGCAAAGAAAGAAGTAAAGAACGGTTTTACGTATACTCAGCTAGATACAGATATCTAAAATAGACACTTAAACATGGTCAAAGTGATTATGTTTTAAGGATTTTTCTATACCAATAAATAACACAGGTGCAGGAATAAAATTTGACACTCTGTCTCTATTGAACCATGTTTCATCAGGCTGTACCTCTTGGTCTTAGGCCAAAAATCAGATCTGTATATTTTAGCAGCAAATAGTCTACAATAACATTTAGAGTGTTGAATGGTCGTACTAGATGTTTCATTTCAAAAAGAGATAGTCTAATCCACAAACATACAGATAGTAAGATGACCAAGTCGAGGAAGAGCAGAGCTATTTGGCTTTCTAGTTAAAGTTAAGTTATTTTCTTTGAGTGTTTGCCTGAAAATTTGAAGTGTCCTAATTGCATTATAATTAGTAGTAAAAACAAAAAAAAAGAAAGAAAAAACAAAACCTTGAAGAGTCAGACAAAGAGTCAGCTATACTATAAATGCTGTAAAAAGAGAAGGCATTTTACAGCTTTAATATAACCTTTGAAAACAGAAGGTGGTAATCAACGTCTGCTTAATACAAGACGTGATTTTCAAGGAGATAAGAGAGAAAGTTTACATGGTTATGCAGTTTAAAAACAGGCTAGAAGTCCATCTCCTTCAAATTATCAGAAGCCACCTCTATGTCTATCACTAATGAATTGTTGACCTTCTGCCAAGGTAACTTGCCATGATTACAGCAAGGATCATAAGATAAAATCCCAATTTTATTGCAAATTTAAATGTAGGCACAGAAGACTAACTTACACTGTAAAAAGACTGATTTTATGAGGAGACTAATCTGACTGGATGTACATAATGTCAACCAGAAAGGAGGAATGAAATTAAATATTACAGCAGTACTAGCTGATAAGGTTTCTGGAAGTAAGCTCAGCAGGGCTTTAGTGTTACAATTTCTCATCAGGCAAGCAGTGCATAGATTTAGGAATCAGTATTCTTACATGCCAATGTCCTACCTCAAGCAGATCCAGTCTTCTTGTAAAGGCATCTTAAAAATAAAAAAAAACCCCACAACAATATAAAAAGACTATGCTTTCCAACAACCAAGAAACAACAGCAAAACTGAAAAAATCCCAAACAAAACACCAAGAAACCTCATAAGGCTAAAATTCAAGAGAGGATAAGCTTGTACTCCATAAACTAAAGAAAGCAAATTCCAAAACAACAGCTTAGCTTCAGAGCTGCTGCAAGTACAAGTATCTATCTAAAGATAGATAACTCCCAAGAAACTACTCTTTAATACTTATGTTTCTGTCAGTATAGATATCTATATTGAAACCCCCTTGTATGTAAGTATTTACTTTTACAGAGGCCAACTTTATTACAGTATTGAAGATCTTGATGCTAGGAGATCTGATTGTCTCCATTGAAGCTCTTAGCACTTGTTGACTTCAGATGTGTATGTACTGTAAAGGCATGGAAGTGTCACCCATTTTAAAACTGCACTAAACAAGGAGAAGGTCTTTTTAGGGAAAGCTTTGCTGTCATAAAATGAGACGTGCATAGTTTTCAAGGGTGAAGTGAAACCCTGGGAGATAACTACTTTTTTTCTGGATTAACTTTGCAACCAGCTGACATTTCTACAGTGTAGAAATTGTAACTTTTAGTAAGCATTTATGAGCCAGAATTAAAAGAAGTAAAGATGAAACATGCGTATAAATAATTAAAATAGGTAGCTCAGTTCAGATTTCTGGAAATTCCTTCCAGAATATAATACTTGGAGCTTTACAGCAAGCATTAGCAGTTAGTGCATACTAGAATTTGAACTGATCATAACTTAAAGGTAAGGCAGCAAAGAACTTCTTTGAACTCCTAGCAAGTCAAATACACTGAAAATGCAAGCAAATTCAGTTCCATTAGAGATACATCAGCATGCACAATTAGTAACAGTTTTATAGGTAACTGGTTTAATGTTTATAAAATAATTATTTATGAATGACTGCATAAATTAAACATAGTAGGAACTACATTGATGTAATTATTACTATACATTAAAAATGCCACAGAATACCAATAAACTATCTGCTAGGAGAAAAAAACTATCAGCTTAACTGGAAATTGCCTAACTTCCCACACAGATTCTTAAAATTGCTTGCTTGGTTGATTTTTTAATCACATGTCATAATATGACTATGCATGATATCATTCATGTGTTTCTGTAATGACAGTACCACTGTTCTTCATTAACAATTAACAGAACTCTAACAGTCAAGATGAATTCTAATTCGCAGTGTTGATTATCAGTCTTCCCAGAACTCATCCACCCAAACAAGTCAGAGCTGGGGCCGGTTAAAGAAATATCAGGAGTTCTTTGTCCCATCAGAATATTATGCTCTACATACCTGAAGAGTACTTTGTGAAATTAGGTGATATCATGAGATTTTTAATTTAGAGTTCAGTTAGAAAATAAAATTGAGGCAACACAGAAACATTTCCAGTTAAATATTCTAATATTGACTGTGATTTTGAGACCTCTTTTTTGAAATAACATTTCCTTAGATATTTTTAAATTGTGCATTGTTGAAAAGGAAACTTGAAATAGAAATAAAATGCTTTGAGTCAATCACTTTAAAAAGAAACATTTTATTTTGAGAAAATTAAGAAAGGTTTTGTTGTGCAAATTCAGTTAATCTAGAGAAAGCATTGTAAGGGAGGAAGTAACTAGACAGAGGACCATTAAGGAGTATGAGAGAGAGATAGACCAGTGCAGCAACACCCTATGCTCCCTCTCACAAACTAAGCAGGCAGCCAGAACAAGCACAGTTGAGAACTCCCCACCCACTAACGGTAAGTGAGGAGAAGAATGGTGGGGAATGGAAGTGAGATCCTTCCTGGTACAACAAAAATGTCCCCATTCAGACAACAAACTCCCAGGTTCCCTTGCAGAATAAATACAAAACACTGTCAAGTGGAATCAAACTCCACAGAGGAGGAGGGTGGTTTCTGCAGCATATAAGCCCTCCCTGGCTGCACCATCCTCAACTGACCATCAAAACAACCTCTAAGAAAAAGAAGAGAAGATACATGGTCTTGGGGGATTCCCTTCTGAAAGGAACGGGGGTCCCAATCTACAAACGGGACCCAATGCACAGGGAGACCTGTTGCCTTCCTGGGGCCTCTGTGAAAGACATCACGAGAAAACTTCCTTTCCTGGTAAAGCCTACAAATTATTACCCTCTGCTAGTGTTCCAAGCAGGCAATAATGATATTCAAAGGAGAAAGCTGAGGGCAATTAAGAGGGACATCAGGCATTTGGGGAGAAGGGTGAGGGGCTCTGTGGCACAAGTAGTGTTCACCTCCACCATTCCAACAACAAGTAAAAAAGAGGGAGAGAGCAAGAAAAATCAGTCAATTAATACCTGGCTCCAAACCTCGTGTGAGGAGTTAAACTTTGGGTTCTTTGACCATGGACTTCCTTGCAAGGGATGTTGTCGGGATTGTTCTTTAAGTGCCCTGGCAGGGCAGAGTTGGGAGGGTCACAAAGGTTTTGGATGACTCTGTTGTGTTATGTTAATGAAGTGGTTTGCAGGTGGGGGCAGGGATTTTTTGGGCTGGTGGCAGGGAGATACGGGATGGGTGGTTGCCAGGAAAGGCTTGTTGCTAGACCAGAAGTAACTAATCAGGGTTTACGTGATGTTTTGGCCTGCTTGTCCTATATAAACAATGAGGGAACCTGAATAAAGGAACTTCATCTGAAATCATATTGATTTGTTCGTGAAGTTCATTTGGCCCCCGCCGCGTTAGGATGGGGCATGCTTGTCTCCTACAGGTACAAAATTCCCTGCCAAAAATCCAGCAGGACTCATTAATAGAGCTTGTAACTAGACGTGAATGGGGGCAGGGGGTTGATGCAAGACTAGGCAGGAGTGAGCCTGGAAATGACACTTCAGTGCTTGAGAGATGGTTTACTGGTGAGGATCTCCAGTATATCAACTCAGAGCAATTGGGATGAATACATCCTTTGATGAAAAAGATGTAATTGCACTGATGGGTTAGATAATCCAAGGACCAGACATTTGGGAATGAACACTATTCCCTTTATGAGCTGAGGGTCCACCAGCCTAACTGAAGTGCATCTACACCAATGCATTCAACATGGGTAATAAAGAAGAGGAACTGGAAGCTATTGTAAGGCAAGGAGGCCATGATGTAGTTGCCATCACAGAAACATGGTGGGACGACTCGTACAACTGGAGTGCTGCTATGGTGGGATATAAACTCTTCAGGCAGCATGGGAAATATAGGAGAGATGATGGGGTAGCCCTCTATGTTAGAGAGTGCTTTGATACCCTCAAGCTCTATAATGCTGATGACAGGATTGAATGTCTTTGGGAAAAATCAGAAGAGTCCACAAGAAGGCAGATATTGTGATAAGAGTCACAATAGCCAAGAATAAGAAGCTGACAAGCTCTTCTACAAACAACTGTGAGAAAGTCTCAAGATCACTAGCCCTTGTCTATGTGGGAGGGAGACTTTAATCTACCAGATGTCTGCTGGAAGTACAATACAGCAGAGAGGAAGCAGTCTACAAAGATCCTGGAGTGTGTGGAAGACAACTTCCTTAAACAAATGGTAGATGAGCTGACAAAGGAAGGTGTGTTCCCCCCAGGCCTGTTGTTTGTGAACAGAGAAGGTCTTGTGGGGGATGTGATTGTTGGAGGATGCCTGGGGCAAAATGATCATAAAAATGGTAGAATTGTCAGTTCTAGGTGAGATGAGAAATGGCAGAACGGCCACCTCAAACTTCAACAGAGCAGGCTTTGGTCTGTTCATAAGACTTGTTGATAAAGTCCCATGGGAGACAGCCCTTAAGGGCAAGGGAGCCCACAAGGGCTGGGTGTTCTTCAAGAAGGAAATCCTGACAGCTCAGGAGCAAGATGTCCCCATATGCTGGAAAATGTGCTGGCAGGGGAAAAAAAACAGCTTGGTTGAGCAGGGACATCTGGGTGGACATCAAAAAGAAGAGGAATGACAATGAACTTTGAAAGAAGGAACAGGTGTCTTGGGTGGACTACAGGGATGAAGTGAATTCTTGCAGAGTTATGATCAGGAGGACTAAAGCCTAACTAGAGCTCAGATTGGCCAATTCTGTGAAAGATAACAAAAACACCTTTCTACAAACACATCAACAGTAAAAGGAGGACCAGGGAAAATATTCAGTCTTTATTGGATGCAAATAGAACAACTGTAATAAAGGATGAGGACAAGACTGGGATACTTAATGCCTTCTTTACCTCAGTTGTTAATAGTAAGGAAAGTGTGTATACACTTCTGTGTACACACCCAGGTGTTAGAGGAGCAGAACAAAGCTCCCACGATCCAAGAGGAAGTGGTTAGAGACTTGCTTAGCCAACTAGACACTCACAAGTCTATGGGGCCAGATGGGATCTACCCAAGAGTACTGAAGGAGCTGGCAGATGTGCTTGCCAAATCTCTTTCCATCATCTACCAAAAGTCCTGTCTGACTGGGGAAGTTCCGCTGGACTGGAGGCTGGAGGATGTTGTGCAACTGAACATGAGCCAGCAGTGTGCCCAACTGGCCGAGAAGGCCAATGGCATCTTGGCTTGTATCAGAAATGCTGTGACCAGCAGGTCCAGGGAAGTTATTCTCTTTTGTCACTGGGGAGACCACACCTCGAATACCGTGTTCACTTCTGGCCCACTCACTACATGAAAGATACTGAGGTTCTGGAGTGAGTCCAGAGGAGAGCGAAGAAGGTGGTGAAAGGGCTGGAGAATAAGTCTTACAAGGAGTGGCTGAGGGAGCTGGGGCTGTTTAGCCTTGAGGAGGCTGAGGAGAGACCTTATTGCTCTCTACAATACCTGAAAGAAGTTTGTGGAGAGGAGGGTGCCGGCCTCTTCTCCCAAATGGCAAGGGACAGGACAAGGGGCAAATGGCCTCAAGTTGTTCCAAGGGAGGTACCAACTGAATATCAGAAAAAATAATTTCACAGAAAGGGTCATCAGGCACTGGGACAGTCTCAGGGACGTGATTTAGGTGCAGATAGGAATGGTTGGACTCGATGATCCAAGAGGTCTTGTCCAGGCTTGTGATTCTATGTTTCTCTTTGTTATGTACAAACTCTTCCATGAATGTAATTTCTGTTTCCACATAGTCCCCATCTCTAGTCAAGATATTTTAAACAAGGGCTTTATTTGTAAAATGGTTTTCTTCACTTTGCTTGCAACTTTCTGGTTTTCTCCACCTGAGACTTTCAAAGTTTATTCCCATGATCCTGTTATCTTGCTCATCTCTTATTTAGAGGAGAGAAGACTGGCAAAAAAAGGTTTCTCATTCTTGGATATAGCATTTACCACCAAAACTCTGTAGGAAACATAAGGACTAGCCCTGCCCAGCTAAACTTCTGCTGATGCATCCATAAAGTCATCCCAAGGAAAGCTTAATGGAGCAGCCAAACTCCTATCATTATGGTTATTATTGAGTTTCTGGAGACCATCTGTTCAGTTTTAATAAACACAATGGAGTATTAATAAGTGACTAAAGTCAGTAAATTTCTATTCTACTGCTACACTAAATGAGCTCTGCATTACAATATAACTCTTACGCTTCTATCTATGACATACAAATTAATTTTAAATAAATTCTTTTTTATCAGTGCAGTTGCTCTGTATAATAAGTAGTTAAGATAGACATGACACAGAAAAAAATCACTTCATTAAAATTTAAGTTCAATTACTATGTGTTTTAAAGGTTTTTTTTCCTTTGCTTTAGCTTTTATATAGTAAATCCACACCATGTGGATATTTGAAGCAGAATTAAGAGCCTTACCATTCACAAATCCTTAGCAATAGTTTGACCTGTCTTCTTTTTTTGTCTTCTCCTCCTCCTTCTCCTCCTCCTCCTCCTTCTTATCCTCCTTCTTCTTCTTATCCTCCTCCTTCTTATCCTCCTTCTTATCCTTCTCCTTCTTCCTCTGCTTCCTCTTCCTGTTCTTCCTCTTCTTCTCCTTTCTGTGGTCTTTTAATAGTTATTTTGACTTATCTTTTCAAGGGCTTATGGGCATCTTCTACAACAGCCATGATCTTGAAATTTATTAAGAACAGAAACTGGCTTGGACAATAAAATCCAACTTTTTTGACATGTCAGGGAGGTAAATATTACCACATTAAGATGCAGCTCTAGATCAACAGCTGTACAGAAAAGCATTAGGACCAGGATTTCAGAAGGGTTATACTATCTCTTCTGTGCACAGCTCCTTAAATACTGTGTTTCAGAGGTGAATAACTCATGCAATTATTTTTCTTTTTCCTCCTCAGTATGTATATATCCTGTGTTATTTCAAAGCTGGGATGTCCTCAACAGTTAGAGGTTTACACGCAATCCCTATGAAACAATCGAAGATTATCTTCTTCACCATGTAAATCTGATTTTCTGTCTGAATCATTTAATGCTGCATTGCTTGTCTGAAGTCTCCCTGGGAAAACTGGCACACACGTTAAATTAAAAAGCTATTCACATGTATAAAAATGCTGTTTCTCTTTTCCAAATTTATCCCCACTTGACTCACAATTCAGAGTTAAATTTGTATTGTTCAGAAGATTAGGAGCTGATAGAATGACATTATTTTTTCTCGTATCCTTGGAATATGCCTTCAGAGGTAAAACTAACAAAAAAGGTCAGAATTAGATGAACTTTAAGGTCTCTTCCAACCCTAACTATTCTATGATTCTATTTTGGACCTACATTTTGATGAGTTTCTTGACTACAGACTCACAAGGCCTTTATTTTTCTCTTTGCAGCCTTATTCTCAGTCTTAACAGGCAATCAAATGGCATTGCTTACTTTTTATGGATGGTGAAAGCTGTTAGGTTTTCCAGGCATTTCAACTGATACATAGAGTAAAAATATTCCCCAATGGCCACAGTCATGTTATAATGCTTATAGTTAAGAAAAACACTACAGACACTTCTAAGAGTCAGAGCCAGAAAACTATTGAAAGTCTCACCATACATTCTTGCTTTCAAAGACTGACTCTAAATATTTAACCTGTATCCTCTATAGTAAAACAATTAAATACTGCTTTCAAAGATAAACGAGAGCTACTTAAAACATTTCAAGAGCTGGATACAACTTCAGAGTCTGCAGTAAAATAAAACCAAGTGTTACCAGATGCACCTTGCATAACTAAAAAAAATACATATTTTTTGTAAAGACTTTTGATATTCTTTCTTCTCTATCTCAAATAAGAAAGATTTGAGTGTTTGCAAAAATAAAAATGCATTTGGGGGGAACTACATCATCTGAGATTTTAAGTGATCAGCTAACATTACAACTAACGTTTTCAGAGCAAATACAGCTGAAATAGTAGTGTCTGTCCTCTAATCATCTTCCCTACATCTCCACTCATTACTTAAACTGATAGAAGTGAATGGTACAAATGGGTTTAAGATAATAGTAGGCCCATTCATAGAAAGTGCATTCATCAAAACTGTTAAATGTGATCTGAGTGCAACCCTCAGTTCAGGAAGCCCTTGAACTAAGGGCTAGATATGAGCAAATATCACAACTTATTTCCCCATTTCATTCCCTCCTTTCTCAGAAACAGGAATGGCTCCTTCTGAAAAGATTTATTGAACTAGGATGTTTTATCTGATCCATTAGATGCTTCCTCAAATCCTTAAGCTTTCAGTTTTTAGTTCTATTTTATCCTCAGGACAGGGAAGGGAATGGGAGACAATACAGGAAACCAAGGTTGAGCACTACAATTTTAACTTCAGTAAAAAACATATATTAAATGGTGACATTGTATAATAAGTGTCATTTGTTTATAGCTTTACTATAAATAGTGTATAATAATTACAAAGAGAAAAAAAGAAGTAAGCAGAAGTCTACTTCACTCCTCTTTATGCTAAAATCCACAGTAAATTTAATTATTTTCTTTTTTTAAGAAAATCTGTTCTGTCTAGTCCTTTGTTTATTTAAGATGCCATTCCATTGGACTGCTGTGTCCTCTGTCCCCCTTCCTAATTACCCTCTTAAAGTGAGAACAAGTGTAATATTTTCAGGACACTTGTCAATATTATTAAAAAGCCACTCAGTGTAAGGAAAAGAAGTAATGATGTAGCATACTTTGCCGTGCAGTTATTTTCAGTATTATCTAAACAGCATATTTGTTTCTGTCAAATGAATCACATCTGGATTTATATTACATTAAGGACAATAAACAGAAATCACAGACATTGCCAAAGGCAGAAGTTTCATTAGGAAGATTAAATTACACTAAAAAAAATTAACACTACTTGAAAAAATATACCAGATCTTTCAGATATATTCTTTTGATTTTAGCTGTATTGGAGAAATCTCATTATCAGACAAAATACGTGAAAAATAACAGTCAAATTTGGCCACATCTCCTAAGAAACTGGTCTACAACTTAAAACAGCCTTTTTTTTGGTTGGCATTGGGTTTATGTGTAGAATTTTTCCAACAGAAGGAGAACTAGAAATTTACATCATTTTTCAAATCTAAGACTTAGATCTTCTGAGATTGTTATAAGTTGTTCCATGCCATTACAATCTACTAGTCCTAAAACTGATTTCAAATTCTGAATACTGAATTTTAGCTTGAACCTCATTTCTATAGCTCAGTTGGTAGACCTTTATGGAAAAATCAGATTTTTATTTGTTTAGAAAGGCTGAAGTGGCATAGGAGCAACATTTCCTGGTTTAGGATTTTTAATATTTTCTACAATATATGAGTTATTCCCTGATAGACTAGTTAATGGACTCCATTTTGGAAAGTCCAATCTCAGAATATTTTAAAGCATTCTGGTTATGTGCTTCATTAAAAATATACATATTTATACAGGTTGAATATTCATAAACAGTTCAATTTTTGGATCATGTTTGTATTCTTTGTTTTATATATAAAATATGATTATTACTTTATGTGATTTTTTTTATATTCTATTCAATTACTTGGAAATTTGAAACCTGCTTTTAACATGAAGCTGTAAAAAACCTTCCCGTTAGTTACAGATCTTCACCTCATGCAAGTTGAATGACTGTTCACCCCTGTTTGTAGTTATTCAATGTGTTCCACAAGTCAAATTGTATTTAATTTACATTTTTGTGATAATAGACTTAGAATTCTGAAACATGATGGGCTTGAATGTTTTATTGACAATTATTTTTATTAGAACTTATGAAGCAAATAAATTGCTAATAGCTTCTGTCACTTTGTGGGCATACTAGATTACAACACATGCATCTGATTGTGACATATGTTCTTGTATTGGATTGGAGCTGCTTACATCCTATAACTTGCATTTTTCCAGTTAACTATATATTTTGAATGTCCAGTTATTCATTTGCCTTTTAAAGATTGTTGTCAATAATTTAGTATGTTTGTTACATCAAGTATAATGTCAACAATATATGTCAATATAATTTCTTTTCCCTGACAAAATTGTAATAATGTATTGGTAAAAGAAGAATATCAGAAGTAATATCCAAAACTATTCTAAGTCAAGAGCTGCTTATAAAAGATAATAAGGACAGTTTCATGTACTATAAGAATCTTAAATTGATAGTATAGCTTATAAAAGGTTATTTTGCAAACAAAAACATTTATCTCTAACAAGAGAAGCAGGATGGAAAAAATATCATTCATGGGCAGTGCCCTTTTAGGATACAAGGACTAGACCTCAATAAATCTTTGACACTTACAATGATACGAACATCAGAGAAAGATATTTTTTAGACTTCCTAGTATATATCCAAGTGAGTTTTGTGCAAATTTTCATCCAGTTAATTTCAAGTTTTGTGTCTGGAAATATAGGTTTGTAGTTAAAACCACAACTTACTTTCTTGGCAGATAATTGAATTATAACCATAAAAATTTAGCCAGTCAAAAATACTCTCAATGCCTCAAATTCACACAAGGATTCAATGAAATATTAGAGCAGGCACATTTGTTAATTTCTCTCTCTAACTGCTAATAGAACAACAATAAGTATAGTATGTAAGAGAAACAAAGAACCTTCGTGTAAGGCATGATTGTTTCATGAATCTTGGTATGCTGAGTGACATTACTGTTTTTACTTAAACTGATTTCAACGAAGCAGTGACTTGGGACATGTTTTCTGTGATTATTCAGCTTCCTTATTCTCTCAACTTATGCAAATGCTAGAAATGTTGAATGTAAAGCCAATGTTGACTGGGCCAGTACTTTGACAAAATAACAATATTTCTTCACGAATTTCATCCAGTTCACAAACTTATATGTTTAAATCCTTAGTGACTGGAACATGAGAAGCATTTGGC
This sequence comes from Piaya cayana, assembly GCA_013389865.1. Taxonomy (NCBI): domain Eukaryota; kingdom Metazoa; phylum Chordata; class Aves; order Cuculiformes; family Coccyzidae; genus Piaya; species Piaya cayana. The sequence goes on from WAAB01019715.1 coordinate 16,163, forward strand.
TCTACATTCAATATGTCTTAATCAGACAACTATATCTTTTATGTTTTACTTTTCTTCCTGAAAGAACAGTATCCACTCTCTTGTTACAGTTTTAAGACATCAGTAGTAAAAGACTATGTGATTCAGACCTACTTGGATACAATCAAGGCTGCTTGACCTTCAGACAAGCTGGATAGTTTCATCTACTTATTTCAGTTCTCTGGTTTAGGTTATTGTTATTGAAGAGAATAAATGGAATGCCTGAAAGCTAGGTTCTCCTTTGTTGCTTCTGTACCCACAAAGTGTTCATAGTTTATTCACCAGAGCATTTATATCTAAAACAGCAAATATGAGAGCTGGAGTTATTATATTATTTGTTTATGTTCTGGGCCAATGGACTCACCATCACATTTATTTAGATTTAGGTCTGAGTATTACACTGCCCTGACAAATCCCGCATCTGTTATGTTCATTTGATTACTTGGTTGTACAAGTGTTGTCCTGTAACAAAAGGACAAACATCTCTTACTCTATATTACTGTTCATTCCCATCTGTTAATGCTTTACATAGTCATGATTTGAATATCAACATACAAATCTGTTCAATCTTTGCCAAAGGCTATTTTTAGCTTTCTGCCACTCTCCATTTTCTATGAGGTGCATGTGACTGGAATTTATAACTATAGAATGATTTATGTTGGAAATAGAAAGTGTGATTTGGGAATAAAGACCACATTATTACATTATCAGTGATGGGATCAATAGTAACATAAATTTTATCACAAGAGTAGAAAAAACATAGCAAGAATATAGCTGCCCTAACTTTTATGTTATTAAATGGAGGATAGGAGGTATTGTGAAGAGGTATTTCCTTTCATGGAGTTATCAAGAATACGTTCTAATGGAATAAAACAAAATACATACCAGCCAAAGTGGCAGACAAGTTTGATATCTTTCTGAACTAAATGATATTCATACCACATTCTCTATATACCTCTAATTGTTCAACTACATCCTGTCTACCACCTGTTGGAGCAAAGCCACCTCAAGTAATATGGAGACATGAGGTAATCAAACAAAAGCAAGCTCCACTGCAGCCCTGTGACTCAGATTTAAAAAATGAACTTTTTATCCTGGCTTTTGCCCCTCGTTTATAAAATCTTCTTATATGCCTATGATGTCCCTCAATCGTAAAATGGCTTTATGACCTCAGTGTGAACAAATTCTTTGATACAATACTTACCAGTAAGACTGAGGTATAAATATGTACATATGTTCACAGCATACAATATGCAAGGGTAGAAGTTAATTTTTTAATGTTAGGAGCATTATTGATATTTCAGGGCCAGCAAGCAAAACACACAGCAAGCTTCTAGGCTTGAGGGGAATAATTTTATTATGAGACACAAAAATTGACTAAAAACGTCTTTGACACCTCTTTCATGTATCAACAACTGCAGCAGTTGTTTGGGTTGTTGTTTTTTTTGTTATTAGAATGTAAAAACTGCTTACTAACTTGTGCCTGAAAAATTTCTCAAATATCACTTCTACTTCTTCTGCCATAAGAAAATGTGTAGGTCTCCTATATTCTTTTCCATTTTTCCTTCACTCTTGAGTAGAAAAAAATAATTGTGCAACAGATTTTAACTCCCTCTTTCAGTGCATCTTTAATATCCACAGCAGAGATTTTTCATACACAACTCAGTAATTTTCAGCTTTTGGGAGTATGAAAATAGGACAGCTCTGTACTCTGTCGCTGATATAAACAAACACTACACATTCCTTCAACACAGATTAAAGGATGTGCAAGCATATTTGATGGGCAAGCTCAAAAGAAAAATAAGCTTAATATATCTTCTTTAGCTGATAAACTAGTATACTTACTCAGGCTAAATGGTTTAAATATGCTGATTTGTCAGAAGTTTTAAATTTCAAAGGAAGATATGTTCAGCCATATTGTGAGAATATAATCAGGTTTTACATATATTTTCCAGCATTTTAGGCAGTTATGAACTAATGAATCATCTTTGGTGTTATATAACTAATTAGCAATCAGAAGGAATGAGGTTTTTGCAAACCAGAAATATCTTTGTGTCATTTCTCAAGCAAATATACAAGTCTCATAAATCTTTTAGATGTATTTCAAAAAGCTGAACTGTGCATAAAGATTACTGGAAGGTTGTCTCTCATGTTATCTTCTGCTTTCAGCAGTCCTTTAGGTATATGTTCTAAACAAATGCTTTAGGAGTTCTTTTGATTTATTTTATTGTTGTCAAATATAATTCTTCAGTGCTCATCTAAGCAGCAGTGAAATCAATATGCAAGATGTCTACAGATTTTCAGTTTGCCAGCACCTCTACTAGTTTATAAATTATAAGGATTTTCTCTATTCCCAGGGTCTGGTCATTTTGACATTTCTTTATACAGCTAAACATAAATCTTGTCTCCAAAGTTCAGTCCATAAGTTTATGTTTCATTGCAGCGTTTCTTGTTGACATCAGAGAACAAAGTAACACTTTCATCAGATGATAGGACAGTGGCACAATTGATTTTTGCTGTAGAACTTCTGCTTAGCTTGAATCAGATTTTTTTTTTACTACCAATTAAGTCCAAGCATAACTATTCAAATCTGAAAAATAAAGCGTAGGTTTCACCAGCAAGACATCAGGATACATAATGAAAAAGTATTCTGAATAATAACCTTCTGTTTACAATAAAGACCAATGATTTCATATTTGCCTATGTATATTATGGAACTCCTTCATGCACAAAACATTAGACTTCTTCAGCACATTCTGTTATTAGGCACTTATTATCAGATAATACAGTGTGCTGTGGAACTAAATCATCTAATAAGTTTGTGCAAAAATCTAAACACAGAAATCAGAGGTTTTGATCATATTCTTTCCAATGATTTTAGAAAGGGAAGAGTTTGCACCTGTGCTACTTTTGATACTGATTGCATGCTACTTATGAATATACTGCCTTTAGGTAAACCTTAATATTCAGTGAAAACTGGGAAGAAACTTTAAATAAAATAACTTTTTCAAAGCCTTTTTAAAATACCAGTTTCACTAGGGTAAAAAAAACCCCTCACACATATGTTAGGGAAAGCAAACTGTCAGGATATGATACTCTATTACAAATTCTCTAGATGTCTAAGCATTTGAGAGTCAACAGCCACAAGATGCAAGAGATAAATCCATATAATCCACGTATCAGCACACAGCACCAACAATATTGTAAAAAGTGAATAAACAAGACTCTGAGGCCTGTTTAAAATTACAAAGCAGCAACTTAAACACATGGACAGCCTAAATAGTTCTTCTCTTTTCATGCGATAGAGAAATAATGGAATGATATATACAGCACTGAACTGAGACAAGACTTAGTTGCAAAAATAATTTTTAACACAATTAGAGTAAACACAAACCTATGTATCATGAGAGATAAATAAAAGAATAGCAGTATTAAAATGAGCTTTAAAATCCTATTTATTTTTTGTAGCTAAAGTTTATTAAATAGACTTTCAGACTTCCTTGAGTATAGAGATATGTTAATATGTCACTGAGATTCTTTAAGGATTGGTGAATACACTGAAATTCACATGTGGGATTGCATCTACATTCAAGTTTCTAACATTAAGACAACGAAGATCCCCATCCTCCTTTACTGGAATGTCTTCACTACAGCCACTAATAATTCCTAATCTGTTTAATGATTTACGTAGTCCTACAGACACAATTCCTGATGTGATGGAAGGTAAGGACATGAAAAGATTTAGTTGTACAGCAGAAAAAGTAAGAGGGACGTGAAAAGATGCAATGAGAATTTTGATGCAAAAGATCCCTTTTGTATGGAAAAATTCCTGGCTTTGAAAAGCACTAACAGATCTTAGGTCAAGATGTAAATCTGCTCATATTCAGAGGAACCTTAGGTAGGAAAATTTTTGCAGAAGTCCATCCTCAAAATACTTAACTTTGACTTCAAGTGGTGTATGCTAAAAGAAATGAAGGTGTACGGCTTAATTTGGGAAGAGGACACTCCTAGCAGAAGGTCAGCAAGAATGTAAAGTATGTCTCTGTGGCCATCTAGGACAGGAAGTCCTCAGCTGAGGACACTTACAAGCTATGAGTTCCAAACACACCTATCCATTAAGGAGGGAGGGAAAAGGTTTACATTGGTTGCTCAACCACAGGTGGCAGGAGCACATGTCCAGGGGCTCTGAACAACATAGCACAATCTACATGGGCACTCATGGATGTGAAAGCTACCCCAGCATCATCTCCAGCTGCCAGTGATGTGGGAAGTATAAATGTAGGTGACAACAGTGTTAGTCCACCCACCATACGGCTGAAATTTTGCAATTCTGTTTTAAAGAGAGAGTAATTCCATCTGAACACCTGGAGACCATTCAGCAGTAGGAGCTTATCTGTGCTGCTCTTGCCTGTAGTGCTGTTCACTGATACCAAAGACCCTCAGCCAATGCATAAGCACAGTCCCTTAGGCAAACAGGAAAAATGCAAATTTGGGAATGAATTTCTCTTGTTTTTCCTTTTATCCTCATTCTTATCTTATCTTTATCCTTTTTTTTTCCCACTCCTGTATTATCTAATTATTTTCAGCACATCATTATCATATTCAAATCCTAAAAAAATGTGCATGAAGTTACAGCTTTGAATATCCAATCTGAAATATTCGGATGTTGTTGGTAATAAGACATTACGTCATCTTACTGGAAATTTATTTGCTTTAGTGAGTCTCAGACCAATGTAATTCTGCTGCATGAAGATAAACATCCATCTAAATGTCACCCCTGAATGACTTGAAATTATCATCATCCATCATTTTTTGCATACTTGCAGAAATTTCAAGTAAGCATTTTCATAGTAAACATTTTTTTCGATCTGTGTACTATACAGTATTTTAAAATAAATCTTACTGTTAAGTTCTGGAATGCTTTAAAAAATCTTTTTCTTGTCATCTGCAATAAAATACTTTTACTTAAAGAACACTTTTTTATAATTTTTACCTCTATACTTCTGTACTGATTTTTATTAGGTCATTAATTTAAAATGCTGAGAATAAACAACAGTGAGTTGTTTGATTCATATGCTCTGTGGCTGTTTTCCTACAACGGACAACAGCGAGGTGAAGTTTCACTGTTAAACAACAATGTTATTCTCTATTGCACTCGAAGCACAAGAGAAGACAGAGATCACAGGGCCTTCAGAGAATATCATATTTGTTCTTTGGCTTAGGCATATCTTTAGCATTGATTGATTAGAAACTGAATATGTAGTGTTTTTTCTTTTTGTAGCAAAGTAATTTAATTATTCGACTCTTGCATTTGTTCACCATCTATAACCCACTATTATCCTTATCGTACACAGGTCCCTTAAATAGTATACACCAGTCATGTTACATAAGTGAAGATGCCCTCCTATGCTGTGCAATGCATTGCAGAACATATCTGTGTTATAGGATATATGGGCCATTGCAAATGACTTTAAACAGCAAGAGTCAAGAAAGAAATGAAGGGATCTATATTTGTATATTTACTAGTGTGATGTTATCAGCAAATAAACAGCATAAAAAATACAAAATGTGTGTGTTCATCAGTATTACAACCAAAAGTCTGACTCAGTTTGAACCTATTTGAATGAATCCTTTTTAGCTCATAAGACTCTTTCATTGGTAAAATATATTTTCTTCACAAAACATAAGTCAGCAGAGTGCAATTTATCCTCCATATAAATGTGTGTACATGCATAGCCATATTTTTTGAAAATTTATTGTTCAGAAAAGAAGCCCTTTGAAAGGAATGTGTATGTAGGTCCTAAGAAAACAAGTCTAACATTCCATGACACAAGTAAATCCAAACTAGTATATTTATCTTTGATTTTTTATTATTTTTTCCCCAACATGATACTCTTTCTTGACAAACTACCTCACAAAAAAGTATAAAACACTTACCTACCACACAACTTTCTGTGCACACCTAACTCTAACTGCTTACTCAGGTGCTTCAATGCAGCTCTAGGAAACAAATAATAAATGTTGATTCTGAAAAATTTGGAATTATAGCTTTGGTGAAATACTTTAAATATATCTTTTAATACTATTCTATTTTCCTCATATATTTAACTGCAGATTCCTCTCACCCTAATCTAGATATCTTGGTAAAGGCACCTGTGTCAAAGTGTGGTTTCTTCCTCTACAGATAACAGAAAACAACATCATGTGTCGCCCAAGGTCTGAATTGGAGTAGATTTACCTGCAGCATTTGGACAAAAAGGATATAACTATATCTATTACCTTCTGTAAATGATACAGGTGAAGGCAGAATAAAGAACAAGACAGTTACCTCAATAACAGATTGCACCAGAATTTACTTTTCTACTGAAGGACACCCATATGATACGATTTGAAAAATAGATTAGGATAAAAATGTAAGACTTTCTCAGAAAATTCTGCTCTGAAAATATATTTTCGTTATAAGAAAAAAAAAAGAGATTTTTCACATGAATATAATACATTATGCTTAAAAATAGAAGTAAAAAACTTTTCCATAACAGGGGACTAGAACAAAATCTGCTCAGAAATTCTAAGAAATCCTTAGACTTAGAAATACTAAGAAATCCTTTTCCATACATTTTCAAACAGCAAAAATCAGTGAGCTAAGCATAGACCACATGTTTCTTCACCTTCAGTTTTTTCCCCGCTTTTGTCAAACTCTCAGAATTTTTATTTGCCACAGATTAGAATACTTGCCACTGTTCACAGCATGCAACACATTTTAACTTTAATGGAATATTGAAGTACTGAAAATTATTTAGTGATGCTTAGAGATGACAGACCCTTCAGAGCTGTGCTTCAATAAATTTGTAAGAACCTACTTCTGTCTTGCTGATGGGCTTTGACTGCAGAATTCTCTTTTGGATGCAAGATTAACTGCAGAATTGACCTGAAATACGGCAGAATTTGAGTGGAAAGTTCTGGAATTCAGACAAAACAAAGAGATTTGCTTTGAAGCAACTTATTTTTATTCAAACCTTGCATTGTAGGGTGGCTTTATAATATTCTTGCATGCTACTAGCAGTAAAGAATTAAGAGTATATTGAATCGTTTCAGTATACTGTGTTGATGATACCATTAACTAACATATATATTACATTACTTCAGTGAATTTTCTACACTGATGATCTATAACAGTACATGATAATTTGTATTAGTTTATGTCCATGCATAATGTATCTACAGATTTATTTTTGAAAAGCAAATACAGATAAAAATATGCCTTATTTATTAATACCACATTTATTTGAAAAACAGAAACTGCAAATATTTTCACTTACGTATATAGGAATATAATGACTTTGAGCAAAATAATTTAGTCTTTAAAAACATGAACTTATGAGGTTTTTTAGTCAAGCATTACAATTACAGGAATATTCCTCCTCTCCTTCTTACATGTACCAAAACAAATAATTCCACCCTTCTTTAACCTGATAATATGTTCATATTATGAATATTTAGTGGTCTCAGTTTTACTAAATCCGTATTTCTTACCTTCCATATACTCTTTTTTTTCCCCAGAACTGCTCTTCACTGGAGATTATTATTTGTATGATTTTCATATTTCAAGTATTGCCACTAGTCTTCCACTATCTTATTCCTTCATGTCTTATCTCTAGTAAATTATTTTCTTAGTTTTGTAGAAATTTCATGAGCCCTTAAAGTTTTCTTGAAAAGTCTGGAAACTTTTTTTTTTTTTTAATTCTAAGATATAGATATTTAAAGATGCTTACTTTCACCTATTTTAAGCTGAAAAACTGTGAAACATTGATTTGTTGCATCTGACGCATTGTTTTCCACTGTTCAAATCAATTACCTTTTAAGGACATTAGGCTATTTTTATTCCTAGAGAAATACTTAAATTAATGCTTTAATATAGGCCCAGTATATTCTCAGTATATCCATTTCTGACCAGCTGTTCGGTCATAGGTTACAAAGCAAACTACCTTTTTTTTTTTCTTATTTGTCCATTGTCTCCCTTTCTATAATCCCCATGAGTTTTCACCCTCAATTTTTACATAACTTTTGGGTTGAGAAGAAGTAAATTAAAATGTTATTCCCTTCTTGCTGAAGATAACATTCCAGATTAGAAGTGCAAATTCTAGAAGAGTGGAGCCACCACTGAAAAAGAAATAGTTAAAAAGGAACTTAATATTTTTAAAGACGAAGCAACTGAACAGCCAACTTAAATACTCAGGAATAACAACCACATTTTTGAAAATCTTACTAACTTCTGGGGTGTCTTTTCCTTTAAAAAAAATTGGGTATGATTCTAACATCTTAGTTAATACGGTTTTCAATCCATTCTATTTTAATAAGCAACATAATCTTTTCTCACAGGGGAGAATTAAGAAACCTGTACACATTTTAAAATTGCTTTTTTTCTTTTTAGAAAACTTTTCTAGTCATAACTGTAATAAGGAGAATGTAAATTTTAAATTATCCCTCACTAAGGCAGCTTCATTACTGCATGGTGCAGAACAATAGAAGTCAAATAAGTAAGCAGTACTTAGTGAGTACAAAATAAATACGTAAGCACTGAAAGAAGTTTTTCTGTTTCTCAATTGTACATCTCATTTCATATTTGAAAAGCTTCTGCACATAAACTAAAACAAGGCTTGTATTGATTTAGTATGTTGAAAGCTGGGGTTTAAAGTAAGCTGATAGCAAAATTTGGATCTGAGATTTTCAACAGCCTCTATTCAAAAGAATTATGCCCTTAGTGCTGGCAAATAACAATATTTTAAGCAGAAAGTGGCTATATTTGACATTGCCTATCTACATAGACACATTCTTCTGAAATAATTCTGCAGGCAATCTGGAAAGTGCCACCACATTAAAGGTTAATTAAGCTGTAAGACATGACAAATCATGCCATAATGCAAACCTGTACACACCTCAAGAAGACAGTGAAGAAGAAGGTAAAGCAAAATGCTTCTGTTGCACCAGAGCTATCTGGTTTTTAGAATGAATGCACAATTTAAAAAAAAATCTGTTTGCAGTTTTTAAATACATTGTTAAAAGGTTGGAGTATAAATTGATTGAACATATCAAAAGAGTAAACTTCTCGATCAATACAAGGGCTATGCAAACAACAGGATCTTAAAAAATATGATGATGTATCATGGTGCAGAACTGCTTTATCTAGTGAGAAATGTGCTTGAAATTAATGATGTTACAGTGGGTTTTCTTTCTCTTAAAGCACAGAAAGTTATCCCATGCCTTTACAGCTAGAATGAACTTCAGAGGCATCCACTGTAGTAGCATTGCTCCAAGTACTAGGAGGAACTTATACTGACATGTTCTCAAATCTAACTATGCAAAAAAAAACAAACAAAAAAACCCAGAGCATTACTTTATCTCAGACTGTAAAATCTGCCTAAAAAGTATGGAGTACTTCCAGTAAATGAAGTTTCCTGACACTTCAGCACTTATGACACAATAATTTTATTCTTCTTCTTAACAGACATTTTGTTTGAACTACTAGTTATATTACACATCACGCCTTTCTCCACTCTAAACAACCTCATGTGATATTTTAATTTTAATATATATTCAATTGCAATCATAATCCACTATCTGATGTTTCACACTAAGAAAAAAAGAATATTTTAGTCAGAAAGAGTGGGCTTCATCAGAAATCCTGTGGTGAAGATGCTACAGTAATACTTTCCCAGATGCAGTTATTCTTAATGATTCTAAATTATTTCAGTTTGTTTAGAAGTCATTTAAAACTCATTCTCAGTGGTAAGTATATTTTACGTGATTGTACCACAACAAATTAGTGTGTGTTAAATCTCAACTCCAAAGCAGCTGAGCTGGTTTTTCTGCTCACTAGTGTATGAATGTGCATACACACATTAATATTATCTTCATAGAAATTATCCTCTACCTTCTGACTTTTCATACCAGGTCTCTCTAAGCATCTTCTTCCAATTAACTGAGGACACTATTCTTGTTTCCATAGATCTCCTTTGGACTGCTCAGCATTCAGTATATGTTGCATGGGAATCCTTGCTGTCCAGGTTATAGACTCTGGATACCATATTCCCAAACATTAAATCCCACAGAATTCCTTTGTACTGAGTTCCAAGAGTCTCATTTGTACTAAAATCAAGAGGAAGTAGTTGAAATTCTTATAAACACAGACAAGTCAGGTCAATGAAGAAGGTCATAACTGCAGCACCATACTAGAGGATACTGTCCTCAGATCAAAGCTGGCAACCTGGGCAGCACAGATCTACTGTAGCTCAGAGACACCTAATCAGCTGTCAGTTTCAGGTTATAAAATTAGAACAGACTGTGAATAGTTAGAAATGAGATCTTTCATTAAAAACCCTTATACTGATTTTAATGTAACACCTCAAGGATTTACTAATCAAGAACAAAAACACATTCAACACATTCTCTTGTAAATTTTACAGTGTTTTAACTCCTTCCTAGTTATAAACTGAGGGAAAACACTAACAAAAAATAATCACAAAAATAAATTATTTATCTTTATATATTTGTCTAATATTTGTGTTTCTGTAAAAGCAAAAAATTTTGCTACAGTTCAATGCCTTTTTTCTTTCTTATTCCAGAATATGTTTTGAGGATGAAAAAATACTTTAGAATAATCATAGATCTGCATTCTAAAAATATGATCTGGGATTATACAGTATAATCAAAACTAGTCTGTTAAAAACCTGGAGGTTATATTCAAACAGCATTTATTAAAAACAGATACTTTTTGAGTTATTCAAGTTCATAGGAAGATACTGTTTCTAAAAGCATTATAATATGCTTGTTCTAAGTGCATCATCCATTTATATTCTTTGTCTTCCTCTCTCTCCTAAAATAGCACCAATACTTTGAGAAACACTAAGATAAATTGATTTGTCTTTAGAAACCGTGCCTTGGTTTACTCTGTAGTCTTATCTAAATAATGCTTAAACAACTTTTCTTGAACAAGAGTAATGTTTGACAGAGAAGTGGTCTCCAAGGTGTTAAGTAAAAAGAAAAAAACAACAACAAAAAAACAACCAAAAGTATAACTATGGAGGACATCTGAATTATGTAAAAAGGTGATGAAGTTGCGAAACAGATATTTTCAAAGTTATGGTTTTTATATAAATGCACCACATACAGATTCTTATTAGCGGTTTTCTTTAAGTCTGCATAAAACATGTATTTCCATAGACATTCACCTGCAATTTTGATAGCCTTAACAATTTTCTGCAATACCTGACACAAGTTTCTAAAAAACTTGTTCTTCTTTGAATAAAGCCTGCTTGTTGGATGGCATCTTTGTATTTTCTTCTAGTTCTTGTCACATAGTTAGCTTATTACCTTTTTTGCAGGTATTATCAGTTAGGAAATTCCCCTGAACTACCTGGCCCTTTGTCATAAGAAAGACTATTTCTGCTGATTTCAGCATAACCTATGTAGCAGCTGAAGGCAGGGTCACAGAAGCATAGACCATTACAATTTCTTTTCTACCATCTGTCATTCATACCTTCCAAGTTTTATAATTTCTCTGAACTATCTTCTACATAATTCTACACTTTGCAACAATTTTTAGTAATGCAGACTATCCCTAATTTCCTCTAAGCATTCACAAAATCTTCATCCGTTCTCACAGGTAATTGCACTTTTCCACCATCACTGCCTTGTCATGTCATGGAAAACATTATGAGCCACAGAGCAAGCAATGTCTTCCTTCCTAACCAATCCTTAACACCATATTTAAATCTAAAAAGCAGCTACGTGATCAACAGAAAGCATCCTACCAGAGCATGATTTAGAACAGTGAAAGAGGATTCAGTTTGCATAGTCTGCTTTTATAATAGAATAAATTAGTACATACAGAAATCACATCCTCTAATACAATTTCTTTTTGAAGGTAAGCTCTCATATTTAAATTTCCTATCTCATATTCACTAACATTGCAACATAATTTTCTACATCAATAAAATGGCCTCATTTTTAGGGACTAGGTTCTTCGCTTCTGAAAATCAAAACTGCTATAAGAAATTATTTGCTATAGTACCCTTTGTGGGAATGTTGGGCAGGAGATCCCTTAAAAAGCCACAACATTTATTTTCAAAATAAAGTGGTAAGAAGAAATAGTTCTTAATCTGAGACTACACAAATATGTGCCATGTCTGAGCTACCTCCTTTGTTCACTGAAAACCAATCTCTGCAGAGGAAAGTTGTTATACACATTGCATGTTCAGGTACCAAAATCTTCAGGGATAAAGCTTTATATTTTCATAAGCTCCTTGAACCAGAAGCAGGGAATACCTACCTTATAAACAGATTTAAACTTGCTCATACAACCTGCCTGTGCAATAAGTGAACATTGCCACCATTCTTGCATATCAGAGTGGAAATTAGCACATACAAAAGTGAGTAATGGAAGGCTAGAATAGGAAAACTAGAGGCACAAGAACAATAAAGCATAGCATTCACCACATACTCTGGCTGAAATACTAATCAGGCCCTCTCCACACTGAAGTTTATTGCACAGGGTTCGATTTTGATCCAAATGGACATAACATAAAGTGTTTCCTGTGTTGCTTCAAAAAATTATAGACGTAAAGATCTTGTAATTCAGTCTAATCTGCTTTACCACACAGATTCTCATAGATTTTCCAGCAAAAATCTTTACCAAAAAAAAAAAAATCTTTGCAAGTATAGGACACAGAACTGAAAGAGGATTACTGCCTCTGAGTTTCATTCCCTTCTAGTGCAAGCGATGCATAACATAACTGTTCTGCTGAAAATATCAGGCTCTGTATTGTAAAGTCTGTTCTTATTTCATGTCAGATTTAAAGAAAACAGATCAAATCTTCTACTAATTTTTGTTTAGCTAGACTGGGTCTTATTAGTTTTTTCCTGTGAGGACTCTGATCACTCCAACAGTCTCCTTTTGATTATTCTGCTCTGACTGTTTATTTCTTGGGCATTTTAGAATAAGTTTCTAATCTGTTACTGTATAGCACAAACAAGAAATGTTTTACTGTAAGATTTAAAGTTATTTTCAAAAATTAGGCCTTGCAAAGTGCTGACAACTGTAGTGGAGAAAGTACAGTTCTATTATCAGACAGTTCTTCAAAAATGAAAAGAATGAAAACTTTTGAAACAGAAGAAGGGAGATCCTATTTCTGGTAATCAAATATTTCTGCCTCACATCATTCTTCTGAAAATTGATATTCAGTGCTATCTGAAAAGTCTTAACCAAAACTGATGTGCAAAAGAAATTGTTAATTGACACCATCAGCAAAATAAAAGCTACCTACAAAAAATTGCAGAGGGATTTTCAGATTCTGATTACGTGACAGAGAATTAAATACAGTGTTGATAATAAAAAATTAAACAGGCAAATGCCAAATTTCTCATACATGGTGAAGGTATCTGAATGACCTTTTACTACTAGCAAAATAGATCATGAAGCTGAAGTAGATAATTCTATGGAAACGTCATCTCAATAATCACTAGATATATGAAAAAAATAATATTAAGAATTAAAGGACAGAAAAAAATATGTCAGTATACCACTACATAAATCCCTAAGCCATTCCTTTACATATTGCCATCTGATCTCAAAGAGCAGAACCGAAAAATTACAGAGAAGAGCAACATAAATGTTCAACAGCATGGAGTTACTTCTTTCATCATTTTAGCTGACCAGTGCTGAAGATTTCTTTCTTCTGTTTCCAGTTCCATTTCATTGTACATAACATGAAGGAATGACTTTAACTGAATATCATTCAGATGCTCTGTGGAACAGGGAAGCAGGGTATTGCCTTGGAAGATACATGCTTCCTGACTTGGAGTAGTCTAGTGGCATAACAGAGCAATATATGGGGTAAATCATCTACATCTTGTGCCTAAATGTGAACTTCACTGTTGAAATTAATTAATAAACCCTACTCTATGGTTTATTTCCAAATCTACTTTGTACAATTACCAATTTAGTTGCAGTATCCTCATCTGCCAAGTTACTTATTGAAAACAAAGACTGAAAATCTAAGACTTTTTTTCCTTCCTCCCATACATGCCAACTTTTTAAGAGAGTGATGGGGGTAGAGGATTTTGCATTACCAATAAAAGGAGTTCTTTCTAATTACGTTTTTGTATTCTATCCACTAAACAGTTTTTACAGCTTTTACTCTGAAATTTGGTACATTTTTGGTCTTTTAGTTAAGTCAGATGACAATCTGAAAAAAATTTTGATGCAGATCAAGTCTCTAAAATAAATAAAGGAAAATCAGACCAAAAGAAACTATTTTTCTACCCAGATTCTAGATTCCATGCCATAAGAAACACCGGGCAGAAAATCATGCAAATGCAAAAGGTTTAAAAAAAACCCCATAAAATCTCTTGTTATTCATTGAAACTTAAACATATTCTGACACTGTAGTCAAAACAAGCTAAGATTATTTTAATCTTCCATACGACAGGAATCATAGAATCATAGAATCATAGAATCGCCAGGTTGGAAGAGACCCACTGGATCATCAAGTCCAACTATTCCTATCAAACACTAAACCATGCCCCTTAGCACCTCATCCACCTGTGCCTTAAACATCTCCAGGGAAGATGACTCAACCACCTCCCTGGGCAGACTGTTCCAGTGCCCAATGACCCTTTCNCCACAACTGAACACAGTATTCAAGGAGCGGTCTCAACAGTGCTGAGTACAGAGGGAGAATAACCTCCCTGGACCTGCTGGTCACACCATTTCTGATACAATCCAAGATGCCATTGGCCTTCTTGGCCACCTGGACACACTGCTGGCCCATGTTCAGTCGCTGTCAACCAGCACTCTCAGGTCCCTCTCCTCCAGGCAGCTTTCTAGACATACTTCTCCTAGATGCACAAGTACACAAGTGCTTTCATTGTGAATAAAACAGAAAGGATGACAAGATAAATCACAGAAAGGGAAAGTGGGAAATTTGTCAAAAAAAGCCAGTAACCGAGCAACAGGCAGGATCAGGATTCTTGAGCGTCAGGTCAAATTTTCATGAATTACAGCAGCTTCTCTACCACATACGTCCATCTATGGTGTGCATCAGAGTGACTGCAGGCAAATATGAGGAATCAAACCTCACTAAATAGGTAGATTATGCTTCCAAATTAGTATGGTTCCAGAAATAACAGTGCCACAACTCATTGTTTTTACTTGTATAAATGAGATTACAAACAGGTCTTTTGCCTTTTTCATATAAAAATATGGTATTTTATATAAGAAATAATCTTAAATTCTGAAACTGAATGTTCAAATAAACTATCTGCACATTTAAAATAAAAAAAATAATTATTTCTCTTACTTCATTGTACATTGAGCAGAGAAGAATTTATTGGTGTTCCAGAAGTCTCATTTTCCATAATGTTCTGATTAGAATGAGGTATTCCTTTGCTCACAAAGCTTAATGTTCCTTTAAATTCTAGGGTGATTAAGTCTAGAAAGTCAGGCAAAACATATTATTTAGAATATTATGGCAGGCTTCTCCTGTAATCTTCTGTTAAGTTATGAAGCATCTTCCTCCCCTTGCTCCCCATAACCCTTCCCATGGACACTATGCATTGTTTTTAACTATATGTTACTGACTGAACCTAAAACCTACCTCAAAATGCTTTAATCTGTCTTTTACTCTTCATCAAGGTGGTAGGAGTCCTACCATTGTTGAAGTACCAAGCACCTACAGCATGCAAAGGAAAGTTTCAGTATCCATATTGGTAGGTTATTTTGTGAATCCTTTTGGTCCTGCAGGGTTACATCATCTTTAAGAGTTTTGGTCTGCTACGTGTCAGAACTTTTACTAGAACTCAATTGCCATAATATACAGTAGTGTCTGAGGGAAGATTTATGTACAGAAACTTGAATTCAATGACAAAATTTCAGAGAAAAAAAAGGTTCAAAATAAGCATTATAGCATATACAGCTAGAAGAAATAAAATTGTAACTCTAATACATTATGGCAACCTGACTAGGTTTTCAAGCCTACTTTCTGCACAAAATCTATGTTCTCTGTGGTCAGAATGGCTTCTTCAGATGCCATGAAATTGTTACTGCAATCCTTACTTAAGGTGTGGCTCACAAAAAGAACTTGGGTTATATATATTGGTCCTGCAGTCCTTTGATGTCATAATAGCCCATAGAATTCACAGTGATATTAAAAATCAGGTCAGTAATACCAGAATGGATGACTCTTCTACTTCTTTGCTGTCTTACAACGTCCTTTGGCTGTTGCATCAAAAATGCATATCATAAACACTGTATGGGCTGAATCCAGAGCAAGCTGTTTGAGGTTTTTTGTCACCATTGTTGTCTGTAACTCAATCACAGCAGAAGTAGGTGCAGCAAACAAAATATTGTTAGCATAATACTTAGTAGCTTTGCAGAAGTGTTACTAAAAACCTGAAAAAAATTGTAAGAATCCCATTACCATTTAGAATGGAAGGTAAATACAGGAAAGAGGAAGAAGTAACACACTTCATTAAAAAAACTAGAAGTCTGCCTTTTAACTACTCAAGTTCAACATCTTCAGCATCTCTAACAAATCAGACTAATAGAATGATTTACCTAGCTTACATTTCTGTTTCCATCAATTCTCTTTTCTCTTCTTTCCTACTTCTTTAAATCCTGGATGGATCAAGACATGTAGTCTGGATTAAAAAGTACAGTAACTCATAAAACTTAAGTATAATAAAAACTTCATTTAATCTCAATAACTGTATCAGGTGATTCTAGACGTAAATAATGAAAATATTCATTTAAGAAGGCCACAACAAATGAAAATATCAATCTGTCTTGAAGAATCAATTGCCCAGCTGTCATGCAAATGAGAAATTCTCTTAATTTTCTCTTGTCAGTAAGACAGATCAAAATACTCTGCTCATATAGCATCAAATATACTCAAAGGCTAAATCTTAATGTAGTCATTTGCTCTTTTGATTCTAAGACAAGAAGAAAATGTGAAAAGAACTTCAGTACCTGAACTACAATTTAAAACGTGGATTTTGGATCCCTAAGGCTCAAGTCACAACTTTCTAATGCTTTGTTCAACTTAAGTCCAGACATCTTTACTATTGACAGGTAATTCTACATGTAATTGTACTTAGAAATACACAACCTTTTGAACTATGCCCTACTTTAATCCAGAAAGCAGACAGCACCTGGTTGATAGAACGCTTAACCTACAAAAATCAATACACATACCAGTGCTGAATTTAGCCAAAAATGCAATATTCATGAGTTCTGTTGTCAAAAAAATGACTGCGGTGGTTACCGTTAAGTCTCATGAACAGAATTCTTCTCTGCATTATAAACTTTATTCTAATCCTGCTGCAGTATAACTGTAACCACATTTTCTACTATTCAGAAAAGACTTTAACCCTCAAGGCTACATTATATGTTATGAATAACCCTGTTGCCTCAGCTACATAACTTTGCTTTAATGATTAATTTGACAGCACTATGTGGACTGCATTAGACTGAATGTGTCAGCCCAGGGTTTCATTGGATAGCATGGATATGTCCTGAGGTTTCAGTTGAATTTCTTTAATAGGTATATAAGTTCTAAAAGTCAGGCACTTAATAATAATAATAGGACTATAACATCTATGAATCTATTTTAGCAACAGCAGAATATAGCATATGTTCAATAATTTATACCATACCTGGTAGCATTTCGTTACTGTTACTTTTTCTTTCCTGATAAACTTTAATTCTTTATTGCTCAAGGCCAAGTTGTATCCATAGAACAATCAACTTTGGAGGGTTTTAGTTTTCCTAACTGAAAGCAAGTGCAGCCATCCTGAGCTGAACTTTCAGAATCTTCATATTAGAGCAAGACAGACTGAGATTAGAAAATAATTGCTTTGTGATGCATAACAGGAAAGTCCAAACCCTTTTATAGAAAGAATTGATTAGTATATTGTATTTTTCCTCATCATCAATGCATCTGCTACACCTACACTGCCTACCTAAGTACTACATGGAATTTATAATTGAATCAACTTAACATTCTTGTCATCAGGCACTGGAACAAGTGGTTTTCATCTATTTCAGTAACCATTACTGTTACAGAGAATCTGCATAGTATTTTCATAACAATCCTACACAGCTGATCTGAGTAACAGCTCTAGAAAAGTCATTATTTTTACTGACCCAATGTCAGTAAAACTGGACTTCAAACTGTAGAGAATCTAATATGATACCCATGCTCAAAATGAAACAGACCATGAAACACAAGTTCAAGGATTTAAGTGGTGTTTCTGCAGTTAAGGTGTCTATGATATGGAAAGTGAACAAAACAGATACAGACTAGAAAACTGATATGACTTTAGAAAGGGAAAGTATGCTTAATCAGCTTGATAAAAATCACTGAAGAATCATGAAAGTTGACAGCAGTGACATTGATGGGTTTACTTAAACTTCAGGAAAGCTCTGGATACACATTTTGCTAAAAGATTGTTACACATACTTAGCAATTGCTCTATGGTTGCTATTATAATTAAAAACAAAGATGTGTTAAATCAGCATAATTCTGTTAGTCAGTAAACAGAGTAACCAACTCTGAGGTAATTAAAAGAGATGATACTGACAGAATCCAAAAATTCTCCAGCAAAAAGTGAAGAGTCTCTCTCCCTTGGTTACTTTTTTGGTCAATCAAACAGGGTGGTTTTTTCACATCAACAGAAGGAAATGAGACCCACCTCCTGTCCTGGCATCTACCTGCAGCTGCGTGACAGAATTAGGCAAACAGGAATATGTAAACAGCCCTCTTCTCCTTTCCTTTCACAGAAGCATTGATCTTTCCTTTTGATCCATCTATTTCGATCATAAATGTCTGGTTTTGAAGCATAAGTAGCATCAGAAACGTTCAAATTAGATACCAAGCCTACTCCTGCTCCGTAGAGTCAAAATGCCTTGTCATACAGATGAAAAGTCCAAAGGAATACACAGATTTTCAAAAAGGGAAACAAAGCAAGGAGAAACACTGGCTTCATTTAGAAGTAGCCATACACTCCAAGTGTCTGCCTTAAACCTGTTTTTCAAGGTGCACATGGTTTAATCTTTACAAGTATATATATACCTTCTATTTCTTGATTTTTCAAGTGTTCCATGGCACTGTTTCTTAACAGTTCATGTTTTAGCTTAATTCTCTCAATTCACTTCTCCCTGAAGTATTGATGAAATGATCACCATATTCTGCCCAATATATCACATAATGCTGCTATGTGGTATTAAAATAGCATATTTTGGAGGCAAATACTTCCCATTTTGGCTTCACTGATCCCTGCATTCAGTTTCTAAAGCTCTGGAGGTACTTCTTCAGTGTAGAACCTATATAAATGTAAATCACTTTAATAATTTCTACTACAATAGGAGCATTACACACGGCACATAATACAGATTTTAGAATTATTTGGGTCTTATTTTGAACTTTCTTCAGCAAAACACTTTCACAGTTTAACCTCAGGGTCAGAGTCTATCAAGTAAACGTGATGCAAGTACATGATAAATTTCACCATATCATTTGCAAGACATCTTTCATTTATATTAAAGTCAGAAAATATTTTCATTTTCCAAGTTTTTATTCATTTCATAAAATCACACATAGATTCATTTTCTGGTTTCCATTTGCTAGAAGAAACTCATATTTTAATACACTAATTCTACAAAGCTTCATCTGTAAAAACCGTACATTCATGTTAAAACAAATGGCCTAGAGCCTTAATATCCATTTCAAATGGAAATACAAGTGATTTTCAAAGAACAGCAATTTCCACTGGTTTGTGTTTATCTGTAAAGCTCATAAAAATCCATTTCAAAACCATAGATATGATGCTGAAGAAAGTCATCAGCCTCATTTAAGAATGCAGAGATGTACCCAGAAAACTGCTTTGCTATTTTTCTGTATAGCTTAACAACTGAGAGAATAAGAAAATGCTAATGTATCAAAGTAAGCATTATGTACCACACTTGCATATCAGAATAGGTTGCTACATAACACTGAATTTAAATACAGCATGTACACATAATCTCCAATCTGTATGCTTTCAGATGAGCCCAACCTTGGTTTGAGTAAATATTTCCTTAGATGTAATCAACAACAATGCTCTTAGATAGACTGGAGAGGACAATGATTTATTGTACAGAAAAGAGGAAACTGGAAGTGACATTAGCCTAGTAAAGGAGGATTATAGAATCATAGAATATACAGGTTGGAAGAGACCCACGGGATTACGGAGTCCAACCATTCTCATCAATCACTAACCCATGTCCCTCAGAACCTCGTCCACCCGTGCCTTAAACCCCTCCAGGGAAGGTGACTCAACCCCCTCCCTGGGCAGCCTCTGACACTGCCCAATGACCCTTTCAGTGAAGAATTTTTTCCTAATGTCCATCCTGACTCTCCCCTGGCGGAGCTTGAGGCCATTCCCTCTTGTTCTGTTCCCTGTCCCTTGGGAGAAGAGCCNGAGGCGGGGAGGGGGCATGGAATGCACAATGGGAAGCATTAACAAAATAGAGAAACCACTTTTTTTTGGTATTTTGAAGTAAACTATGACCTCCATGTATCTTAAAAGTCATAATCATTATAGTCAAAAGTAAATTCTGTAGCTGAGCTAGTATCAGTCAAATACGTTCAATTGCGTCTGCCCAGTGTCTCCTGCTAACCTCATGCCTGACCACCAAGAAACAACAGCTCAGGAATGTCTATGGCAATAGTCAGGGCTGTGGTGGTGCAAAAAAAGTTGCTCTGCTTCAGAGAAATGCTCTCATATATGAGACACAAAGGAGAAAGTTGTTATTAGCATTAGCAACACAGAAAAAGTGACATTACTTACAGCTGTTCACTAAATCATTCAGAATAATGCCAAAAAACTAATACCCTTAAGATGAAACAGGGCATGAAATATTATATTTTACAGTAAATTCAATGAAATTTTGCTAATTTGTTTAAGAAAATAACATCTCTATAACTCAAAAAATGAATCCATTTTTGCAAGAAAGCATAACTCTCATATACTGTAGTGAATTTTGATTCATATAGATGCAATCAAACTATGCAAAAATCTCACACTTATCAGAAATTGTCACTGATTAATCAGAAGTTTATTAGTGTCATGTGTGATGTGTATACTTGAAAGCATATGTATTTTTACTTGGTAGAAAGAGCAAGCAAGGACAGGTAGTACAGTTCCCTTACACGGAATCTCTCTGGGTATCTTACATCATAACTTATCACTAGACTGATCCAGTTTACGTTTATGTTATCACACTGATTGAGCAGACAAGAATAAAATGGATATCATGAAACTGGAACAACACTGTAGGAAATTAGAACCACTATGTTTATTAAATGATTAGTGACACTCAGTAAACCTAGTCTGATAAGATGTACAGTATCTGAAACTGCACAGCACTCTATGAAACAATGCTCGCAGTTTTGGTAGTGTTTAAACAATGATTTTTCACATTTCCCGTATTTATGGCCTCTCTTTTCAAAGGTCCACTTGACATTCCACTAAACTTTAGTTTTTCTCATGTGAAAACAAAATTTTGCCCCAAAACATGCCACACATGATGCCCAAGGAAAGGGATTAAGATTTTTTTTCCAGAAAAATGCAAAACCTCAATGTCACTGTTTAGCATTAGCTGTTTTAATCAGCAGCTAAGTGTGAGCAGTTTTAAGACCCCAGTTCTAGACCCCACATCCCAGGGAAAGAGAAATGAGAGAAGTCTTACAGTTTGGAAACTAGAAGAGTTCTGATGAAACAACTATAATAATACTATTAATAAAAAAATAATCAATTTTTTTTCAAATATATGAAATCTCCTCCTCCCCTCCTTGCTCCACCCTGATGATTTCATCAGCACTGACACTGTAGAGGAGACAAGGGGAAAGGTTGTGGGTTGGACTTAATGTCAGGAGGGAACTGAACTCAGGAATGGGATTCAGGAATTTATATATCTGGGGCAAAAAGATGGATTTCTTATCGACCATCAGCCATCAGAGGACTTGACTCTTATGATCCCTCAGTGATGTATATGTGATGGAATCCTGTTGATCAATTTTGGGTCACCTGTTTTGTCTGCCCCTCACTATGGTGCAACACTTTTTCACCCCTTTCACTTTACAGCATTCCATCCCCTTGAGGATGACCTTCATCTCCACAGGGACAGATGTAAGTAATGGTCTTTCTGAATATCAATGCATTTTTAGAGACAGACACTGTCTGAACACGTACAGTTAAAATGAAGTTACTTAGATGAATCTTAGATGTCAAGTTAGAAAACTGATTTTACATTATCTCAAATCAGAATGCTTAAAAGCAAAGAAATACATAGAAACAATAAACCATACTGTTCTGCACTAGCACCTTAGATCTGTGGATCTGTTGATACTTTTATAAAACTAATGAAAAAATTACTACTGACTCTCAGTACATTAATTTTCTAATTAAAAATGTGTTGCTAACAGTATCTACATATTTATGTTATTTTTACCCACACACATTGTGAATCATTTTTAATTCTTTACACAGGGCTATAAGAAGCTTGTAAGTGAAGAAAATTGGACCCTGGGTAGAATAATATTAGAACAATAGAAATATTGAGCTCATTTAGAATACCTAAATATTTTTTCCTCCTTCCCCTCTACAGTCATAGCTCTTTTAATAATTAGGTCTATAGATTCTATAATTAGTATAGTATTCATTATTCATGACAATTAGAGTTAATATTTCCTAATGCCAATTTAAATTATTCTTTTTTAAAAAAAAAAAAGTACTTGATGTATGCTTGATTCTTATCATCATGGTAGCATTGCAAAAAATGAACCAAACCTATATGCTACCATCAATAAGTTATGACTTAATAATTTCGATATTAAGGATCATTATTTTTATCCATTCATTTTACCACCATATTAAAATACAAAGTAACATAAAGATGTTAGAATATTAGGGGTTTGCAAAATATGATGTATGTCACTTTGTAAATCATATGCTCCATATTTTTCACAAGGTTACCAAAGAAAGGGATGGATTTTCTGATGAGGTGAGTTGTCATAGCAACAATGAAGTCATGATCTGTGACCAGCTGAACATCTGACCCTGGCTGTCAAAGATGAGATACTTAAATATGGTTCTATGACACAGTAATCAATGGATTTAATTTATAACCTTGCAACATAAATCAGTTGGAGATTCTGGACATTAAAGAACTTTAGGAAATCAGACTGTTACTGTAATAATAGGTACACTTTGTAATGAAATATATTTGCCCATAGAAAATCTACATAAATGAAATAATACATATATATATTCCAATTTGCACAGAACTTTCTGGGGTTTTTTGTATTACAAATAGTCCAATTGCGTATATCTCAGTGTTGTTGCAGTCAACAATCATTCAAAAATGCTTATAACACACTTCACAAATGAAGGTATTCCAAATTCAAATTGTTTGAAAATTAACAGTGCAAAAGAGAAAAACAATTAGACCTTTCTAATCTCTCCTGGTCCAATTAGACCTTTTCTTGTCTTTCCATTAGAAGGATCTTGTTTTGAAACATGCTCTTTGATAAGCCCAAAAGTACTTATTTCTTAGCCAATGTAAAAGGTAAGCAGTTAGTCCCCCTGTAGTACAGTCAATATAAATCTTTTGGTGGAAATGATGAATAATGCTATTGTACATTTAGATTCCAGAGGCACAGCAATCAGAAAGTATTGTTCCATAAATGATGAATGACATGCCTTTCAGAAGAAAATCTATGCTGCTGTTATTTCTTCTTTATCCCATCTGAGTAATTGAAGACCCTTAGGCAGAAACTGTTTCAAGTTCCCACAGGGCATTCAGCTGCATTTTAAAAGTCAATGTCCTGAGGATGTTTTTTTTCAATACACTTTAACAGGCATGCTTCTAGGAAGAAACAAGTTAGAGGTCTTTCTTCAAAATATAATTCTATTGAATTGTATGTATTTTGCTCAAGACAGATTACATTTAACAAGCATTCAGGAAATTAAATACAGGATTCCCATGGTTCATTGTGCAAATTCATGATGAACTGCTTTCCCAGTCTAGAGCAGAGGGCAATCGCTACATGTGGATGGTTCCAATGCTGAGAAAAGTAGCATTTACCTGTCTTGTTCTAACATGTGCTGAGATTAGAAAATAATTTTTAAAAAAAAGGTAACATCTCCTAATTCCAGCCCTAATCTACTTATAACAACAGTCCTTACTACAAAAGCAAAAAAGTCACACCTCCCACTCCCCTAAAAAAAACCCTAAAAGCTGTCAGATACAAAAGCAGAAGAGGGAAATTAGGCTATAAATGCATCATAAATATTAATTGCTTATGCATCATAGTGTACCTGCTAATTATCAAATGCTTGGTAGGCACAATTACAAAGGTCTATAGTAAATGGAAACCTAAAAATGTCTTTGAGCAAGTGTATGAAAACATTGAGAACTGCAGAGAGATTTGGGAGGAAATTTAAAGGTATCACTTCAGAGTTTGATAAATTCACCTTCAAGATTTGGATACTTGAAGAAAGGAACTAGAACCTCTGCAGTACACAGGGGCAGAGGCTACACTCACTTATTATGAAAATAATATAATTTCTTGATAACTATTTTGACAAATGAAGTTCAGTTTTCATGTATTATATTGCACGATCATTGAGTACTTCTTTTAGACAGAAGTAGCAAGTGGTTTCAAAATTAAAATATCAGTTGGTTTTTGAGATAGTTATAGAACATCCTTAGATGTTATTTTGTTTTACAGTGGTTGAAGATAATAGCCCTGAATCTTAAGTAAGGGAGAAAAAAAGGAGTTACCAAAGGGGCAATTCCACTGTGAAGGCATTTGTAGTATATAAATTTTGAATTACTCTTTGATTTTCATCTTCATTGAACTGCTGTCTAATTGTTTATGTATTTAAGAATTTATAAAAGATTCTGTTTACACAAATACAAAGTCATACATTTCATACCATCAGCAATATGTAAGTATATATATGGAATGTTGGATGTCAGCATTTGCAAGCATTTACAAACACATTTATCCCATGTATAAAATTCTATTATATAGACAGTTATGGAATAACGGTGTGATCATAGGAAAATTAGACTACAACCAATGACACAGAACAACTGGGAAATATATAACTGTGAGAAGAAAAATGCAGTAGTGACATATGAAGCATGTAAATGTCTGTCTAATCCAATGGGATTAAATGACTAGTAGAATGTATAAAGATGGATCTAAGATACCATCATGGGTCTTGCCAAAGCCATCCTACCCCTCAAAATTTGCACCCCAAGGTCTTCCTGAGACTGAGGTGCTTTTCACATATTTAATAATCTTTCACAGACTTTTTATCTATGTATCTTTCTGTTATTACCTTAAACACAAAAAACCACTACTGCTTATTCTGTCCTGCAGCAAGTATTGTTGATTAACTACAAACACATTATGTGTTTGAAGCTGCTTCCTGATAGCTCCACAGCACTTCAGTTCTTTTATCAGAAAAGTGAATAATTGACACTTTCTCTACACCACTCCTCTATTTGTAGACTAGACCTTTTAGTCTTTCATTTTTAAAACTGAAGAGTCCTAGTCTGCTTAATCATTGCAGTCATGGAGGGTCTTTTTACAATTTTTATCATATATGTAACTGCCACGGAGAAATCAACGAATTCAGGATATGTGCTCCCCCAAAACTTGAAAATATATTTTGCTTTACTCATTGTGAGTAATCGTAGAGTTTCATTAAGCCTACTCACAGGTTCTAAAGATAAAGAGAAAATTATAATTAGTGTTTTTAGAGCTGAAGCCAATCAATTCTTTTTCTGCAGGCTGAATAAAAAGGCAACATTCATTACAAAGAAATTAAATGCTTGTCATTAACTCTAGGAGTTATCATATACAAAACACTATAATCCTACTGTTGTGAAAAGTTGATTGGTGTGCAGATAAATGCTACTATGAGATTTTCTTTTTTCCCTGCACTCTACTTGGTCTCACGGTTGTCTGGATCAAGGCAAGTTTCTATTTTAGTAATGCTAGTTCATACTCTTCTTTCATTTCCAGCCTTTCACACCGGCCTTTCCAGCCTTTCACTGTGCCTCCTGGGCACAATCTGTTGCAGTGAATCTAGGAAATGAAGAATCATGGACCAAATTACAGACCAAGGAAATCTGATCTTCTCTTGCTATACTTGCTTTGGAATCTAAATTTTCTCAGTACGTTGTTGTTTCTGTGAATTCATTTGCTGCATTTTCATGAGCATTACAGTTTTCTTATTTCTCTCCATTTGTCATTAACTATTTATATTCAGACATGGATTCATTTTATTTAGGTTTTTACAAAGGTCATAAGTATGTTCTTATTCTGGTAGAGAACTTGCATAGTGCCCAATGCTTCTTCAAAAAGTTAGAAATATAGCTTTTGGATATCAATCTTCTGCTGATTGCAGATTTGTTTTGGCTATCTTCAGAATCACTTGAGCTTACAAAATATTAAGCTTGGTAAATCTCATCTTTTGCAATCATATCAGTATCTTTCTTTTACACAATTGGATCATTCGTGTATACATCTGTTTTCTTCAGGCCTTCTGAGGTTGCACCACTAGAATGCTGATGAGCCAGATATTGGCTTATGGATTGAGTCAAGTTCCAAATCATCACCAGAAGACAAAAATCACTACCTAGAACACTTTTTCATAGTATTACTAGATAAATTATAGGCTGTAAAGATATAGAGACAAAAGATTTGTCTCCATCTCACAAGCTGTTTCTTTGAAGCATGTAGGATATTGGCTTCTGAAAAATCACTGATATTATTACCATTCATTTGGTAATCAAACAGAAAAATATTATTTCTATGTTTACCATATCATTCATATGCATCACTATCTTCTTCTGAAAAACAAGTACAGTAACTTCTTTCTGGCATTTGAATGTAACAAGGACGTGTAAAGATCCTGACTGCCATCTCTAGTGGAATGATGTTCCACATCACTCAATGGAGAGATTTGAAAGATGACACTGATGATCTGACCGCCATGGATAGTGAGATGGACACGTCAGAAGGGTGATCGATCTTATAGGGAGACCTAGGCAGGATGGAAGATTGGGCCAGCAAGAACATTATGAAGTTTAACAAAAACAAATGTGAGTTTGTGCACCTGAGATGACTTAATCAAAGAGCCCAGTACTGTCTGGGATCTATGTGCTGGGGAGCAGGCTTTCTGAGGGTCTTCATGAAGAGTCTGCTGAACCTGAATCAGCAGTGTGTTACTACAGCTGCAACAGCAGATCAGATCCTGGGACATTTCCACAGGGGCATTTGTAGCAGGGACAGAAACATACTGAACCCACTCTACCTATTTGTTGGGCCACACATGGGGTTCTGTATCAAATTCTGGTTCCCACAATTCAAGAAATATAGAGACACACTAGAGAAGATCAAAAGGAGGGCCATGAGATGGTCAAGGGCCTGCCCTTCAAGGAAAGACTGAGGACTCTTCTGTCTGACAAAGAGAAGGCTCAGCAGGATCTCATCACAGTATTCCAATAGCTACAAGACATCTACAAAGTGAATGCAAGCTCCTACTTCACAAGGAGACCCATGTAGAGGACAAGGAATTATAGGCACAATTTCCACCAGGAGTGGCTTCATCTCAACAAAAGAAAGAATTTTTTTTACAGTGAGAGTAGTTATTCACTGGAACAACAACCCAGGTGATGTGGTACATCCTCGGGAGTTCTCAAAATGAGATTGGACAGGGTGCTAGAAAATCTCATCTATGTTCCCTTTCCCATGTAATATTGGACCAGGTGGTCTTTCAAGGTATTTCCTAACCTGGACTGTTCTGTGATTTAGTATTCTGCATCTGTGCTGCTTTACACAAGGACCACCCCAGTCAGATTTCACATACATTTCTGAGATACTTCGACGATTTTATTCTTATCTCACAGCACAAGGTAAAGACAAAATCACAAATAGAAAAACCCATAATGTTTACATTTGATCAAAAACCACAGAATCATAGAATCATAGACTTGGCCTGAAAGGACCTTAAAGATCATTCATTTCCAACCCCCCTGCCATGGTCATGAACACCTTCCACTAGATCAGGTTGCTCAAAGCTTCATACAGGTTGGTCACGAACACATCCAGGGATGGGGCATCCACAGCTTCTCTGGGTAATCTGTTCCAGTGCCTCATAGGAAAAAAATTCTTCCTACTCTTCAATTCAAATCCATTCCCTTTCACCATAAAAGTCTTACCCTTCTTCCTCTCACTCCACTCGCTGACAGAGAGCTCCTCCAAGCTTTTCTGTAGGCCCCCTTGAAGTACTCCAAGGCTGATACAAAGTATCTTTGGACCCTCTTCCTCTCTAGGCTGAACAACCCAAACTCTCTCAGCCTGTTCTTGTACAGGAGGTGCTCCAGCCATCTGATCAGCTTTGTGGTTTCTTCTGGACTTGCTTTTACAGATCCATGCTCTTCCCTCACTGAGAACTCCAGAGTGAACACAATGCTCCGGGTGAGGTCTCACAAGAACAGAGTAGAGGGGAAGAGTCACCTCCCTTGACCTGCTGGTCATACTTCTTAGATGCAACCCAGAATATGACTTTCTGGACTACAGTACCCCCAAGTCCTTCTCACTAAGGCTGCTCTCAATCATTCTCCACTCAATCTGTAATTGTTCTTGGCATTGCCTTATGAGGAACAACTGAGACCTGGGGGTGTTTAGCCTGGAGAAGACAAGGCTGAGAAGAGACCTCGTTTCTCTGTAACTACCTGAAAGGAAGTTGTAGAGAGGAGGGTGATGGTCTCTTCTCCCAAGTGACAGGGGCAGGACAGGAGGGAATGGCCTCAAGCTTCAGCAGGGGAGATTTAGGCTAGACATTAGGAAAAAAATTCACAGAAAGGGTCATTGGGCACTGGAAAAGGCTGCCCAGGTAGGTGGTTGATTCACCTTCCCTGGAGGTGTTTAAGGCACGGGTGGATGAGGTCCCGAGGGGCATGGTTTAGTGTTTGATAGGAATGGTTGGACTCGATGATCCAGTGGGTCTTTTCCAACCTGGTGATTCTATTATTCTATGATTGCCCCAATCCAGGTGCAGGACACTGTATTTGGCTTTGCTGAATTTCATGAAGTTAGCACAAGTGCACCTCTCAAGCCTGTCCAGGTTCCTCTTGATGACATCTCTGTTCTCCAGTACATCAACCATGCCACACATCCTGGTGTCATTGGCAGACTTGTTGAGGGTGCACTCAATCCCACTGTTCATGTCTGTGACAAAGACGTTAAACTACAACAGTCCCAACACAGATCCCCAATGAGTGCAAAGCATTACTAGTCCCCACCTGGACACTGAGCCAATGACCACAGCTCTTTGAGTGTGACCAGCCAGCCAAGTCCTTATCCATTTAGTGGTTCATTTGTCAAATCCATGTCTCCCCAATTTTGTGACAAGAATGTCACATGTATCAGTGAACTTATATTTCTAATCTTGTCAAATACACTTAGAGTTTTCTTAAAATATCATAAATTTTGGAGGCAATGGTAAGATAATTTAGTTTTGTTTAGAAATCCTTCAAATAGTTTAACAAAGTCAAAAAATTGGGAATTTTTTTGAAATTTAAAAAGGAATAGACAAATTGGAAAAATCTTTGATGAAAGCACAGAGGAAGAGAAAATATAGAAAAATCCCCTGATTTACTCTTGTTGCCACAAAAACACCTCATCTGTTTTAATGAGAATGTACCTTCTATAGTGGGAAAGGATTCAGCAGTGTTGTGTTTTCTGAAAAATGTGCACCGTGTATAGAGTCAGTGATGCTGATAGTACATTCCAACAATACTGAACAGTAGAGTTAATTGAAGCTTCCGTCAGTTTGGGTAAGAGAGGCAACACCACAGAAAAAGAAAGCTAATATTTTTTCATTTGATTCTGAGTCCAAACATTATAACCAAAGCCCAGAGCAAGACTTTTATGATTAATTAATTATGAGCTGATTTTCTTTTAGGCCATAAAGTTTTCCAAACACTCATTAATCTCAGAAAATGCCATGGGCTACAGTTGTTACTGTTTAATTAAAAACTATGTCACAGTTGCAAAGCAACAGAAAGCTGTAAATATTATTCTTAGCCAAGCATTCACATATCCAGTATAATCTGTAGTCAATAGGAGAAGTGAGAAAGGAAGAGCTAAGCATCAGATGCTTTAGGATGAGATAACCTATTTTTTTACTGTGATTAGATAGCTTTAAATTTATATACTTATGTAGTTTCCACATGATTTTTTTTTAATCTTCATGGCTGATTCTTTGTGATTATACTGAACTCAGGTGAAGCCAATTGAAAGACTTCTGTTACCTTCTGTAAGTGCCTGGCTATGCCCAGAAAATCACGAAGCTAAGGCACAATTTCCCCTCTAGTATTCAAGAGAAGATGTCAGAATATCTACAAGGAAGCAGACATAAACAAACACGCAAATAAGTATTTTAAAAGTATTTCTGCAATGTTTATGGCTCTCAAAGTCTTCCAGATGTAGTTCTACAACTAGAAATGTACACACTGGTGTTCTTCATAAGAAAACATTAAACACAAAAATGATCTTAAAAATACAGAGATTGTCTTATAAAGTTGCAGTAAAATGAATTTTTTAATAGCATAAATATCATAACATCAGAATGTAGCAGCTTTAAAACTAAATGGGGAAACTTTTAAACTTTTTCTTATTAGACTCTTTCTGTTATGAAAATGTTGCCAGCCAAAGACATGTGACAAATACTTGATCAGAACACTGGCAAATCTAATAGCTAGACATAAATTCACTTATAAATACAATTAAACCTAACACCTACAGTACCTTTTGCATCTGATTCTCTTGAAAAAAATTCCAAGAAAATTTAAATGTGTTCTACATTTCATTTTATATTTGAAAATCATTATTCTCATGGGGAAAAAAAAGTTACATTTAATAGATAAGTTATATTTATAAGACATAAGGCATTGATGAAGAAATTACTTTGTAGAAAGACTCAGTTTCCCATGAGCACTCACAGCCTGGCACTCTATCACAAAAGTCACCATCATCCCTCTTTCTAACTGGTGATCTAAACAGAAGAGAGAAAGTATGGCAGTACTATCTACTGCATCATGTATTGCTGTTAAGCTGTTTAGATCAAGGTGGGGCCATGCCAAACATGGTTTTCATTTATCAAGTGACCACTTAGAATCACAGAATAGTATGGGCTGGAAGGGACCTTAAAGATCATCTAGTTCCAACCCCTCCACCATGGGCAGGGACACCTTCCCCTGGATCAGACTGCCCAAGACACCATCCAACCTGGTCTTGAACATTTTCAGGAAGGGTGCATCCACTCACTCAGCCTGTCCTCACAGCAGAGGTGCTTCAGCCCTGTGACCATCTTCACAGCTCTCCTCTCTGTTCCAAAAGTTCAGTACTTTTCTTATGTTGGCAATTCCAGAACTGAAGACAAAACTCCAGGTGGCATCTCATGAGAGAGGAATAGAGGAGCAGAATCACCTCAGTCAACCTGCTGGCCACACTTTTTTTGATGAAGCCCATTATATAGTTGACCTGGGTTGCAAGTGCACATTGCCAGCTCAGGTTGAGCTTTTCATCAACGAGTGCCCCCAGATCCTTCTCTGCAGGGCAGCTTTCAATCATGTTGTCCCCCATCCTGTAGTGAAACTGTGGATTGCCCTAACCCAGGTGCAGGAAATTGTTCTTGGCCTAGTGAAGCTCATGAGGTTCACACAGGCCCACTTCTCCAGCTTGTTGAGGTTCTTCTGGATGACATCCTGTCCTTCTGTTTTGACGACTGCACCACTCATCTTGGTGTCATCTGCAAACTTACTGAGGGTGCAGTCAATCTTGCTATCTACATAATTGATGTAAATATTGAACAGCACTTGTCCCAGCACAGACCCCTGAGGGACACCACTTGTAGAGGATCTCCATCTGGGTATCAAGCCGCTGACCATTGCTCTCTGAAGGCAACCATCCAACCAATTCCTTATCCACCGAACAGTCTACTCATCAAATCTATATCTCTCCAAGCCTGGATTACTTATGAGTATCTCATTTACAAGAGCATCTTGCTTTCTGACAGAAGCAGCAGAAAGGAGCCTTAGAATCAGATGAGTTATCAGGAAAATAAGTATATTTTGCTCTTTTGTCTGTATTACATTTGTTCATGAAATTATATCCCAAAACAAAGTCAAGCCTAAAAAGAAAACTACAGAATTGAGCCCAAAAAGTCATTTTCATTCTTTCCTGCTATTCATGCAGGAAAAATAAGTCATGCAGTGCAAATAAGGAAAAAGTCTACATGTATCTCTATTTGTATGTATCATTTTTTAACAACAGGATCAGAAGTGAAGTTAGTCCATTAGAAAACACAAATGTAAAAGCCAACACAAAAGCAAAAAGAAAAATGGAAAATGTAATGAGAACCCAAAAGAAAAAAAGTGCTCAGTTCTGACAAGAAAAACAAAATGGCATACACTGAGAAAAACAGAAACCACAGAAACATTTTTTAAAAGTTAGAACAGAAAGGAAAATTCTTCATATGAATCAAAACATATCATAAGCTTGTTATCAACACACACACATATACACAAACAGAAAGGAAAAGGCTCAGAAAATGACAGTGCAATATACAGAACAGAAAGATTAAAGAGGTTAAAAAGAAAATTGTTTGCTGAAGATAAGGGTGCAGCAACCTGACCAAAGTAAAATATGACAAATAAGCCACAGAGATAAGGAAAAGTCACTACAGACAAACATAAGAAATAAGGTGCTGGAGATAACCAGACAAAAAAGTAACCAATAAGAAAAGAGGGTTTAAGAAAAAACCAGAATGAAACTACAGTATACAAAAAGACAAATTACAATGTCTTCCAACTTGATGCCTAGGCATCAATAAAAAAAATTTAGAATTAAATTTCTCCACCTGCTGGCTCTATCTGTCTTCAGAACTTGAAGTGCATGATGTGCATTACTGAAATAGGAGAATCAGATGCCTTCAATCCTGCAGGCAGCAGAGAGACCCTGAATGAGTTAAAGAAGCACCTCAATATACTTAATTTTACAGGAACTCTCAGGTGCATGTGATAGCTATTTGCCCTGAAACTCATTACTAATCATACTTAAATAAAGAGACAGAGGTTAAAAAAAAAAACCTGTAATTGAGAAGTACTTTCTCACATATTAATCTGGCTAATCATATGTAAAACATGTTAAAGTGAGTACTTGCACAGCTTATAGAAATGCAATTAGTCTACATACTGGTCTACATGCAGGAAAAGTAGGCGTTCTCACCTTTATTGTAGCAAAAACAAAGAGATCTTTCAGTGCATTGGGCTTCCTGGCAGATGGAGAGTAACAGCTGTGAATTACCAAAGTTAACACTTTCTTTACTTAGTTCATCAAAGCCAAGCAGCAGTCGTTCTAAACTAAGTCTGTATAGGACTAAGTCTGTATAGGACTACTCAAAGAAGCTGAGATCTACTAGAGGTTAAACAGGATGCTGATGACTGACAGCAGAGATATTCATTAAAAAAAAACCTCAAAAAATCTGAATGAGCCATTTCACACCTGATATATACAGACTCCAGCAGGCAGGGACATTGGATAACTACATCACGCTAATTTTCACTGTGACTGTATGCGGCAACTAGGTGCTATTTCTTTTTTACAGAATAAATTTTTTCATCGGAAAGTCTTTTCACTAAGATCCCAAGATACATTTCCAGCTTGCCTTAGAAAGTCCCTTTTCTGCTCGAGGCCTCAGATTTTACAGCAACAAAACTAGTATATAATCATGGTTCATCTGCATGCAAACAGGGATCCTCTTACAAAGCATATTAGTCTCTTATCAAGGCAAGAATCCACTACTAAAATACTAATTCTCCACAGCAGTCGGAGCACAACATCCTGGCAAAGAATTTACACAGGGCCACTTTTTATACCTATGTCTAACATATGCAAGTGCAGTTCTCACATGCAGTAGTCTGTGCATATCTTATAAGTTCAAGTGCTCCTAAGACCAGCAGAAACAATATTATCCTGTTTTTTCATTGTTCAAATTAATTCTAGGAGAAGAACATAATCTGTGAAAAGAATGCTGCAAGACCTTTGATTCTTCTGGCACAAAATTAATTGCAAGAATCTTAAGGACAGATTTTGCAACAAGGCAGAAGAATGCGTATGCTCAACACCAGAAATGAGGCCTCTAACGCTTATAAGCAATAGAAGAAAGTACAGTATCTATTAAAGAAGATGAGAGGAGAAGCAGGACTGAGATATATTGTTGACAAATGCCATATTTTGCCATGTAAATGCCTGTTTTCCATGGCAGCAGAGAGATAATTAGGCACTACTGCTACATGACTGTGTCTATAGACAAATAAAAAGCTTATATTTGTGGGGATTTAAAATATATTTTCACATACAGATAATGGGAAACAAGGTAAGCAACTTTTTTTTACATTACTACTGTTATGGGAGATGAGACTTTCACCTGAAGAAAATCTAAGAAACCAGTTTCTCTTGAAGTTGTCACTGAACGCTGCAAATGTTCACTTCCAGGACTAGCTAGGACTTCTTTCCCTGCATAACATACCACTTGTATGGCCCAGCACCTCTTATACTCAGAGGCCAAGTACCAATGGGAATTTGGGTTTGGTCTATTAGCTGTGACAGTGGGTCAGAATGATGTTATGGTAGAGCTAAATAGTAAGATCAGGATTAAAGTATGAGAGGGTACTGGAAGAAACCTTAAACTTGAAAGGCTTCTCAATTATTCTAAAACAGCTATGCACACTTTGGAGGAAATATATAATGGCAGTGTCTAAAACAGAATTCAGCATTTTATGTAGCTCAGAGTACAGCACTTAGCCTGGAATAAAACTGATGATGTCATGCCTCAATCATGTTCAGAAACACTCAGGGTAGATATGCTCTCCTTTAACAATTTTTAGGTAGTTTTTAAAACTCTGCAAGGAAACTCATCTCTCTCTTTAGATTTACTTCTCAGAATTCTTTTTCAAGGAGTAGACTGGCTTCATACCTAAAGAAGAAAGTACATTTATTTCTTTTGCTCAAGGGCTATATTTGTATTTAATGTTTAAACATTATAAGAGTAATCCAAGAAAATACATAATCATGCCTTGAAACTGAATCTTGCAGTGTCCTTTTCCAAGAGAGTACCCTAACATTCATCCCACAAGCTCTGGCATCCTCCAGTGCCTCTTTACCTTTTTGCTACCAAATAAGAAATAGACTTTAAATTTGGTTTTCCTCTTATTGTATCCCAGACCTCAGAGTGTGATAGCATACCCCCACAGATTGATGCTTTGCAGTATCCTAAAAATAAGATATACAGTTTCAAAGGTCCGGTGATAGAAAGATAACTGACAGTAAAAGGAACCTCTACCTCATGGATTTTGATAGCTGAAAGGCTGTCTCTGGGGGAGAACAGAAATGCCAATGCACAGAAATGCACAAGTATTTTGGGGAGTGGAAGAGAAGGTTACCTCTTCCATATCACTATAAATGTTCCTGATAACAGAGTGTAATTTAAAACGGGAAAAAAATCGTCAACAAATTTATCCTCACTAAAAATCTAGCAGGGTTCATAATGAGTGTTTAAACCAGATGTGAAGGAGGAGGGGGACAAAGCCAGGCTAGTCAGGAGCAAGCCTGGAAATGGAACTCCAGTGGCTGGGAGATGGTGTGCTGGCAAGGATCACCAGTATGTTACCACAGAGCGAGTGTGGGTGAGTACATCTTGTGACAGTAAGGATGAAACTGGCACTCATGTGTTAGATATTCCAAGGACCAGTCAATTGGGCATGAACACTATTCCCTTTATGAGGACTGAGACTTCACCAGCCCAGCTGAAGTGCAGTTACACCAATACACGCAGCATGGGCAATAAGCAGGAGGAATTGGAAGTTATTGTAGACCAAGGAGACTACAATGTGGCTGCCATCACAGAAACTTGGTGGGACAACTTGTATAACTGGAGTGTTACTACGGTGAGGTATAAATTTTCAGTTGGGACAGGAAGAGTAGGAGAGGTGGTGCGACAGCCCTCGATGTTAGAGAATGCTTTAATACACTTGAGCACGATTATGGTGATGAAGGAATCGAGTGCCCATAGGTTAAAATCAGAGAAGCCCACTATAAGGCAGATATTGTGATGGGAGACTCTTACAGACTACACAGTCAAGAAGAAGCAGCTGATGAGCTCTTCTATAGACAACTGGGAGTAGTCTCAAGATTCCTAGCTTTTGCCCTTGTGGGAGATTTCAATATTCCGAATGTCTGCTGGAAGTACAATACAGCAGAAAGGAAGCAGTCTAGGAGGTTCTTAGAGTGTGTGGAAAACAACATCCTCACACAACAGGTGAGTGATCCAACAAGGAAAGACACTCTCCTGGACCCGCTGTTTGTGAACCTAGAAGACCTTCCAGAGGATTTGATGGCTGGAGGATACCTGGGACAAAGCAATCATGAG
>WAAB01019717.1:296-52794 GCA_013389865.1 Piaya cayana
AGGGGACAGGATGAGAGGAAATAGCCTCAAGCTCCACCAGGGGAGATTTAGGCTAGACATCAGGAGGTAGTTTTTCACAGAAAGGGTCATTGGGCACTGGCAGAGGCTGCCCAGGGAGGTGGTTGATTCACCTTCCCTGGAGGTGTTTAAGACATGGGTGGACGAGGTGCTAAGGGGCATGGTTTAGTGCTTGATAGGAATGGTTGGACTCGATGATCCGGTGGGTCTCTTCCAACCTTTAGGGTGTAAAGTTAGAGTGTAAAGAGGAGAATAAACTGATATGTAATACACATAGTAGCTTACTAGAGTAAATCTTTTTCTCAGTTTTGGCTAGTGGATAGCTGAAGAGCTATGCATTTGTTTGCAATGGTAGGCAATATTAGGAAGAGTATAAACTCCAAATCAAGCCCTAATGGACCTAATAAAAAAGAACAAAAGGATTCATTCTTTCTTTTAGTGTGGCTACTGCACATTTGAGACTTACTGCAAAACATAATGCATTGTTCATGAAACACTTTGACATCACATGAAAAAAGTTTGATAATTATTAGTGGTAGCCTTTGCTCATAAAAATACATTATAGTCTACTGCTACATAATCTTTTTCAGTGAAATGAAGTAATAGTAAATTTAATTTTTATTGTATTTCTTTTATATTGTAATTACTTTTTATAATTACATGTGATGTTCAGTACCTCAACAAAGAGTCACTTTAAAACTAACTAGCATTGCTGTTGCAACAGATTAGAAATAATAGTTTAAACGTCATACGCTGAGGGAGAAGATGTGCTAAAAACTGAGTGAAACACTTATTCATTATACAAGAATGATCAACAAAGAAGGAAAGTCGTTAATATATTTGTTAAACATATTCACATATCAAGTCATAAATGTTCTTTAACTTTACAACTCAGGAAGTTAAAGTTTCAAGAAATACTCCTTTATTCCTCATTGGAATAAAGACTCTTTGAAAGTGATCTACTCTAAAACAATTTAGCACAAGCTTAATTATTAAGTCAGCAGAAATACTGATATTCAGAAATGTAAGTATAATTATGTGCAAATTTCTTTGGAACTAAAGGTGAAATACAACAGCACTCACTGGTAATAAGAATGCCATGGAATTAGACCTAGAAAATGTAACATAAAAATCTAATATCCCTCCAGATATTAGCGGTTTTGGACTTGGTAAAAACTTGGAGATACTTAAAGATCATGGGTTTGTTGACAGGATTTTTGTTCTAAGTGCTTCAATGTATTCATCTTTTGATTTCCAGAGTGCAGATGTTCATACATGCAGAAATACAGTGTTATTAGCTCTTGCAGTTCTTCCAGATATGTCTGTAAAATCAGTTTCCTAACACTGTGTCTTCGTCCTATTGTTCATATTTTGTCTTTAATTCTCCTCTTATCTAATCAAAGTGAAGATCTAGCACTCCTCCAGAATGAAATGAAAGTTATGAACACTCTCAGGGTTCAATTAATCTCATCTTTCTGAAATACTTGGTTTAAAGTGGGATGGTACTGATGACTACTTTGGACACACAAAGTTGGGGAAGATCCATCTCAACTCTTTGTGAAATATTTTCACAACTGAAAGGTTTTATTATTGGACAACTTTAAGAACAGTTACTGCTTATTTTGTAGGTAAATGTAAAATAGGCAGATCTTTCATTTTCACCAAATGATCAAAATAAACAAGAAGGGGTAAAAATACCATTTAGTAGCAACATATAATTTTCAGTTGTTCTCCAAAACTGCTAAGATTGTTAATTATTATGCAGAATGACTGATTTCACTATGAAACATGTGCAAATGGAACAGTCTCAAGTATATATTTTACTGTAATTATTATTTTTAAAATTTTGTTATCATGTAAATGTAGATAATTCTTAAGAAGTCTTTTTTTCTGTGATAACCTGTCAGTTAAAATAGTCAATTTTGTTATGTCTGCACCATCATAGCCTGTATTTTTGTTTATAATGAATCATAGGAGAGAACATTAAAATTAATGAGGAATTTAATCTAGATTTGGATCGAACATCTGAGTTCACCTAGGTATTTGTACTTAAATCATATGATGAATTTGGTCTTGTTATCTTGCCCATTGCATTACATCTACAAGAGTCTCATGTAATCATTTTCATTAGTCCTCTACCTGTTATATATTTTCTCTTTACTTTGGTTGTCAGTCAAAATGACTCATATCTCTTAGAATATTAGAATCATAGAAAGGCTTGGGTTGGAAGAGACCTAAAATGGTCATCTGGTCCAATTCCCAATCCCCCTGCAGTGAGCAAGTTCATCTTTGGCTAGATCAGGTTGCTCAGAGCCCTCTTGCACTGGTAGTGCTTCCATTTCCCTAAAAAAATTAGGGAAAATATCTGAAAACTGCTTAAACTTTATGACAGGTATGAATGAGGCAGGAAGAAGACAACATGCAAAATCTGATGGTTAGCAATAAAAAAATAATATATGCATTATTCTAGTAGCAGAAGGGAGTATTGCTTTGATCATGGACTTAATTGGGAAACAAAATCAGCAAATAACTGGGTTTGAGTTAATGTTTCAAAACCAAACACCTCAAACAAACATGCAGATAAGATTTAATCATACTGCCTTTGGCATTACTAGGGCAGAGCTCATTGTTCCTGACAGGTAATTTTAATTTTTTGTTAAAAAATGTGCTAGATGCTTTACAGATTTCACTCCTTGGCAACAAGTGTTACATTTAGCTATGCTGAAGCCAGCTCACTCCCTTATAACAAGCTAGTGATTTTGCAAGTATATAGCACACTTCAACAGGAATTTTGCCTCTTTAATTATTGATGAACTAACTTTACTGTACCTTTTCCCTCTTTTTTAGATTAATGGGTAACTATTTACACCCATTAAATGTAAAAACAAACAAACAAACAAAAAATTGTTTACTCCTCTTTCTGAAATTATTTTTGTTTGCGAGAGGTTAGTAGAATTCACAAAAGGTCTAATGCTCCCAAGCCTTTAAATCTTCAGGGATCTCAAGGTTTATCCTGTACTTGCCTACTTTGGATAAACTTTGACAATGAAGTTACCCAAGAAAGCGTCTCAGAAAGGTGTGACTTTTGGGTTTTTTTGAGTTGATATCTATAGTCTGAACACCAGGCATATGTCATAGCCATGAGGATTCCTAAATGTTCAGAGAAAAAGGATGTTGTCAATATTATACATGAGTAGACTTGCCTTTTCTGAGTGAAAAATCCAAATCAGGCAACAATAGGTGCTAAGGAAACTGTGGTTTTTGTTTTTTTAAATCTCTTGCACTGGGTTTTAGAAAGTACTAAAGTTGATTGCTAGTACTAAATAAAACCTTGTATTATTTACTTGTAGCAGTGTGATGCCACACTTCAACTACATGGGAATAGAGGAGAAGTCTTGCTTGGTAAGATTGTAACTTCCAAACTCTAGTAAACTTTTATTCCAGGCTTTCATGAGAACCACCTCTTAAAACACCTCTGTAGAACTAGCAATCTGTTAAGTTATCTCCTAGAGTATTGTGTTTGTGTATATATTTTTTTCAAGAATATTTAAGTTTTCTGTTTTGGCTAGTATTATACCAACAAATATGCACACGTGCATTATCCTCACCATGAAAACTCTTGCAATATTCATACTGCAGATAAGTAACTTTTAATACAATACATTATTGTATTATTGTATTATTGCTATCATTCATAAGCAACGGTCCTGGCAGAAAATTAACATTTTTCCCATTGTATAATTCAAAACATTATTCCCATTACCTTGCAACTACATAACCTGAGATTAATAAATAGCCTTTTCCTCTATTCTGCTCACATTAGCAGTGTTAGATCTAATTTAATAGCATTTAGTTCCCTTACAGTTGTAGCACATAGAAAATCTGGAAACTGTAGAATAAAATTAACTTATACATCAAACTTGGAAAAAGTGTTCTGTGCATTAAAAAAAAGATTCCAATATGATCTCAATTGTGCCATTGACAAAAATACTCTATCGACTGTATTGAAATTATTAAGACTTTTGCTGTTGGTGGTGCTATAATGAAGCTAGTTTATAGACCACAGAATTATTTGTTATTGATTTATAAGCTATGGATTTTTATGGTAACTTCAAATATAATTATCATTTGTAATTACCATGAAAAATAATAATTATTGTATGTGGTATTCAGTTTAGTCTGATTAGTGTTTTGTTTCTTTGTAGTATAACAACACCATACCATAAAACATTATTTTCTAAAACTACAAATAGTCAGCAAAGCAAAATAAAACAAAAAAAACAGGCTAATTTCAGTCAAGCAAGCTTTTGAAAAGATAAAAAATACTATATAAAGTTAAATTCTTAAACAACTGTTTTGGAAAAGAAAAGGAGCACTTTTAGAGCATTTGTTTCATTCAAAGGACAAATTAATGTTATAACTAATAGTATGTTCTCATGTAACATAAAGTAAAAATAGTTTTGAAAAAATTGAGCTATCAGACCTCAGAGAAACAAACAGTCCAAACCTTACAAGTTTTCTAAGAGATCCTGATATATCAAAGTATTTAAGTATCTGTACTGGATTGGATAATTCATACTGTTTACATATTAAAATGGCTTTTGATTAATTCCAATGTTTATATACATTTATTTAAGGTACAGTTATAAAGATGGCAGCATTTACTTCTCTGAGTCATTCTTACTGTTAGAAGGAGAAGCAACAGATTAATAGAAGATACTACACTTACCTACACAACATTTTGCTTCTACCATCCAAAGGTTGACAAATTTCTTGTTAATTCTTCTTTAGATGACTTGTGAATATTATTATTCTTGCAGAGAAGCAAGAATAAGGTGGTTAATGAACTGCAGCAAAATAAAATGTTATAGTCTATTCCTCTATCTTTAATAGCGATCAGTATTTTTTGTATTTTTAGTGTATTTTTTTAGTCTCTATCAATGTACAACATAAGAAAATTTGGCCCAGATATTGTGAAAATGAAGTGAGGTAACTTTCTTAAATGCAGAAAGGCCTAGCAGTTTCAGAAACGACAATGAATAAAGGCAGAAAAAGACGAAGATAAAATAAGGATAGAGCATGCATACTTTTACAGCAAAACATTTACACTCCTTCAAGCCTTTTTCACCTGTTGTTAGTTGTATTTTCCTAGCTGAAGTTCTTCTCAGCTTATTCCTCAGCATGGAAATTATTCCTGTTTGCAAACACATCATTGATATTTCACTTAACCTGTTGTTTCTGCTGTCTCTAATATTGGCTTTTAAGCTGATCTATTTCACTCTTGATGTGAATGGGTATTTCACACAAATATCTTGCAGAGAAATTGAATTATATACTTTTTTTCAGAATGACTTATGCTATGAAAATGCATGCTGAAATGATTGCTAAGCACCTGTTGTGCAAGGTTATGTATGGGTGATGCCTCTGACCATCCACATTAAACCCAAGCTGAGTGTTTAATGAACTGCTGTTTTGGAGTATCTTATGAAAATCGCTTAAATGACTCCTCTACTTCCCCACAGTCCGATGTCAGATAACCATATCTTTTGTGGTACCACATACTAGATTCCCTACAGTGAGCATGTGCATACAGAATCTGTTTGATGAAAAGTAGAAACCCGAGGTCTCCGTTGATTGTAATGCACTACTGCTCTACTCATTACCAAGATGACTGGATGTAGTTTACATGCCACATACACGCACATAGCACAAGTTCACCCAGAGAGTGTCTAAGTCTGGCTATGTAAGAAAGTGTTCAGAGTAACTGTTCAGATACTCTCAGAGATCAGAGTGTCAATTCCTTTCTTAACAAGATTATGAGTGTAGAGCTAGAGCAATGGGGAAGAGGAAGTTTCTTGGTTAAAAAAAAAAACCAAACACAACTTTAATAGAGTATTATAAAAGAAAAAAATTACCAACTTTGTATGACTTTGTGTTATCAAATGGTATGACTAAATCCTCTATGGCAACATGCAACAGAAATACAGCAGAGACATAGCCATAGAGACTATGAGAAGCTAAGCCACTGACATCTGTGGTTGTCATTGTGTTGGAAAAAAACAAATCATTTTCTTTCCAAATAAAGAGCAAAAGCTGAACGCATCTGCACTAAACTAACAAGACATTGGATT
Organism: Piaya cayana; assembly: GCA_013389865.1. Taxonomy (NCBI): domain Eukaryota; kingdom Metazoa; phylum Chordata; class Aves; order Cuculiformes; family Coccyzidae; genus Piaya; species Piaya cayana. Next base: position 6,446 of record WAAB01019717.1, read on the forward strand.
CTTCTTAATTGTACTGTAATTTCTGAAGTTTAATTTTGCCACAAGCCTAATCTAATTGATGTTTTGTTATTCTGCAGACCACTAAATATGAAAGTACTTATATCAATGTAACCTTGCAATTTCCTTTCACTATTCTACAGATGTCCACTCTTTTAAATTTCATTTGCCTGTCTTGAAATCAGTAAAAGGAAACTTTTATATTTCATGACTTGTATTATACAACTCACATTTTGCCATTTAGAGCTTTGTTTCAAAAAAACCTTATCCAACCACCTATGCCCAATTGTGAGATCTTGTTTTAAGACCAGGTAAAGTGAGTACTGTTCCAAGTCTGAGCTTATGCAAGACATCTTGCTACTTCCCCATTCTCTGTTTATAACAACTAAGTCTTCAAAGACAGGCAAGCCCATCTTTACTATGTTTCTAGTTCAGTCTCAGAAAAAACATCTCTTTTCTCTGTCTTGAAGCCTGCTTCGATTCAGGTACTCCTGAAACTTCATCCGTGTCACTTCAAACTCTCATTCACTAATGAATTCGTCACCTTGGTGGCAACACTTGTTCTGCTCCAGCTATCCTTGAGTAGCCCTTCATGATCATAATGATTGATAAGTCTCTTGGATCGATGCTATGAGATTTTTAGCACAGATATTGTAATACACATTTTAATGTTGGATCTATCTGAAGCCAGATGCATAGTAATGATACATTTTGAAGCCCTATTTTGAGATTATTATCCTTCTGATCTTTGAAGGTCTGATTAGAAAGGACTCTTATTTCCATGACAAATAGGTGCTAAATTATTTCTGGTTTCCTTTACTCACGGTATTGACTGTGTAATTCAGGATAAATGAACAAGAGATTTATGAGTTATCTCTGATGCTCTTGCTCATGGAATTACAGGTAAATAGCATAAAACTGGGGATAATTTTCTAAAGAAAAGAGCACTAGACAATGGGGAGTAGGTAAAAACACAAATGCTTCTGCTTGGAGTTCTGGAGTTGAAGGTTTCTCATGGGTTTAACAGTTGGGAGAGAATTAGGATAGTTGATGGGTGCTGTGTCTTAGAACATTCACTCTTGGGGCATGCAACTCCTGGCTAATGTAGAGGCTGAATTTAGCAGTGCCTGACCTGGCCTTTCTTAGGCTTTGCTGGATGGTATTCCATATCCTGCATGCAGGGTGGCAAATGGTGCATACCTAGCAAAAAAGAGAAACATGTTAGTTCTGTAATTAAAGTGCTGAGATGGGTTTTTTTTAATTGTAATATTTTAGGAGAGTTAATGCACCTCCAACAAAATAAAGACCCTTCATTTCAGGATATCAAAGAAATAATCAAATGATGTTTCACCACAAATTTTCCCTGTTCTTATACAAAAGAAGTATCACCAAGACATATGGATATCTTCAACAGAACACAATTGTTGTTTTCTTCTTCATTATTGATTTATTTAATAGTTCAAAGTGAAAGCATATCCCTCAGGTAATAGAAAGATCTCTGTGGAACTCTGTCTTAAGTTATTTGGATTTTTTCACTGCAGAAGACCATACTAATATAAGGTTACCTTCTACCAAACTGTTGATATGCTTAAGCTTTCCTAAAGAAAGGCTTATACATAATTACTTCCCCTTTCATGCTGCTAGAACTGCTTACATAGTATCTGAATTAACCATTTATTGTTACTTTTTTATATTTCTGCCTTGTATTAAATACATATGCCTTAAACATATATTGTCTTTCATCAAGCACTCACCAAGGTGCTTTAATAGCTGTATCAAAAGCCTTTATCAGAACTTTCTTCAGTTAGTTCAGTAGTATAGTTACACAAAACACCATATTATTAACCACATTGCTAATTTTATGTTTGTTTTATTACAAATATTTAGGCAATATTATTTACATACAAAATATTCAGGTTTATAACCTTTTCTAACGGTAAAATCAAATTAAGAAACCAATTAAAAAATAACTAATTAATAAGAATTTTAAAACTGAAAAGCCTTCATTTTTTATTCCATTAATTCTGTTCTGTGCCTAATTTTCTTCCTTTCTGTCTTAGGTTCTTGAGCCTTCACTTGGCTGCACAATAGCATTTTGCTGTCAATTGACTTAGTAGCTTTCCTCTCTCACTGTATATATGCCAACTAAACACAACTGACTATTTCTACTCCACCCTGAAAATAGCTCCTATTTATCTACTATTCAAACTTCTTCTTTTCCTGATATTTTGTTTTCTGGCTCAAAAGTAGTAGTATAGCATAATTTCTTTGAATGTTTCTGTCTAGGTGTTTCTTTGCTTAGACAAGAGAACCTACCACTGTATATCCTATGTAAAAATGTTTGGGCTCACTGCCAAAATATCTTCCCCTAAATTAGCCTGATTTTTTTATGAAATAACAGATAGAGTATTATATGTACACACAGAAATGCATACTGAGCTTTACAAGCTGCATTAATTGTAGTACCATATAATTTAGCATGATCTGGTTCTACATTTTTGAAGTTTCTTAAACAATTCTTTGATTTATCATGCGGATGAAAGTAGGATATAATTTCAGAAATTATTAATAATTCTCAATAGTGTAACAACCATAAATTATTCTGCTTGCATAACCATCTTGTGGCATTTTTACATTTAAGATTAGTCAGATATATGTCTCTCAAAACTAATCTTTGTTAATTTGTGAGAGATGTCACAGGTCATTTATCTCAGCTGAGAAAAAAAGAAATTTCAGATAAATTACATTAAAATTCTTACTGCATTAATCAATTGGTGAATAAGTTAATCACAGAATCATAGAATCACCAGGTTGGAAAAGACCAAGTCCAACCATTCCTATCAAATACTAAACCATGCCCCTCAGCATCTTGTTCACCCGTAAATAAGTAAATGAAACAGAATGATATTCTCAAACCAGGCAATTTCTTCTTTAGCCCTATAAATAGAAATAGAAATGAATTGTCATCACAGTTACTCTTCCTGCTGATAATCTGCTAACTGAAATTGCACGTCTCCAGAGCGCTAGTGACAGGGGCTTCTGCCTCCTCAGGAATCCCAGTTCAGGTGCTTGTGGGATCACTTTATTCCATATAAATCAGATAAACATGAGTTCATTATTTAATTTTTCAATTTTTAAATCAAAGAATCATAGAATCACCAGGTTGGAAGAGACCACCAGATCATCGAGTCCAACCATTAAGCTGATTTGTTGTGAATAAAAAGGCCTGGAGAATATTCACATGGCAGGTCAGAGAGACAACAGTTGCCTCTGGGGCTAGGGACAGTAATTTTTCAGCCAGTGTAACTGCAGCTGGAAGAAGATTGCGACTATGCTAATGATATGACTGTAAAGACTTAGCTCTAGGTTAGCTTAATGCATAAATGCATTCATGGGTACAGATTAAAGTCCTTGTTAAATCTGAACATGGTTAGGCCTTAGGCTGTGGCTAGGACTTGCAGTGTCAAAAATTCATACTGGAGCTTTCTAATTGGAACTGCAGTGGTCATAGGAAATTAATTTGATACAAGTCTTCTCACAGATCTTTTTTGGCCAAGTTCCCTCAACTCTGCAAGGCAGAGATTTACTAAAGATGGGCGGGGAGAACATAAAGCTACAAAGAGGAAGAGTCCTCTAATAGTGCTGGCTGCTGCAGTGTGTCCTCCTATGTCAAGTGATGTAGTTGCAGCCATGTAGCTGCTTAGCCCTTTTTGTTCAAAGCAAGAAAATATTTGCTCATATTTGTCATGACAATGACAGCTTAGAGATGTTTTGATATTTAAATATGTTTGCTTTCTAGATAGATAGAGTACTATTGCTCATTTAGTGGACAAAACTCTTTCATAAGCTTATCACCACGTATTTGTGAAGTGCTTTAGCCTTTTCATTTACTTTGTAGAAAGCCATGATGTTTTCTGATGTAAAGTACAGATCTGAAAGGATCATATGTTCTAAAGTGATAACACCAAGAAAAATCTGTCATGCTGAAAAATCCTGCTTAGCTGCTGTGTGAAGACAGTCATACTTTATAAGAAGTCTTTATTGCTCCTCAGAACTGCAACTTTATGAATCTTTCTAAGTGTTCTGGTTTCAAGTGGCTTGTTTGCTATCTCATGACTGGCTCCACACAGGAGTTTGAATTACACTGTTTCACTAGAGTCCCCTGGAAAACCTCAGTTTAGCTGGTATTCTCAGACAAATTGACAGTACAAAACGGTAAGGCAGTGGATTTTCAGTTGCTACTTTCCTAAATAACAGAGAGAGAAGAGGTGGTCGTGGGTGTATTTTCTCAAGTATCTTGAAATGGAATGTTTTCTGAGGAAGGCTGGAAGCCCAGGCTGAGACTTCCTTTACTGCTGGAGTCAATTCAAACTCACATCTCCAATGAACATGTTAGAATGAATGTTAGAGATTATTTGTGCTCATAATTGTAATATCATTATAATACCAAAACACACCTCCACACCTAAGGGTACCCACCTCCTCCCCACCTATCAGGAAAAGCACTCCCATGGCCATACCTACTGGGTTTGTGCAGTTAAATTTTGACACACAAAGTGAGAATTTTCTCTGCCAATCAATGATTAATACAGTGAACACATTCACTAAAGCTTCTCCACCCCTAGGAATAACCTACTATAAACAGTGTAAACAAAGGAAAAGTTTTGGGTGGGTGGCCAGGCATGAAGAAAAGAAAAATGTGCTGTCTTTACCTGCATCTGATTGTTATTGCTCTGTGTATATCATTGCTTGTCGCATGCTTGTATGCATTTGGGTGTAGTTTCATAAACTGGGTTGTTAAAAATAATTTCACAAATATTACCTTCTCTGCACTTATTAACAAACCTGATTAAGTCACGGGCTGTTATTCTGAGTGAAATGGTGCTGTTTGTGCAAGTCTCTGCAGTTTGTTATCACCGTTTAGAGCTTCTCCTCCAGGCAACTTCCTAACCAGACTTCTAGTCTGTAGCACTGCATAGGGTGGTTGTGCCACAAGTGCAGGACCCAGCATTTGGCCTTGTTAAACCTCATGCCATTGGACTCTGCCCAGCAGTCCAGCCTGTTCAGATTCCTTTGCAAAGCATCCCTACCCTCCAGCAGATCCACACTTCTTCCCTGCTTAGTGTCGTCTGCAAACTTGCTAAGGGAGCACTCAATGCCTTCATGCAGGTCATTGATGAAGACATTGAACAGGGCTGGACCCAGCACTGAGCTTTGGGGAACACCGCTTGTAACTTTTAACCACCTCCTCATGGATCATGGGAGCTCCCTCCTGGGTATGTACACAGAGGGAACAACTTTCCTTACTATTAAAGACTGAGGCAAAGAAGGCATTAAGCACCACAGCCTTGTCCTCATCCTTTGTCATGGTTGCCCCATTTGCATACAGTAGGGACTGAATATTCTCCCTGGTTCTCCTTTTATTTTTAACGTATTTATAGAAAGATTTTTTTATTATCTTTTACAGACTTAGCCAAGTTGATTTCTAGTTGGGCCTTAACCCTCCTGGTTTTTTCCCTGCACAATCTCACTTCCTCCCTGTAGTCCACCCAAGACACCTGTCCCTTCTTCCAAAGCTCATAGACATTCCTCTTCTCTTTGATGTCCCTCAAGATCTCCCTCCTCAACCAAGCTGTTTTTTTTTCCCTGCTGGCTCCTTTTCTGGAACATGGGGACGACTTTCTCCTGAGCTTCTAGGATTTCCTCTTTGGAGAGCTCCCTTGCCCTTAAGGACTATGTCCCATGGGACTTTACCAACCAGTCTTCTGAACATTCTGAAGTCTGCCCACTTGAAGTTGAATGTGACTGTTCTGCTAATCTCCCTCTTCACCTCACCTAGAACTGAAAAACCTATCATCTCATGATCACTTTGTCCCAGACATCCTCCAACCATTACATCCTCCATAAGGCCTTCTCTGTTGACAAACAACGAGTTCAGGAGGGCGCCTTCCCTTGTTGGCTCTTTCACCGAGGAAGTTGTCATCCACACCCTCCAGTAACCTCCTAGACTGCTTCCTCTCTGCTGTATTGTACTTCCAGCAGACATCTGGAAGACTGGAGTCTCCCACAAGGACAAGAGCAATTGATCTTGAGACTACCCCCAGTTGTTTATAGAAGAGCTTATTAGCTGTTTCTTCTTGGCTAGCTGGTCTATAACAGACTCCCATCACAATATCTACCTTCTCGTGGGCTCCTCTGATTTTTAACCCACAGGCACTTGATGCTGTCATCACCATAATCGAGCTTGAGTCTATCAAAGCACTCTGTAACATAGAGGGCTCTCCCACCACCTCTCCTACCTTTCCTGTCCCACCTGGAATGTGACGGGCTAGGTGACTATCAATTACCATTGCATTATTTTAATGTTATCTCTGGCATATGCAACAAAAAGTGATTATCAATTACTCTTGTGTCATTGCTACAGTTCTGACAGGCCAGGCATCATACACTTGTGCTACTGTCAGTTTGAAAGACTGTGGCTAGCAGGCTGAGTGATGATATTTTCCACTCTTGCAATACTGTTAGGCAAAAAGAGTCAAACGGATAGGTAAACGTGCCTCTTGAAGTCTCTTGTATATATTTTCAAATGTACTTGCTCGTGATGTTATTCACATTGTTCCTCTCAACATGTGGCAATCAGGTCTCTGCATTGCACGCTATGTAAGACAAATCTTGACTGTTTTGCTAGAATGGGTCTTCATCAGCTGTTTTTTAATTTCTGAAACTGAGTTGCTTCTGGTAGCTTTCTCAAGTTCTGTTTTCTAGCCTCCCTAAGAAAGATTGTAAGCAATATTTAGGTTACACTTCTGCCAGCAAAGCGCCTTCCATGGAAGTGTTAATTTACATGACATGATCCAGGGCCATATCCTTATCACAGAATTTGATGATTATGATAAAAGTGGCTTTCAGTGTTTCGATTAGTTGACTTGGATGTAGTTAATGCTTTAATTAGATATTTGACAAGAAAAATCTGTGTTGCTTACAGTCACATAGGTTGCCACGCCCTTATTTTACAGAATATTTATATAGACTGCTTGCTATCATTCCAATTCTGCAGGCATTGTGAAAGCTGGATTATTACCATCAAAGCCTCAGAAGGGGTGGATTGGATCCCATATTGTATTTACTTGAGTGGTATTGATCTTTCACTTTCTATTTCATTCGCTAGAACTACTTATTCATGGAGGTTCTGAGTTTGATGATAAGCCTCATATAGTGCTCACTGATGTGTTATTATTTTGTGAGCAAGAATATTTTTGTTATTTTTGAAAATACCTCAAAGCAAGAGAGAGAGAAAGAGGAAAAAATAACAATCACAACAGCAGATCTTGGTAACATAAAAGCAGAGCTTTTCACTGCATAATCATCTGTTTGTCATCTGCATTGCTAGTGGAGCTTCATGTTAATTATACTCATTCATCTGAACTAGCCACATGGGAAGTTCTCTAAACAGCTTAAGGCAGTCAGGCAACTGCAGACACTCCTTTTATTCCTATGTGCACATTGTGCTAACTTAACTTGCTGCTACTTAAGTAGTCAAGAGACTAACAAACACCCGCAATATCAAATGGTAAACTAAATACAGTAACAAGACATATATACATTAAATTTACCAAAATCTAGATGTGCTTTAATTTTGCAAGGTCTGAGATAAAAATAATCTGTAGTTTTAAATGAACACAAACATGTATATAGAAACAAGTATTAAAGGAGTTTTAAAGCTGTAGCATCAAATCCCCCAAAACTTAGTAAGTGCCAGGTTTCTAATTCTAAATTTCTCCCCACTGAAGAACATAAATTAAGATATAATCTTTGATTATATTTTCACATGCTATATTTTCTTTCATTAAAGCCTGTGCTTTCAGTGTTTTGTATGAACAGTATTTTATACAGGGGCAAAAACTGTGCCTTCATTCTAGCTGAAATGGATGAATGGATTTTCCTGAAATTTAATTTATAAACCCCAACATAATTACATACATCCATGCTATGGAAAATGTCATCCTCACATCTAGTAAAGCTGTAGCCAAATGGATGCAAGATCTTATGAAAAAAAAAAAAAGCCAAAATTAAAAAAAAGCACTAAGCAATTTCTATAATTAGATAAAGATTAGATTGCTATGTGAATCTTTAGAGATTTGTGGTTAAAAAAATTGTTATTTATGCATTCTTCAGTTATTCCTTTACTTTTGTGTGTGCTTGTATCACATGTGTTAGTCAGGGAGCAAGATCTAAATAAATTTTAAGGGATAACATCTAAATTAACAGTAATCATCTGTCTGCAACAAATACAACTTTCTTCCTGCAAGAAAGGCTATCAAATCCACATTAGTTTTGTTACAAAATATAACATTCAAAAGAACCATGTCAGATAAGACAAACTAAAATTAGTTCATCTGAGAAAATCCACCAGTAACTATAGACAATTACAACCTTGAAAAAAACCAGAACCAAAACCAAATGAACAAACAAACATCACCTTAGAGTATAAATTTTTTTAGCTTATCATCTTGGGAAATGTTAGTACAATATTGACTGCACTTAAAGAAGCAGTAAAAAATATATTATCTAATGAAATATATGTCTCAAACTATTTTTTCACATGCCTGACAGGTTGTCTTTGATCTTCCTGATAAAACTGTCCTCACATTAGAGCTGATATCTCGCCTTGTACATCAAGGACATCATCCACACAAAAAGTGCCTTTTTTGCCTCATGAAAGATAGTTGTGAAAAAGCTGCTGAAATGTTACTGAATCAGACAGCGCCCCAGAAGAGGAACCCACACTATTATGTGAGACAGCAAACAAAATGTTATCCTGGAGACAGGGCAGATAACTGCCCACTCTGGTGCTGCCTGACAGACGTCTGCCTGTCACAAGCCTTGCACTCCAGGACTGAACACTCTGCTTTAGTTTCTGAATGCTTCATCTATGTGAGGGTGCCAGATCACTGACTCCAGTGCCAGTAAAGAGCAGATGACTTCTTCACAAGATAAAGCTACAATCTTACAGCCAAGCCTGAGGATAAATGCAATCAGTTTATGGATGATGAACAGTTTGGCAAAAGGAGAACCTGGGCAAGACAGAGAGTGTGCTCTGGGCAAAGTCAAATGTCTTTTCAGATATTATGGCTTCTCTGTAGATATTTTGTCCAGAAGAAAACATCTCAGCTTTTTTATTCAGTCTATAATTCTCCTTATTTTTTTCACTGGCTGTCTAGGTTTAATAACAGCCAGCAGTTCAGTAACACTCAGCCACTTGCACAACACACCACACACCCCTCAGTGGAATGGGGACAAGGACTGAAAGGGTAACAATAAAAAAAATCATGGGCTTAGATGAAGACAATTTAATAGATAAAGAAAAAACTGGGTCCACAAACAAAGCAAAACAACAAAATCGTTCACTTGTCCCTATTGGAAGACAGATGTTCAGCCATCTCCAGCAAAGCGGGGCCCCATCACACGCAATAGTTACCTGGGAAGAGAAGCAGCATGCCTCTGAGCGTCCACTTTTTCTCCCTTTACCCCACAGCTTTTGTTGCTGAGAATGTCATATGGTCTGGGATATCCCTTTGGTCAGTTGAGGTCAGCTGTCCCAGCTAGGTCCCCTTCCGACTTCTTGTGTTCACACAGTCTATTCAATGATGGGGTGGGGTGAGAAGCAGAAAAAGCCTTAATACAGTGTAAACATTGCTCAGTAATAATGAAAACGTCTCTGTGTTAATAAGATTGTTTTAATTAAAATCTAAAATGTAACAACATAGGAGCTACTATGAAGAACTTTTAACTCTATCCAAACTAAAACACTACACTGGGTAATGTTGTTTTCTGTCATCTTAGGTCACCTGGTAGGATCTGTACAACTCTGTACAGTTCCATATGTTTATGCTGATGGGGAAGTTAGGCCTGCCTTCAGTTTTTTGTAACAGCTCTGTGAGGTGCCACATATATATGGTAAATAGTGCCACGTCCAAAATACATAAATGTTTATGAGAGCTGTTCATTGAAGTCCATGGCAGGGAATTTTGATCAGGTATAATATTGCAATATAATACAGTATAATGTAACACCTATAAAAATAATCAAGAGCATAGAATTTTCCTAATGACATGGTACAAGACTGTGAAATTTGGCCACAAATATCATAGGTATTTTCAATTTTAATTAACAATATATTTAATCTTGGTTGTTCAACAACATGAACAATAGTAAATTGTTTTACTTCTGATCTATTTCTTCAACAAAATTGTCCTAAGAAGGAAGCAATCCAGCTATAAAAACAGATCAAAGCAAACTTCCCAACACATCTCCCATTTTGCAGAATATACAAGTGCATTGGGTGCAGGTGTCAAGGTTTTGATCATGGCAAGGGGCTGCATGGGTAGCCTTTGTGGGAAGAGGAACAGGGCTGTCCTTTGCTGGAAACAGCTGATTCCAGCTTGTTCTTTCTGGCTCCAATGGACTCACTGCAGGACACAGCTGAGCCTGTAAGCCAGGATGGTGGCACATCTGGGAAAGTGTATTTAAGAAAGGGCAGGAAAAAAAACCCACAGGGAGCAAGAGAAGTGAAAAACAATAAGAAAAGGCAAAGGGAACACTAAGGCTTGAGGACCAGGATGGAAGAGGAGAAGAAAGGAAGGAGAAGGAAAGAGCATGGAGAAGAACCACCATACCTTACACCATCCCTTGCCTCAATGGTGGAGTGGAACATAACCTACAGCAGTAATGAAGGGGAGGAGTTTGGCATGAAGTTGATCTTGAGAAAGTGAGAGGAAAGGTGGTTTCCTCTACCTGTGGAAATGTTCATTTATTTTTCTGTTTGTTTTGGGGTTTTGTTTCTCAGTACCTGAAACAGTAATTAGATAGATACATACATACACACATATATAAATTGAGGAAAATAATTGTCCCCAAATCCAGACTAGGAAGAATGTATCCCCTCTCTGGAAGGAAACAAGAGACTTGGTTATCGAGGATAAGGAAAAGGCTGAGGTACTCAATGACTTTTTTCCTCAGTCTTCACCAGCAAGGGCTCAAGCCACACTACCAAAGGCACAGAAATTGTGGGCAGTAGGAGGATCATAGAATCATAGAATGGTTGGAGCTAGAAGGGACCTTACAGATCATCTAATTCCAGTCCTCCTGTGAAGGGCAGGGACACCTCCCCAGTACATCAGGCTGCCCAAGGCCCCATCAAACCTGGCCTTGAACCCTTCCAGGGATGGGGCATCCACAACTACCCTGGGCAACATGTTCCAGTGCCTCATCACCCTCATTGTGAAGAAACTCCTCCAATTCCAGAACTGAATACTCCAGATGAGGTCTCACAAGAGAGGAATAGAATGGCAGATATGGTTGGCATTCTGGGCTACGAGCATGCATTGCTGACTCATGCCAAGCTTCTCATCAATCAGCACCCCTCAAGTCCTGCTCTGCAGGGCAGTTCTCAATCACATCATCCCCCATCCTATACTGAAACCACAGATTGCCCCAACCCAGGTGTAGGGTCTTGCACTTATCCTTGTTGAACGTCATGAGACTCAGACAGGCCCACTTCTCCAGCTTGTCCAGGTCCCTCTGGATGACATCTCATCCTTCTGGTGTGGTAACTGCACCACTCAGCTTGGTGCCATCTGCCAACTTGATGAGGGTGCATTTGATCTTGTTGTCAAGAAGATCAGGTGTGAGATCATCTAAGGAACATGAAGGTGAATGAGGCCATGGGACCTGATGATATGCATTTGTGAGTCCTGAGGAAACTGCCAGAGGAAGTTCCTAAGCCACTGTCCATCATATTTAATAAGTTGGTGGAATCTAATGATAGGTAGTTTCCACTAACTGGAAAAGCAAAAAAGGAAGGCCTGGAGAACTACTGGCTGGTCAGTCTCACCTCTTTGCCTGGCAAGATCATGGACCAGATCCTCCTGGAAACTCTACTGAGGCACATGGGAAGTTAAGAAGGTAACTGGTGACAGCCAATGTGACTTCTCTAAGGGCAAATCATGCCTGCAAGGTCCTGCATCCAGGTCAGGGTGATCCCAATACAGGCAGGATGGAGAATATATTGAGAGTATTTGGTGGAAGAGAAGCTCAATAGGATCCAGCAACGTGTACTTGCAGCCCAGAAAGCTAACCATACCCCAGGCTGCATCAAAAAAGTGTAATGAGCTTCTGGAGTCCCCAGCAAAGGAAGGACATGGATCTGTTAGAGTGAGTCCAGAGGAGGGTCATGAAAATGATCAGAGGGCTAGAGCATCTCCCATAGAAGGACAGGATAACAAAGTTGGGCTTGTTCAGCCTAGAGAGGGCTCCAGGGACTTTACAGCATTCTACCAGTGCTTAAAGGGGGACTACAAGAAAGCCAAGGAGGGATTCTTTATCCAGGAGTGCTGTGACAGAATGAGGGGTAATGGTTTTAAGCTGAAAGAGTGTAGATCTAGATTAGATGTTAAGAAGAAACTTTTTACTGTGAGAGTAGTGGGGCACTGGAATAGGTGGCCCCAGAAAAGTTGTGGATACCCCTTTCCTTGAGATGTTCAAGGCCAGGTTAGATGAGGCTTTGAACAACCTGATCTGGTGGCTGTCTTTGAATATGGCAGGAGGGTTGGATCTAAATGATCCTTAAGGTTCCTTCTGGCCCAAACCATTCTATGAAGTCTACATAAAGTTGTACAAATGCTGACATTGTTGTGAAGAACTAATGAGCAAACTCCAAAAAACCCTTGCCTGCTGGGAAACACAAGATCAAACATCTGGGTGCCATACCAAATGGTGGTATGAGTACATCATAAATCTATGGAAAAACAGCTCTGTTCCTATTTCTCACTGCAATTCTTTATTTTCTCACCTCTCTTTCTTTGTCACTACTGAAAATTAAAACCATAGGTGACTATCTTTCTACAGACTATATTTCAACTCTCCCTCCAAAAATAGGATAAGTAACTGTTGGGCTCTGAGGACTTAATGTTCAAATATTAGGCGCTAATTAGTCTGATAGTTCTACCAGTCACTGTTCTGCAAATGCATGGTGTTTCCTTTTAGGGGACTGGCATTTAAGTTATAATTACACTTTAACATGTTTTAATTTTGCAGGATACAGCAAAACTATATTTAACCTTGTAACATAAATATGTGAAATAGCAGAAAGAGAAGTTTTGAGCCCACACTCATTTTAAGAAGACAAATATGAAAAAAATCATCAGCAGCAATCACTTTAAGTTTTTTTGCAAGACTCTGTTAAAACGGACAGTGTGACATTTCATCATTTATACTCATTAATATGAAAACTTTCATAACAGTCCCCACAACCTGGCCATCTTTTCCTTATAGAGACACATTATCAAGTAAAATGTTCACAAACTGTAGTTTGAAAGTAGACTATGGTTTCTCCCATCATCAAATTTCACTCAATTTATGCATTTGTTTGCCTTCATTATGGCTGAAACTATTTGGTTTATAATATAACTGAAAGCACCTTCACAATTTCTCTAATTTCATCACTGGTTTGGGTTTGTCTCTAGAATAGCATTTTGATACATTTAAGATTTCAAAGCAATGATTTAGACCTGAGCTTCAGCTCTCCTTCCTTCAGCATGGTAACAGATGTCTGCATGTTCATGACTGAGGGGAGCAGACATTGACATTTATTCATGAGGTCTTCTATTTCTTGTTCTGCATCTTACTGTCCTGTAGTAATGTCTATGTTGAGTCAATGTAAGGTTTCCTTTACTATAATCAGAAGTTGTCCCTATTCTCACAGTATTCTTGGAACTTTGGCTTGGTTTTAGTTCGTTCAGTTCTCCATGAACTGAGTAATGTCATTTAGGTCAGTATATCCATAGTGCAATAATAATAGAGCAAATTAAAAAAGAACCCAGCTGCCAGCTTTTAACTTGTGCTCTTGTTTTAGCTATCCTTTTAAAGAAGGTAACAAGGGATAACATCTATATTTCTTTTAATTTTAGTTCCCTTTATCATTCTTCAAAACTTTCTTTGACTAAGTACGCTAATTCTGTATTCTGTCAAATTGTGTCAGTTGCATTGCTTTGTGAAAAAGGAAATATTTTTTTTAAATAATATATGTACTTGATCCCCTGAGAGAGCTCCAGGAACCTGAAGACAGTCTGGGCCATGAACAACGTTAACTTGAGAAGATTAGAATCTCACAAAATAAAAAAAGGACAGAACCATTCACTGGCACAGAACACATTTTCACTGTTTTAACTTCAAGCAAGATCACTTTAGACATGAATATTACTCCCCAGTGTGATGGAGAGGACAGTCTCCCCAACAAAATCCTTGATAATCTTCATTAGAGATTAGGGTTCTAATTACCTTTATATTCTGCCATTCAGCTTCCTCTAGAATGTCTGGCTTCCTTCTTTTCTTTTGATTCTGTACATTTTTTGGGGATAAAAAAAAGGTCACCCTGTCATCTTGATATCTGTAGACTGATAAAGAAGTGAAGACCTACTATTAGTCTCTCAATGGAAAAAAAAATAACAATATCCATAAACTAATATCTAGGATTTTCTATATTTTGTAGCACAAGATCCTCCAGAACTTCTTTTACTTCTCTATATAGTGGTAAACAAACAAAACGGGCAGCATTTCCAGTTGTGAATATGTAGTAACATGATAATTCAGAGTTTTTTTCTGAACCTAGGATCAAGACAATAAAGACAGTTACTCTTCAGAGACCAAAAGAATGCTGTTAAAATACTCTCTCAAGGTAAATATTCTTGGGAAAAAATAATTAAGAAAGAAAGTAGTAGAGTTGCAGCTTCTCATCTTCATGTACATACCTCTCTTTTTACTAGGATCCCTATCATCTTGGGTACAAAGTTAACCACCATTTGTGTTGGGAAGATACTTTCAGATATGTCTCTTGACTGTGCTAGGCAGTATCTGAAGTGTTAGGCTTCACATGGAAATTATGTTGCCATTTCAGTTTCCATTTAGTTTAAATCAATGGTTGTTCTGTCCTTGTTGTGAAATGTCCAGCTTTATTCTTGTTTTCTCATATGGCTTTTGAAAATATTTTCCCTGAATCATTATAGACTGATACATCTGATGTAGAAACTGCCAATTTATGTTTCATGTAAGTAGTTTTCAGTCTTCAACAGAGTAAAAGGCACAAATGTAGATAAACATANATGATAATTCAGAGTTTTTTTCTGAACCTAGGATAAAGACAATAAAGACAGTTACTCTTCAGAGACCAAAAGAATGCTGTTAAAATACTCTCTCAAGGTAAATATTCTTGGGAAAAAAATAATTAAGAAAGAAAGTAGTAGAGTTGCAGCTTCTCGGCTTTGTGTACATACCTTTCTTTTTACTAGGATCCCTATCATCTTGGGTACAAAGTTAACCACCATTTGTGTTGGGAAGATACTTTCAGATATGTCTCTTGACTGTGCTAGGCAGTATCTGAAGTGTTAGGCTTCACATGGAAATTATGTTGCCATTTCAGTTTCCATTTAGTTTAAATCAATGGTTGTTCTGTCCTTGTTGTGAAATGTCCAGCTTTATTCTTGTTTTCTCATATGGCTTTTGAAAATATTTTCCCTGAATCATTATAGGCTGATACATCTGATGTAGAAACTGCCAATTTATGTTTCATATAAGTAGTTTTCAGTCTTCAGCAGAGTAAAAGGCACAAATGTAGATAAACATAGGTGAAAAAAAAATTATATACTTGTGTGGAATTTTAATTTCCTCAACATAACTCTTAATATTTTTAGAAGAATTTTGTCTCCTTTGTTACCCGAACAGTTCTCTTGTTCCACATAACTGTATTACTTTTAGTGTAAAGACTTATCTGTGTATGTATTTCAATTTATATTTATGTCGAACTAACAACTGAAAGACTATCACTGACTTTAACCTGAACTGATTAGATCCTACTGGCACTTATGCAAGTGAAATTCAATTGCTTGAATGTGTGCAGAAAACAATTATAAGCATGATGCAAGTGTGGATGAAAGAAGTTCATTTTTAATCAATATCTATGTTTGTGGAAACAAACATACCATACTTCCTAGCAGCCTGGAGAGGATAAAGGAGGTGGAGGTTACTTAGTAAACCAGCTAAGAGGAACTTCTAAAGATAGCCTTAGAGCTCATTGACAGGGAACACCATCTGAATATTTGGGAAAACACATTGTCATTCGATAGGTATTGTAATTTACTAGGTATCACTGGCTGTGTTGAAGGACAATGCATTGTCCACTTTCTTCATTTATTCTTGTTGGGCTTATTGGATCAGACTCAAAGCATTTAACTACACTGGCATGGAACTTTATTGGAGTTTGTGGTCTGGCCACAGGAAAATGATTGCATTTGGACTGCATGGATACTTTGAGCTCAATTATCTTAATTTGCTCTGCTGGCAAGGGAACTAATAAGAACTGTTAATGCCTTATTTGGTATATTTCATGTTACATGGTTTGCTTTTCTGACTAAGATTTCCCCTCTGCAGCAATTTGAGACACTTCTAGAATGAGTGAATGAGAAATAAACTTGTCATATTTTTAAACAAAATGTATGTTCTTTTCTACACGTTAACATTTCAGTGTAAATAACAGGGTAGCGTGGCATGACTAACAATCCTCAAATCCTTTTATATACTTTTATAATGTAGTGTAATTTGTGAACTTTTTTTAGCTTTATACTTACCAGAAAAAGATTCTTATATAATTCATAATAGGGGAAGCTGTGGATGCCACCTCCCTGGAAATATTCAAGGACAGATTGGACAGGGTCTTGAGCAGCCTGATCTAGTGGCAGAGGTCCCTGCCCATAGATGATCTTTAAGGTCCCTTCTAACCCAAACCATTCTCTGATTTTATTCTATGATTTGTTTTTACTGCAGGAAACATTGCTGGTCTAAAGCTGTATTCCTTACACATACCAAGCAGTTATCAATAGCAAACACAGAATGAGAGCTACCATTTGCTAGTAATACTGGAAGGCCGCAGTGATGCCCTGATCAGTGATTTTGCATAGTGTTGAAGTCTGATGTGCAGCACTCCTCATGCCTGGGAAAGTCTGAAAAAGAAGTGGAACATGTGAGGAACACATCCCAGGAGCTGACATTTCTTCCTCATTTATTGAGGTTACACCCCTGGCACTAGTGAAATCAAACGGAGTTTCACCTCTGACTTTAGTGAGATCAAGATTTTCCTCTCTGGATTCCTAATAGTTATGATATGGTGTTAATTCTTTCTTACACTTTCCAAGAGTGGGAATTCCATTATGTATTGCTGCAATGGTGCCCCCTCCCATAGGTATTCATAGAATCATAGAATAACCAGGTTGGAAGAGACCCACCGGATTATCAGGTCCAACCATTCCTATCAAACACTAAACCATGTCCCTCAGGACCTCGTCTACCCGTGCCTTAAACACCTCCAGGGAAGGTGAATCAACCACCTCCCTGGGCAGCCTGTTCCAATGCCCAATGATCCTTTCTGTGAAAAACTTCCTCCTGATGTCTAGCCTAAATCTCCCCTGGCAGAGATTGAGGCCATTCCCTCTTGTCCTGTCCCCTGTCACTTGGGACAAGAGGCCAGCTCCCTCCTCTCTACAACCTCCTTTAAGGTAGCATTCATTTTGTTCTTTCCTGTTGATATTTTTCTTATACAAAAAGGTTCCATTTTAGATGGAAAATTCAAAATAAAAAGAACGCTGGAAACCTGGAAATATTGCATGCTTAGGTTTACTACATCTGGTATTCCTTTGACAGAAAGTGAGTAGTTCTCTATTAGTAGCCTAAGAAAAATAGGATTGCTAGTGTAATATCTTTAAGAATACAAAAATTGGATTATTTTTTGATCTGCTGAGTGACTCATGGCTTGAACACATGAATCCTTGACTTTCTAACACAGCCAGCTCTACAAGTAATATCTATATCTACTCTTTCAACTGTTATATATGACTAATTTGAATATGTACTTTACTGCAAACCATACCATGAAGTCAATGTGCATCCAAATTTCTAATGAAGGCCAATAAATAATCTGTTAACTAATTTAGTCTAATTGTAGCTTTGTTGAGCTAAAACAGAAAACTAACAATTCAGCTTTTGCCCTGAGTATTTTAAATTATGTTTTCACCCCTACTGTGTAAAACTCTAATAAAAAGATTTTAGCTTCTCATTTTGCATGCTGTTAAGTGATGTTGTTCAGTTCATCAGGACTCAGTTATCACTTAATTTAAATGGAAAAAGAGGAAAATTATGGAACAATATATTTTCATTTGCTTATTTGCCACTTACCTTGAAAATTGTTGTTAATTTGATTATTAAGCAAACCCTGTGAAAATTAGAAATACAGAAACATTTTGTCATAACATCAATAGTGTTTTTAATGATTTTAAAAGTGAAATGAAAACATAAACAATGCATTTTCAAACAACACGACTTGTAAAATAGTACACAGGAGTCCTGCATCTCCTATGTATCCATTGTGTAGATAGCTGAGAATAGGTACATTTTATTTGGGATTTTTTGGTTTCTCTTTTGTTTTGCTTTTCTGTGGCTTCTTTTTGTTTTTTTGTTCTTTCTTGAGTCTTTTTGAGGGGGTGTCCTGTGGGAGGGAGTATTTGTAATTATGCCAGGTTTTTTGTTATTGTTTTTTATTTGTTTCTTTGGGGTTTTTTTGCACCTGGCATTGGTGAACTGTAGTGAAGAATAAAGACTGGAAGGTGATACAGAAGACTTCTTTAGTGGTTTGCAACAGAAGAAAACAATGTCTTCAGACACAGTAGTCTCCACAAGACTTTGCTAAATGCTGCTGGCATCCTTCCAGGTTTGCTCTGTAGTCTTCAACTTCACCCTTTTAAGACTCTCAGCCAACTCTTCATTGAATGTAGAAACTTGCTAGAGAGCTTTTCCTGCTGATCAGAAAAGTGTTTTCCTTTGTCTTTCACCTAGCTATAGGTGGACATTTTTACTGTTAATTTTAAGATGCCTTCTAGTTTATACTAAAGGTCTGAAGAGACTTTGGGTTTTAGTTCTTGAGTAGTCATATAACAACTCATCATGTGTTAGGTGAGTACTGACAAAACTGAAGACTATGTATTGTCCACAGGTAAATGCCCCTGGCAGGGAAATCAAGCAAATCTACAACTAAAACAGGTGGTCATGACATACTGTACTTAAAGTAAATGAGCCTTAGGGTGGCCCATTCTAATAGTGTAAGGACACAAGTACAATTCTGCTCCAAGTCACTGACATGCTTTTGTGCTGGAGGGAATAGGGGAAAAAATAAAGGAGAAAGAGTAGAGGTGAGAGAAGAAAGGGACACAGGAACTCAGAAGCCAGGGTTTTGAAATGGCTATGGCCTGAGTTTTGGACTGTAACAGTGTACCTACATTAATAAATAGTGACAGGGAACAGGAACAAACACTGGAATGTTATTGTCCATAGTGTTGAATTTTTAGCATGGTCCTTGACTTGAACTTGGCCTGGGACAATTAGTGTTCTTCCAAATAATGCCTAGGCCTTATCTGGAAGTCATCATGTGCCAAAAACTACTTGAATGGACAATCCTGTTTTGAAGCTAAGAGAGTTTAATTGCATGGATATGAGCTGTTCTGTGCCAATTGTCCTCAGGTTAGCTAATGGGTCTAGACAATCTGTATATTATTAATGTAGAAGTAGCCCAAGAGTCTAAATGGAAGCTGACTCAGGATTTTGAACTGGAATTTTCAACCTTGGCATAACATACAGTGAGATGTTATGTATGTTGCTAGAGTACAGATATGCACATTTGGGGTAATCAAACTTGCTTTTAGTCAAACTCATGTTTAAATGGTTCTGTTTATCCATCTAATTTTAGATAACTTAAGTGAATAAATAACAACCTCTAGTTAGTCTCAAACTGTCTCTGGGATACTCCTGGAATTGGCCACAAGATTGTTTGATTTTCTTGTATTTTGCATCTATTGTAGTCCTATAGACCGTCTCATGGTGAGGGTAAATGAAACCATGCTGTGGTGTTATGTGAATGACTGATTATAATCTACCAGTACTCTAGTTATTTGGGATAACAAAACATCTCTTTTACACATGAATTAACATCCATGTCTATCATCCTGTCTTCTGATATCTCCCCACTCTGTACCTGGCTCTGAGAGGCAAGCAATGTCTTTGCAAGCAAGTTCTCTACCAGTTGCCAAAATATTCTTGCCTCTTCTCTTATTTCCTCTATGATTTTGCTATAACTTCTGCAGCATGTCTTTCCCCTTCCTGCAATAGTCTTGCACCCTTAGCTTCCACCAAACATCTTCATGTTCAGAGAAAGGCCTGCTTCATCCCTGTTTTCTCTAAACCCCTTCTCCACTTTGGCATCTTTCACTGAGCACTTCTCATGACTTTTTTTTGCTGACTGGTGATGACAGTCTCTTCTCTGTCACTTCCCTCTTTCTCTTATCTAGGCTATAGATTGGTTATGGATGCAGGCCAGAGACAGAGTTAAAACCAAAAGATCCTTCATACATTTCTGTGCCTATTTACACTTACATACAATTCCACTTTCCCACTGGATTAGTGGAACTAGCACTGATATGTTAGCAGGAAGCAACACAGGTTGTCTTTCTGTCAAGGGTGAGTTTACAGGGCTTGGAACTGTGAGAAAAATATCTTTTTTATTTGACACTTAAGCAAAACTAAATTAAAGTGGTTGGGATATAAAGAAAGAACCTGTAAAAGATGTCATTTTTAGAGCTGTTTTCCAAAATAAAAATATGCTTTAAATCCATGACTGTTACTGTCTGCATTTAGACTCTGCTCTCTCAAAGGTAATTTTACAAGCTACAATAAAGCACTTCCCAGCATGTAACACTACTGTTCAAGAGTAGCTGTTACTTTTTATTTTTCAAGTGGAGTTGAATGATTAGTACAGGACCAGGAATTCAAATTTCCTCATCTCTAGTAAATGTTAACACATGCCTCATATGGCTCTCTCTGAAAGTCTACATTATCTTGCAAGTGAACTATGTGTACACATACAATTATGTAAACACATTCTTCCCAGTGTGATTTATGGAGATTTAGTGCAGTCAGTGGAACTTTTTTGATCACTGTCCTCACTGTGACTTGCTTAAATATATTCCTGTCTAGTTGTGAGTCAGGTTTGGTATTTATATAGGAATGTGCAGTCCTGTACATGGTAAAAATGTTTGCTGCACCACTCACAGTGTGATCTGGTCACCTCTTGCTTCAGTCCTATCTTTCTTGCACATTTTTTTCTGACTATAGCCATGATATCTTTCTTAAGAATGATTATTCCTTGAGTCCTATCCTTTTGTGGCTAAAAGTTCAGAAGAGCTGACTGCTAAATTGTACTCAAGTGTGCTTTAAACCACATGCATGGTTCATGCAGCTGTCCTTTCATTGCTGACATTTCAGTAGACAGACAGTATTCTGCAAGTCATGGTTGTTGCCATACTTGACTTTCTGGATCCCTTTCTATTGGCAGTACCTTACACCTATTAGCTTGATTCTGCACTGAGTCCCTCCATAAAAAAATGTTTAGCAACATAAACCTATTAAAAAAAACACATGATAGCTTTGCAGACTTAAGATTACTTTTCTGGCATTATTTGGAGATATTAATAAAATACCTGCATTGAATCCATGAACAATTAAAGTTTAATTCTTCAAGAGCTATGGAAAATGCAGCATAGTGTCTTCAAATGTTGTATAGAAATTGCTGAACTGAAGTTAGATTTGTAGCATATTCAGGAGCCTTTGTGGCTCCTGATGCAGGGTTACTGGAAAGGCTTTGGCTTCTCGTACTTTTGGCTTCTCAAATGGCTGCAGCCATTTTCCCTGTCTGCAGATGTGCATTCATTTGTAGAGACTCCCCATGGCAGCCAGCAGGGTCAACAAAGAAGGGGGCATTGCTTTTAGCAAGTCTTTTCTTTCATGTATCCACCTTCTCATTCACTTACTCACCTATGATTGCATCCATATAGGCAAAGCTTTGGCTTTACCTATACTACTGGTGGATAAAGTAGCAAAAACCTCTAGTCTAAATAAATTTCAGCTTGTTCCCCAATGAAACAAAATGTATTGTATGTCAACTTAGTAATACTGCTATAATTATTTTACAGAGAAGATTGCAGAGGTAAAACCTTTCAGGCAGAATTAGGAAGGCCAGGATTTTTAATACAGTATATCAATAATATGTTGATGCATATACCTTAGAATCTCAGCATCTCACAATCTGTTTAAGACAAAGAGGTAAGTAAGTAAGAAAGGTTCACGTTACAGATACATGGATTATTTGGGGTTTTATGATTTAATATGTCTAAAAAGCAAATACAGATGTCTCTGAAAGTACAGCAAATTACATAAAATTCATTTATGCTCATATGCACAATGATTTTTCAGAAGACATTGAGTTAATGATAATTCTCACAGGGATGAAGCTGCGATGATCACAAGCAGCAACATTTTCAGATGAGAAAAACTGGTATAATAGCAAGTAATGCTGAGGGATGAGTAAACACAGAACAATAATTTTAAAACCTGAATATACCCGGCACATTAAGACAAAATATGATTAACCATTCCAGCTGCCATACTTTGGTATGTAGAAATAATGAATACAGTCTTTAGCAGTGGAACTCAAAAATAGTGACTTTGAGAATGCTTAAGATTTACAGTGGACAAAATAATTTCAGCATAAACTGCTTGTGAAAATGCAGTTATATGAAATGTTTAAATAGATATATGCAGCCTAATAGAAGGAAAACTCTAATCTAGCCAAGATTAGACTAGATGCAGTTATATAAAATGTTTATATACATATATGCAGCCTAATAGAAGGAAACTTTCTAATCTAGTCAAGAAGTCAGTCCAAGAATGAGAGCTGGAATATGAAAGAAAACAAAGTAGACAAATATTTATACATTTTCTTGTACAGATGGGTGGTAATCATTTAAACCAAATACAAAGGGAACTAATAAATTCTCTGTGCTTTGTTTTATTCATCTGAAGACAAATTGCTTTTAAAAAACATACTACCTAGCTATAACACAAGCATGCTTTACTCAAACATAGATAGCCAAGTTGAAGCATCCTCTGCACTTGTCTTACTGAAGAGGGGTTGAACTAGTTTGATTCCAGATTCTTAATGCCTCACATATGCTTGTGGCAGGAACAATCATTAAAGATGCTCAGGAAATTTGTTTCTCAAATGAGAGAAAAGACATTATCAGTAAACTGGCACTTGCTTATTCTGAAGTGAAATCCCTACTCAAAATCTGTCGTTAGCTAAAAATTGGAGTTTACCACTCTTTGTGGTGGAGTTTCTTGATCTTATGATGGTATAGATATTGCAACACATAGATATATACATGGACTAATATTGAGAATACAAGTCATACACCTGCCAGCAACTGGAGATCTGAAGTATGCAATAACCTTCTCTCTCTATTTCTGCAACAGGGTTATTTGTACCTTTGTGAACCTACGCAAATTGTAAGACAGCTGTGGTTGGTTTACCCTGGTTGGATGCCAGGTGTCTATCAAAACCTCTCTACCCTCCTCACCTCCGGTGGATATGGGAGAGAAAATATAATAAAAGGTTATTTTACCCAGGTAAGGACAGGGAGAGATCACTCACCAATTACCATCACAGGCCAAACAGACTCATTTGGGGGAAACTAGTTTAATTCCTCTAGGAGGAAGTTTTTTACTAGGAGGAATTTTTTTATTAGGAGGAAGTTTTTACGGAAAGGGTCATTAGGCATTGGAATATGCTGCCCAGGGAGGTGGTTGGTTCGCCTTCCCTGGGGGTGTTTAAGGCACGAGTAGATGAGGTCCTGAGGGACATGGTTTAGTGTTTGATGGGAATGGTTGGACTCTATGATCCGATGGGTCTCTTCCAACCCGGTGATTCTGTGATTCTGTAATTTATTGCCAATCAAGTCAGAATAGGACAGTAAGAAAAAGAACCCCTTGAATATTAAAACACAACTTCCCTCCACCACTCCCTTCCTCCTGGGCTTAACTTTACTCTGGATTTTCTCTACATTCTCCTATTCCTGGTGTCACAGCAGGGTGGGAAAGGGAGATTTCAGTCAGTTCATGACATATTGTCTCTGCTGTTCCTTCTGTCTGAGGGGTAAGACTTCTCACACTCTTCCCCTGCTCCAGCATGGGGTCCTTCCCACAGGAGACAGTTCTCCACAAACTTCTCCACTATGAATCCTTCCCAAGGGCTACAGTTCTTCATTAACTGTTCCAGCTTGAGTCCTTTCCGTGGGGTGCATTCCTGCAGGAACAGACTGCTCCAGCATAGGTCCCCAGTGGGGTTGCAAGTACTGCCAGCAAACCTGTTCCAGCATGGTCTCCTTTCTCCACAGATCCACAAGCCCAGTCAGGAGCCTGCTCCCGTGTGGGCTTCCAGAGGGTCACATCCCTCTTGCACTGGCATGGAGTTTTCCATGAGCTGCAGATTGATATCTGTTCCACTATTAACCTCCATGGGCTGCAGAAGGTCAGCCTGCCTCAGTGTGATGTTCATGGCAGGCTGCAGGGGAATCTCTGTTCCAGTGCCTGAAACAACTCCTCTCTCTCCTTCTTCACTGACCTTGATATCTGTAGATCTGTTTCTCTCACATATTCTCACCACTCTCTCCAGCTGCAATTGCTGTTGTTGCACGTACTTCCTCCCCCTTGGTCTTGAATATGTTATCACGGAGGCACTACCACTGGCACTGATGAGTTTGACCCTAGCTAGTGGTAGGTCTGTCCTGCAGCTGGCTCTCATTGGCTCCATTGGACATTGAAGAAACTTTGAGAAGCTTCGTACAGAAGCCACTTTTGTAGTCCCCATTGCTACCAACACTTTGTTATGCAAACCCAATACAACAACATCTCCTGAAATACAGCTGGTAGAACAGGTGCTCCAAAGGCATGAAAACTGTTGTCTTGGCTAAAACAATAGAAAGTTAATTTTTAAAAATTTGCATAATATGGAGGGCCCATATTGCTCCATATGGTCCAGCAGTATACAAAGTCTGCAATGGTTTTATGAATGACTAAGCACTGGCAGAGGTATGTACTGATTAAATACATCATCAAGAGTAGCATCTGGAGGCTGGTGAAAACATAGAAGCTATTTTCTTGGCCTTTACTTGTGAGTGGTTTATTATGCAAAAGGAAGAAGATTTGACTGCAGTTGAAAACAGATCTTTGCTAATTGAACCGGCAGAGTAGAACAAGACAGACAAACATACTCAAGCTGGCTATGGCTCACCTGAGGGCATAGTAGCTGTCGCTGGTCTTGGTAGAAACAACATACGTGTTGTTTCTCTGCTAACACCAGAGACACAAGCCTGGAAGACTTATGCTGCCACATACTGTGATTTATGAATTTGGTTCCATCTGTGTTCTTTCTATAAAAGAAGGTCCTATCCCTAGATATTATTATTAGTGAACTCATTTAACAATTTCTCTTTATTTATCAAGGCACAAGAAATAGAAGTCCACTACATAGCAGACAGCTTCAACGTGATACATAATACATATGCAAATCAGACTTTGTCTTTTTTGTTGCAAAATATGGACATCCTAAAAGCAAAATTTGACATTCACAGGTAACATTTGTGAATAAAATGCCCAATACTGTCTACCACCTGTTTATTATATGGTATTAATTACATCCCTCTACTACTTTGAATTTCAGTTCAACTTAAAGATCACAGTTCTCTTTATCTCCTTATATAACTAGAATTAGAAAGAGAAATAGAATACCTATGCTCATCTCACTTCCACTTCTGCTAAATATTGTCACTTTTTAGCACTCACCTCTGAATCAGGATTACTTAGCATTAGAGAGGAATGCTAAATGCACTTATGCAAACTTATCTACAGAAGATCTATAACGACTACTACCAAAAGATTAAAGTGAAGGTGAAACCATCATATCAAATTAATTCCATTAATGTCCCTTGATAATAGCATCATGGGGTCAAAAGCATAGCCATTCCAAATACCATATGAAAAATAATTGTTCACCCTTTATTGAAATATTAATATTGATATTCTTATTATTACAACACTTTTGAAAGCAATATCCAACACTATAATATCCATATACATTTAATCTTTGTTTTATAAGTTGATAAAATATGAAACTGAAGTATAAAGACATTAAAAATTAGCATATTTATTGCAGTTTTTATGAGGCACACTGCTGCAAAACACATAAAATCCTCTAGGATAAATCCACATCTGGTGCTGTCTTGATAACTGTTGAATTTACAATGGTGTAATATTTATACAGGCTCTTCTTTTAAAGAAATAGCTGAAGTGTAGAGTTCTTTTGTATGAGATGTACTTTGTCATTTGCTGCTGGAAGCTACTGGTGCTGTGCATGAATGCGAAAACAAAGTTAGTGTATGCCTTAGAGTTAATTTTTAGAACTGAACTACGTAGTTCCTATAATTTGTTTTCTACTTTAGTGTATTTTTTTGCCAGCTGAGCAGACCTAACTTGAACATTTTTTATTGTCCCCAAGAACCATTCATCTTGCTGCTCATGTCAAATGTCAATCATACCTTAAAACATTGATTTTGTAATTTATCTTTCTCCATAAGTCTTTTACTACTTTAAACAAAAGGATATTATTTTGCTATGGATAGCAAAGCAAAACAGACAAAGTTTGCAACCTTATTGTGAAGTTTTAGATTCAAATCACCCATCATTTAGATTCTCACTAAAATCTCAAAATTTGCTAGAAATTGGTACACAGTTCTACATCTCAGCAGTAAGTGTACTTACCACAGTAAGTGTAGGAATGTTTAGTTTGTGGCTACTGGGATACATCCTCTTGTAGTGTAGGAAGGCAGGTCATAACTGTGTCGTATGTCCTTCTCTGGAGATATTCTGATGTCAGTGAGCTGAATAATCCAAATGTGACTTTTTGAAAGGATGGTGTCCTGTTAAGAATGACATTGCAAGGTAATTGAAACACCTTGCTTTGCTATCCTCTTTTATTTTCTGGTAGAGTTGTTAAAGTGTCTATGAACCATGCCTGGAGAGCCCACTCTCCTCAGGCCTCTGGAAAGTGTCTTGCAGCCCTTGGTAATAAAATGTTGATATAGACCTTATGAGTCAGAAATTATAGCCATCCTTTTCTCACCAATAATTGCAATAATAACTTGAAAATAGTAAGTAGATATGGATCCAATAGTGATACACTAGAATATCATTTGGTGTTAAGTTGAGGAACTAAGGTGCAGTTTCACTAATGTCAGTGGATCAATATGAATTTAATTTGGAACATGCTCAGTATACTATTTTTGTTTTAGAATGAAACCTCAGTATCCATCTTATTTCACTATTTCTGTAGTTAGTTACAAAGGGCTCTGTCTTCTAGAAATGAGAAAAAAGCTTATTTCCTTGGCTATCGAAATATTCTATGAATCAGAGAGCTGAGACTCTTAAGTCCAACAGCATTTCATAAAGAATATCATATACGGTTCTTAACCTTCTGAAAGACAAGGAGGTAGGCAAAATTAATAGAATGGATTTTTTTTTTAATGACAACAATGACCAGAGAAGTTTGGGTGAGAGCCATTTGAAGATTAAGTAAATAAAAGAACAGATTTCTCTAAAGAATGATATTTGGCATGTGATGGATGCAAAATATTGAAAGTTTGGCTCTTGTCTTGTATGTGAAAATAGGAAATAAAGAATAATAATTTAACAGAATATTCACCTTATTTTTGCATTAAAGCTTTAAACTAAGATTCAAATAGCTTTTAAAATTTAGAATGCATTTTACTGTTGAACTTTAAAACCTTTGAATTTTGCCAGTAGCTAAAGTTGACAGAGCTGTTATAAAGAAGGGAAGAGTACCAGATTTGTCTACACAGTTCATTTTTGATCTACTGACTTGAATATAATTATAATTTCAGAATTAATATTTTGTCACTGTGTATATGTCTCTCACACGGTTGCTTTCCTTTGTCTAGTGAGCCCACTGTGCTTCTCAAGAGGTTTTCTTTTACATGGAATATCCAAGGGGATCTACTACTTATTCTCTTCTATTAATTTTAATTCTTTATCAATTGAACTTAAATAATTACTATGCCTCTCCATTCACAATACAGTATCTCAAATACTGTCCGATTAGTCAGGTTTTCCGTCACTTCTGTATGCTTATTAGCATTGAACACTGAATAACAAACCCATATCAACCTATGCATACAGTGCTTTTAAACTAGGTGCCTGTTTTCCTAGTTTATATAGAATCACAGCTGGAGACCATTAAGAAGAGAGAATAGTTCATAATTGTACTAAATATGCGTACTGCTTCTGTGTCCACTCTACTTTCCTTTTTTTTTTTTTATATTTCGGAAGTTTAATCAACTGGTTTACTCTGACTGTACTAAAGACTCTATGCAATTTATTTTTACAAGAACTGATTCTTGCCTACAGGTGGACTATGCCTGCAGAAGTTAAAAAAAATGGAATAATATTAGACTTTCAATAAAGGATAAATGCAGGACATATCAGACTTGTTGAGAATGTGGGCCATGTATTAATTTGTTCTTGTAGGACTGGAGGGCAAAAAACCACATCTTAGGCCAACCGCCCACATTCAGAATGGTAGTAGACGTTCATTGTACTTAATTAGTGTTGCTTCAAAGTTGTTTAAAGTCAAAGGTTTTTATCTTGCTTTTAGTGTATGCTATCTTGTCCTTGCAATTCTATTTTCCCAGTAGTGATGGACGAGTAGAAAGGCAGTTATGCCTAGCTGCAGCTTTCTCCTGTTGTAGACTTCTATACATGTTCATAAGTCAGGGAGAAGCATAAGTTGGCAGCCTTGTCCCTGACAACCTATTTGTACCCTGCTGAATTTCATCCCATTGCTCACAATATATTCTTCTTGAGGACATTCTGCCTGTCATATTTACTTTTGATTTATTTTACTAATTTTTGTTCTTTCTTTTTGCATACAGACTGGACTATAACTATTGAGACAATGTTCATTATGTATTTTCTCTCATTTTATTTTCTGTTATGTTTCAAAAATCCAGCCAGCAAGTAGAACACATATCAAGGATCAGAAGATACCTTGAATGTCTTTAATGACATTTCACTCAAAACATTACAGAGGTTTTGCTAACTTGACTCTTTTTTATTGTTTGAGGAAAGCTATAGCTTGCCAGCTTTAATGCAACAACATCAAAAAATTCTTGAGAAATCTTCTCATTCACTTTCTTCCAACAATAAAGATTCATACATTGTTTTGGAAATCTTAGAGACCTGCTTTTTCATCTGTACCAGCATTTCATCTTTTCCTGGAAGGTTTTTAAAAAAAAAAAAAAAAGATTTGAGGTCTGAAATTTTGTAGGATATTCAAGGTTCTCAGTGAAGCACAGAACCTCTGCAACCCTTTACCTTCCTCTTCCTGGGGATTTAGCTGTCTGTATTCAAGGTCAGCTCTGATGTGTCAGAGTTATGCGGTCTCAGACCCAACTGCTGTGCAAAGAGCTCTGATAATGAATTTTGGGGGCCTCCAGTCCTTGTGATGAGAGCAACATTAAACCTGAGAGACTTTCTCAAGGCTTTGACATCAACTTCTGGGGAGTTTTGAAGGGGACTTGTGATTCTTTGTATGTAAGAGCATTTTCAAGTGAAACGCCAGTTTGTATGACTACAACTAGTTTGTTGATCATACTTTTCATCCTTCTTTTTTTCTCTGTCTTCTATTTTTTTTTCTATTTATACTTCAGCTGTATTGTAATTTGGTAAACTGGATTCACATATAACTACTGAACAGCAATTAAAGTTTGCACTTTTTTCTATTATGCCTTTGTTTCAGTTCACTATTTCTTGTCTCATATTCACATGGTGTTTAGGTTTTTTCATGCCTCCTCAGCATTATTGAAGAATTTATCATAGAATCATAAAACAACCAGGTTGGAAGAGACCCACTGGATCATCAAGTCCAACTGTTTGTTAATCTTTTCTGTGTTCTTACCTCATACCTGTTCACTTAAATGATCTGAGAATAGAATATGGATGAAGATCAACACCTGTTTCTATACTGATGTCTCTCGTGGTTCCATACCATATTTCAATCTCTAAGGTACTTTATAGCTATATTTGGAAGCACAATTCCTGATATTTTAATATGCTAATTATTTGGTTTTCAATATTAGTCTTCAAGTCCACGTGAGGCTCACTGAAAAATTCTTCTATATGTAAATTTATTAGGAATTCCTGTGCTTTTCCAAGTTTTATTTACTGTTATATAGAGAAATTGCAAGAATTCCTTAGCCAGCCTTATATAGCACAACAATGTTGTGATAGGATGAAAGGTAATGGGTTTAAGCTGAAATGGGCAGATTTAGATTGGATATTAGGAATAAATGTTTTAGGGTGAGGGTGGTGAGGCACTGGAACGGGTTGCCCAGAGAAGCTGTGGATGCTGCATCCCTAGAGATGTTCAGTGTCAGGTTGGATGAGGTTTTGAACAGCCTGAACTAATGGAAGGTGTCCCTGCCCATGGCAGGGGATATGGAATTGATATTTAAGGTTGCCTCTAACCTAAACCATTCTATGATTCTAATGAAACTTTTCTATACAAGTTTAGAGACTGATTTATAATATGTTTGCAGATGTTATTTGACACCATCTTGAAAAACATAAGAAAAAATAGAGCAACTGTAAGCACAAATATTTCTCCCAACTCCTTGCAGTTGCATGGATAATTTAGCTGATTATCCAGTAGACATTCTGTGTTGCT
The DNA here is from genome assembly GCA_013389865.1 of Piaya cayana. NCBI lineage: Eukaryota > Metazoa > Chordata > Aves > Cuculiformes > Coccyzidae > Piaya > Piaya cayana. The sequence continues at coordinate 37,224 of WAAB01019717.1, forward strand.
TGGGAAATCCCCACAACAGCAATTTTTTGAAGATTACCAAAAAAAAAAAAATCATCCAGTACTGAGATACTACAGCAGGATGGAGACTGTAGCAATTCAATCCAATAATGAATCTGGATTATGAATGGCACTGCCACTGAGCAGTCACTTTAGTATCTCCGAAATTCTAAGGTTCATTTAAAAAGGGAAATGGGGGAAAAAAGTGCTATTAAATAAAGAAGCAATGGTTTAAACCTGAGTATGATCTTGTAACTTATTCTTTGAACATGAGAATCTATCTTCAGAAAGTCTTTGTCAGGCTTTGCACCATCAAAGCAACTGTGAGCAGAAGGGCAAACAAATAAACACAGACCCTTCACTGTTACGGCTTTCAAACACTTAAAAAGAAAGAGCTCCAGCAAGATGTTGACTTCAGTCAAGCAGATTATCTTTGTATCACATATACACAGCTTCAATGTATCCAGTCAAACTTTGAGTTACATATAACTGTTTGCGATCAAGGTTGAGTGAATGTAGTGGAACAATAAGAGATCAGATTCCCTTACATTGTTTTCTCCTCTGACAGAAAACATGTGTCATTGCTTCTTGGCAAGAAAAGTGTCTGCAAAAAAAATATTTTTAAAATATAGAACTAGATTAAGCATAATCCTTTGCACTGTAGCCTTTAGACGTTGTTTTTAAGATTATTTCTCTTGTAAAGAAAAGTTTGACAGAAATTTCAGAAAAGTCTCTGTATCTGTTCACATTCATAAAACTACTGTAGCTGTTATTTGTGTAATCAATCAAACAGATGTCATTAAAAAGAAAAAGAACAAGCACCCTTGCAAGCAACAAAATAAATTCTAAAGAAAGTAGAACCTGGAACTCACCTTAGAATTAAGAGTGATGCCCACATGCTTACCACAAAATTTGTTGGATAATTTCTCATTAAACATGTTCATTAATGGACTAAGGAATTTGTCAATTAGCTCAGATGATGTGGTGCTGTTCTCTTGTAACTATGCATCAACAAATATAAAATAAGAAGTAATTCTTACTGGTAGAAAGTTGCATGACAACACTTTTCTTCCATCCCTGTGACCTGTGAACATACTTTTTGGTTAAATTGCCACTCTAATCTTAACAAAAAGCAGTTGCATTACTGAGATACCTCAGGATAGTTCATGCTTTTTATGTAGTATAATACATTATACAGCTGTGCTTCACAGTGTGATGATCTAATAGTAGAATAGTTCTGAACTCTTCAGTTTAGATTGTACTTTTAAGATTTTAATTGTGACCTGTGTTGACTACCTAGTTTGCTCATTATGTTATGAGTACTGAGTGGACTATTTATGAATGCATACCTTCAAAAAGGGAAGATCTTGGTTTGCAACCTATATTTCAGTAGCTCTTGTTCCTTACAAATATGATGCAACAATCTAAAAATGTGTTGTAACAGTGCTAGAGAAACATTAATTCCACTGTTCTTTTTAAAGGCTCAAGGTTAGTTCTATATGAGATGTTAGTTCACTGTAACTCTGCAAGATCTATGCAGCTGCACGAGATAAATATTTGGTCCCAATAATTCAATAAAATAAAATGAAAGTTAAACAAAATGCCCTTATCTGAACAAATTAATACATTTACATTGCAGGTTTGAGAGTATTTCAAGAGTCTTTTAACTGAAGGAAGAGCTGTAGGTTCGAAATAATTTAAAAAGTATTCTGTCTCAAGGAGTAAAGTTGCATTTTTCATTTAGTATTCAGTTGTTTTAGCTGAGTTTAGTTTACCTCTTTAAGTCCTAGCTTTGGGGAAAGAGAATCTTTTTTCCTCTTGGAGCACTCTAAATTCAGAAAAAATGTATAATTTTGCAAGACTTGTGGGAGAGTGTATAGTAGTTTGCTCACTTCGAATCAGACCTAAACTTCTGTAAGTCTTTGCTAGGTTTTCTTGACCATAACTTTAATTTGTGCAAAATTTTACTGAGAATAACTTTAGGCAGTAAGAGCATTTTCTTCATATTGTAGTTATTTTCCAGTTTATTATGTTCCACAATTTCAATCTAGGTAACAGTGACATTTGCAGTGCAAAACCAAGAAAAGGTATGCTTTATGTGAAGTAGAGTTTCTTTATTCTCTACACCAAACTATCCTCTCTTTTGGATTTTGACTATATTCTAGGTCAATCAGAATGATGATGTTTTATACTGAATTCAATGAAACATCATATTCAGATATCCAGCACATTCATGTCACAGCACCAAGTAAGTGTTCTCGCCAGCAAATAGGCAGCGAACTTAGTTTTGAGTTCCACCTTGGGCTAGCTAGACCTGTTTTACAGTATAAAGTCAATGTGAAGGTTTAAATAGTTTAGGGTTTTCTCCTCAAGTAAATCCTTTTCACCAATTTATATTAACCTGTTGTAACAGTAAAGAATAGTGAAATTCATTTAGCACATGGCACATGCTCTGTGCACCCCCAGCATGGGTGCTTACTTCTTTTCCTTGACCTAACACCATCAGTAATTTGGAGTTTATCTTTTTCTCAGACATCTTGGCATTCAATGCAATGTTATATTTGGGAAAATACTTCTATGATGACTAGATTTTATGTACAGATAAACAGCTGTTAAGTAGAGAGATGACTGCAAAGAGTCTAGAAAACTGTGTTTCATGCTGCTGTCTATATTTGGACAAAGAAGTGCTACTCCAGAATACTAGTTCAAAGCTATTTACAAAAGCTTAACCTCTGTGAAAGAACATGACTGGTTTTCCTCTGCACATTGAAATATGGTTGGAATGGTCAATGTTGCAGTGATGTACCTGTTAGTGTCACTTTGAAAATCATTGAACTATGACCAAACTATAAACATTTGGAAGATAGTTATATGTTGTCATTTTAATAAGAGATTTAGATCCTGACAGCTAAAATATCAGAAGACTGGTGTGCTAATAGGCACATTTCTTAAAAGAGAAATAAGGTTATGTGAATGGAACTCATCCCACTTTCTATGCTTAAAATTTAAACCTGTACATTTATGTTTATGGTTTTATGTTATGAACAAATGTGATTCGACTGGATATCTAAAAAATGATTTTTGGGTTCCACTGACTAAAAAATATATTGGTTGACCCACTCAGGTTGTATATGCATTTTGGTTGAGTCTTATACTGTTTGCCAAATCAAAGTTTATAGCAAATGTCACTATTTTAGGAATTCTAAACCGTTAAAACTGCATATAGTGCCTAACTGCTCTGAAGAGAGGGAAGAGGAAGAAGGAAGAAGGAGAAAAAAAGGAAATAAAAAAAAGGAAGACAAAAATGAAGCAAAAGAAAAAAAAAAAAAAAAAGGAAAAATAAATAAAATAAAATAAAATAAAATAAAATAAAGAGATCTATGGGAGACAGTACTTTTTAATATTTTATTGCCTTAACTCTCCTTAACTTACTTCAGTAACTTCTGACATCATCTTGTGTAACTAAAAGCAGACATCAAGAAAGCTGCTTATTAGAAAAATCTTATGTATCTACACCCATGGCTGAAGCTATGAAACTCCTACTAACTGCAAACTGTTTTGCACACAAAGTAAACTTTATGTGAGAAACCTACATCCATATTTCAGGGCAAATCCAGAGACTCAGATTACTAGAATTTTTGATAGAACATGGCTAATAGTTGAAACATTTCTCTCTAATATTGCATCTTCATCCCTTTCTTCCTTTTTCCTCCCTCTCCTGTTAAGTTTTTATTTTCATACTTATAACTTAAGCCTTCCTCTTGCCTTCAACAAGCTTTGGACAAGGTCATCCATCAAACCACATATTCCTCTGAACTAAACTTAGCTTCACAGACATTTTTAAAACTCATCATTATTTTGAAAAGAGGGATGAATTAGCAGGAATCACCAGTACTTTGCAGATGTATCAACATTCTGTGTTTCTATGAAACATAATAATACACTTCCATAGTCTTTCTTGATTTAACTGTACCAAAACTTGCCCACATTGCCTGTAAGACTTTCTCTGAGAAAAACTTCAGGAGACTGGTAACCTATTACATGTTCTACTTCACTGGTTGTAAGAAAAATTACTTAATGATTTTGGGTTGCCTATTGCTCTCTGTGTTTGCATATTAGTACGAAAAAAATAAAACCAATAACTTTGTAAATTATTATTATTAAGGAGTTGTTATACACATTAGCCTTTTGAATTAAACTTTATATAATTATTTAAGTTTATAAACTTTGTATAATTATTGCTAAATATTCTGTCCGTGTAACAATCATTGTTATAAGAGGTTACTGATCAGAGTGATGGAGTCAGGTCACTAGACCAACAAGCTTTTTTTTTCAGAAATGCAACAAGAGAGATGGGTAGAAGAAATATTCCTCAAAGAACAGATGAAGTTTTCAGCTGTTTAGTCACAGAGGACAGAAGAGGTAGGTTACTGGTATTTATGCCAAAAGAGATGTTGACATGGTGCTTGGGGATATGGTTTAGTGATGAATTTGGCAGTGTTAGGTTTACATTTGGACTCTTTATCTGTTATGAGAAAAAAATACGCACCAAATGTGGAGGGACAACCCCACACCATTATATTTTTTTTTAGTTTCTCATCTTCTCTTTAGACTGGACATTGGTTTTGATAAAGAATGACTGTAAGTGTGATCTTCTGTGTTCTCCAGGGCTCAGTGAGAGGTATAAACAGGTCAAACTAGGAGTAAAATGCTAATCAGAATGTTGGCAGACTGTGAGTTTAAAATGCTTTCATGAAGATATTTCACATTATACATAGTGTTAGGAGAATAAAACTCTCCTATGTTATACAAGAATAGCTTGTGTGGTTCTTTTCATCTTCAGAAAGACTTCACTCCCTCTGACAATTGTCCCAACATAGTGTCTTCTCTCAACTTTCAAGCAATTTCAGTAAGTTTAAAATACTTTATTTCCTTTCTGATATCTAACTTCAGTTCCTCCCTTCCTCCCAGTGAGGAGCCTGTTAACTCAGGAATACTTTTTGCTTTCTCTTATCCTTCCTGATTTTCAGTTTCTGTTTCAGGTTCTGCTCCAGCACTGATTTCATCATCTCTTGCTCATCCTGCCCTTTCTCTCAGAGCAGTATGTTCAACAGCCTTCTTTCTCTCAACAGCTTTTTTTTTCAGCAGTCTCAAATAATGAAAAATAAACTCTCTTTTGTCCTTTTCACTCCTAGAAGATTTTTTCTGGACAATAGATTCAACAATATGTTGAAATTGAGCTATCAAGACAATTTTTGAGGTTGTCCAAACCTGGGACAATAAGCAGTCTTCATCACTGAAATATGATCATAATTTCTCAGCCTGCAGATTGATACTAACATACTGTCTAGAGAAAGAGGGTCCCTGCACAGCCTTAAATATATTCTCTAAGTTCGATCCTGATTTGACAAAGTTTTTAAGTAAATATTTGAATCATGCTGACCGTAGTGCTTCAAGCTATTCTCCCAGAAGCTAAGACATGTTCTGCTAAATCAATCTGAAGTGAAACTTGCTGCTTCTACCCTAAAGATGAACGAAACAGTAAATAAACTAAAGAAGTAAAGGTGCTTATAAATACTTAAAATGTGAAAGGTATTGCATAAAGAAGAGATTATATTACTTCATGTGTTTAATTTTATATATTATTTATGGCTCCTTTTATCCTTTTATCATTGCTAAAGTAGGTCATTCTGTTTTGTAGTACAATGCCAGGGTATGTGACTTCCTACCTACTTATAATGCATATTGTAGAGGAATATACTCATGGAGTATTCTTGCATACTATAAGTGGCTCTCCATATCTGATAAACTGCTTAGGTTTGCAGAGTGGAGCAATTTCCTTGTGTTGTCCCTCCCCACCCCAAGTGGACCAAATACACTTTTATAGTCTAACTAAAATAATTTCAAGGTAGATTAGAAATGTAGGCTTGCTTTAGGTGAAATTGACTTTCTGAAACCTCAAAGAGAAATACTGCACAGATCTTGCAGTTCTCCACACACTAGTAAACTTTAATTCTTCTGAGAATTTGAAGTCAATGGGGTACCCTTTAACAGTTATCCTAATGAGTCGCTAGTACTGAAGGTGACACTACTGCATGGCTGTTACCACAACTAATATGCCGTATGCAATGTTATATACCTAAATTTCTAAGTCCCAGCAAAAGGAATATGAATTATAATTTATCAGACCATATAGTAGATTACCCGGGTTAAATGTTGGCATATTTGAGAATGGAGACCTACTCTGAACTGTGTATTAAACACAAAACCATCACCGATGAAACCTATTTTTGTTATTACTTCAAGATTAGCCATTTTGAACAATATATAACATCAATTCTCCTGCTATATTTCCTCCCTTGAAAACTACTTCTATGAATTCATGCAGAATAAATCTATTGGGAAAAAAAATTCTCTCTTAATATTGTAAATGTGATCAACAAACACAAAGTGCCATGTATATGGAGAGCTTGGGTCACATATACTAACAATTTAACTATGCAGCTATACAAAAACTGTTGCAGCTAACTGATACATGGCTAGTGTTATTCATTTATATGGCGTATTATAAGAGGGGCATGAAAAAAAGCACAGTAATCCAAGACTTGTTTCATTCTTCTGTTATTACTGAAGCTTAAATCTTACTGAGATAATAACTCAGTTGCAAAGTAAAATTTAAGTTTCTACTCCTTGTTAGTATGTCCTCTTTCATACTTAAAGTTCAATGTTACCAATGTAATGGACATTATCTCAGAGAAACTTCCATGCCCTATTAATTAAAGGAAAGCCTTGTTTTTATTATCAATTGGAGTTCTGTTTAAAGCTTATATGGTGTTATATTCAGGGGTTTTTTAAGACACAGATAAGCAGTTTTGCTTGTAGCTATTTCAGCATTGTGCTTCTAAGAATTAACTGTGGGTACTTTTAAAAAAAATGATTTAATTTTGTACCTATTATGACAAATTCTGATCTAGATGCAAAACTAGGTCTTGATCATGTAATTGGCTCCACTTAGATTCCATCTTTAATTTTTTTCAAAGCTTCATTTATCACCTCAGGGCTTCTTAGTTGAGCTATTAGTATTTTTCTTCCATGCATCTAAATTAGCACTGGATTTGTGAAAAGCTGTACAAATACAAATTAATTAAGTCTATAGGATACATATTCCTAAAAAACACTTTTCTCTTTAGAAGTGGAAGGTGGAAATTCTATTTGGCTCAGAGACAAAGCACAAGGAGGAGACATTAGATTCATACACAAGACTATAAGGTTTCTAAGAATAAGCCTGAACAAGACATGATATTTGCATAAACAAAATAGAATATAAAAGAGCAAAACAATTTTATTGGTATGCTGTTGAGCAGTAAGGAGTGGGGGAAAAAGACTTCTCTAGAATTCTTTATGTCTTGCTATGCTGATATTAAATATTTGCTATTGCAATTATTAATCATTTGGATGCCTCATTTAAATGTTTCATGAAGACAATATAGGAGAAACTGCAGAAACAGTGGTATTAAGCTCTAGAATTTAGAATGTGTCTCAAAAAATTTAAAATAAGAAAGTCATTCAACAGGGAAAAGCACAAGATTCAACACTTGGAAGAGAATGAATAGCTTAGCAAATGCAAGTGAAGAAACAGCTGATCAGGGGGTAGTTAGGCAGAAAAGCACTTAGACATTATTGTGACAAGGCAAATATGAATCCACAATATTATGCTGTTGCAAAGGAGTCAAACATCATACTGAGATTTCTGAACAAGACAGGAACTTGAAAACAGTAATAATAGGTTTTCCTTCCACTCACTACTTTGGTTGTGGTCTTCTCTGTACTACATAAAATTCTGCACAATGTCATGCAGTGATATGAACCAAATAGAAAAACTCTGCCAAAAGCAGTTATAAATATAAGATGCTTAGAAATAGTTTGGAGAAGAACAGACGTGGAAGGATGCAAGTTAATCACAGAATGGTTGAGACTGGATGGGACTTATAGACATTATCTAATCCAACTACCAATATTAAAGCAGGGCCACCCAGAGATGTTTGCCCAGGACCATGTCCAGACAGTTTTTTGGTATCTCCAAGGTGGGAGACTCCACAGGCTCTCTGGGCAGCCTGTGCTGGTGCTTTATTACCCTCACAGTGGAAGTATTTGCTGATGTTCAGAATAAACCTACAGTGTTTCAATTTGTGTCCTTTGCCTACTACCTTGCCGCTGGGCACTACTGAAAAGATCCTGGTTCCTCCTTCAGGTATTTATACACATTTGGTAAGGTCCTTCCTGAGGCATCTCTCCTCCAGGCTAACCAGTTCCAGCTTTCTCAGCCTTTCATCATATGACAGATGCTCTAGTCCCTTCATTGCCTCCTGTCATTGGACTGCTTCTAATTTGTCCATGTGTCTCTTGTACCAGTGAGCCCAGAACTGGACACACTTTCAGGTGTGGTCTCACCAGTGTTATGTGGAGGGGAAGGATCACCTTCTTTAACCTATTAACAACACTGGTTTGACCCCAGACTGTGCTGGTACATGATGTAGTTCCTCTCTTGATGCAGTACTTTGCTCTTGTGTTGAGTTTCCTGAGGTTCCTGTCAGGTCAATTCTCCAGCCCGTCAAACTCCCTCTGGATGGCAGCACAATCTTCTAGTGTATAAGTCGAACCTCCCAGTTTGGTATCATTAGCACACTTGCTCTGAATACACTCTGTCCCTCTATCCAGATCATCAATGAAGATGTTTAACAGGACTGAACTCAGTAATGACCCTGTGGATTCCCATCAGTAGTCACTGGCCTCCAATGCAACTTCATGCTACTGATCACATCCTCTGGACCCAGTTATTCACCCATTTTTTAATCCACCTCACTGTCTGTTCATCCAGTCCATATATCACGAGTTTCCTTATGAGGATCTTATGGGAAACAGTACTGAAATCCTTACTGAATCTGAGGTAGGCAACATCCATTGCTTTCCCTTCATCCACCAAGCCAGTCACTTGATTAAAAAAAATTATCAGGTTGGTCAAGCATGATTTCCCCTTGGTGAATCCATGCTGACTAATCCAAATTATATTATTGTTCTTCATGTACCAGGAAATGTTTTTCAGGATTAGCTACTCTGTCATTTTCTCAGGGATTGAGGTGAGATTGACTGGCCTGGTTCTCCCCGAGTTCTCCTTCTTGCCCTTTTTGAAGGCAGGAGTGGCATATAGCTTCCTGCATAATACTTTTTCACATGTTCAGAATATGGTTTTAAAGGAAGGAATAACCTCATCTCTATGTCCTCTGTAGGTAAGAGGAAGAGTGATGACTGTCAATTGCTGTAATGCTCTTAAAGGCAAATCTAATATTTTATAATAAAGGTTGCTAAACCCTGAAAGCCTTCATTGGAAGACTATAAAATACAATAGTCTGCTGGAAAATATTGTACACTGTATAGTCACTGGCCCAAATAAAATAAAATAAAATTTCCAAGCTATGTTTCATATCAAAGTTATTTAGACTCTGGGAAATTTTTTATTCTTTTTGTAGCTCATAGTAGCTCATAGTAGTGTTATAGTCTAGGCCTCTTAGTAATGTAATATGTTTTGGTATATCTGTTAAAAAATAAAGTGAGTCAGCATATAAGTCTTGAATTAGGCCAGGCTTTCAAATATGGAAGTCATTAGATGATCCAATCTTGCTAGACAATGGAGAGAAGAAAACTGTCAGATGTATGGAAGGATGAATTGCTATGAGAAATATCATGTCTACTGTGCTACACAGGACAGTACTTGAAAAACTAACAATAACACACAATGGATACAAGTCCATCATCGATTAAAAGATCAATTTTCTATATGATTCAAACTGACATATGGTTGTAACCTATGGCTCATTGTCTCCCTCAAGTGGTTAATAAAAGAACAGGGATTTATTTCTTCTAGACAAAGGTTTTCTTTTTTCTGTTTTATTCCATCCTACTTTGACTCACTCCATTTGAAGGGCCAAGCCTGATACATGCAGCCAGCTTGACCAAGGAATACGAATATAGAAGGTCATCACTAAAAGTTACAACCAATTGTGAAGAATCAAAATATAGGAGTATTTTACTTGGAGAAACAACAATGCTTACTTTGCCCATGAGCTGTACCAAAATTCCTCATGCTGTAGCAGTAGGACATAGGTTTCCTGAAAGATCAGCCAATGTCATTAACAACGGTAAGAGGATAAAAAAACCCAAAAAAACAATGGATGGCAGGAAGAACAAAATATTTAGTTGCCTGCAATCTGAAGTCTCCAAAGTTTGCTTCATTGTTGGTTTGGGGTTTTTTTTTTTTGTGGCAGGGCACAAGCTGTGAACCACTCATCTTGAACAAGAGTCAGTACTCAGATTTGGATCCTTAATGTGGAAAGTATTTGCTTAAGGCTGTTAAACCTCAGCATTCAGAATCCATAAGAGACTGTTTTGGTGGTTTAGAATCTTTGTAGTTCTCACATTTTTAAAAAAACAACCAACCAAACATTGAAACTCTTCTGAAAGACCTGAAGTTCTGCCAGTATTTACATTATCACAGCCGACTCAAACTGAAAAATAAAACAGGAAAGAAAAAATTATTCAGATGTATTGAGTACTAGTGACAGATATCTGTGTGCAAAGAATTTATCTGTCATCCTCAGCTAATTTCATTGTGGAAGGCTTAAAGGAATTAGTCTACAAGTTTACATTACTTCTTTGAGTTGTAAGTGCACTCTATGTGGTATTTAGACATAATGCTAAAAAAAAACCCAAACAAAACCAAAATACATTCTAACAAAACAAATTGTGAATTTGTTTCCTTTTAATGGAGCAAAATTCTTATTGGTGCTTATACAACTTGGTTTAAATATCTGGTGAAAAGATTGCATGGGTACATTCTCATTTGATAAAGCTTTAAATTTCAGTAAAACCAGTCAACAACAAAAAAGAAGCAAGCAAGCAAATAAGTTTATTTCTCTCTTGTAAGAGTCTAGAATCTTGCATGACAAATTCCTGTGTACACGTTAATTTGAATACTGACAAGTTAGGCCCATGCTTTTCTGTATTTTTCTTTCTGATGGTCGATACTGATAAAGATCAAAGTTCCCACAGTGCAACTGGGAACAAACATAACAAGAAACTTCATCAGTATTGAAATTATGGGGTTTTGCCACAGTTAAATCCTGAGAAAATAGAATCTCAGAGTGTCTTCCCATTATGTTACTGACTTGAAGTGTAATCCAAGGCTTGATGTTCATTTCTTCTTGCTCAAATTTTCTTCATTTGAGCAATAATGAGACATATGCAAAGTCCCTAAATATCCCAAGTGATATGTGTTGATAACAGCACCGGTGACATTGGGAACCTCTTTCCTGTCTGAGGGAGGACCTGATTCTGTGTAAACTGTTGTTGGCTGAGGAAAGCATCGAGTGTTCCATGTCTGGACAGAAATGTAACCCAGGCAACGAGGGAAAAGACTCTGCATCAATGTAGTTGAGGTGAAATGATTACATGAGGGTATTACACAATCTATCTGCAATATTAAAACCATTCTCAAAAGTGAATTGCCACGTCTTTTCTTCCACTGCCTTCCTTTCTCTCATCTTAGAAAGACACCTTTGATTCACACATTTTTATGTTTACCTTCTTTCGTGATTGTGCTCTGGTCAGAAAACTCTGATAGTAACAGTGCAAATGCTGTTGTGCTGCAGTGATAGAAGAAGGGAGACGGAATCACCGAGCCATTGCTTGCGCAAGTGTTTGCTCATCCGACCTCACAGGCTTCCCACCCTTCAGCCCCCGCAGCACTAACCTGCCTCTCCTTCCCGGAGATCGTGACCACTTGGTCACTGCCCTAAAGGACCCCACGATCCCTTTCCCTCCTTCAGGATCCCGCAGAGCTCCGCGTTCCACGATGTCTCCCTGCTCACTTGCCCCACAAACACCGTGTTTACTCTTGGCGTGGGTTCTGCTCCAAGCTCCCTTCCCCTCCTAAGCCACCACGAAGCACTTTGCTTTACCATTGCTTTTTTTTTTTCCTTTTTTTTTTTTTAAAGTTTTATCTCCATTACAGCTTCAGGCAAATGAACTGACTAATGAATTTTCTACTGGCCATGGAAGTGCGCTGCAAGTAATTAAGGGATGTGCTGTAGGGCCGATTAAGCTGCAAGTCACAGAGGCCAGAGTCAAATCGCGGCGAGCCCGTCGCGGTTTGTGCCGCCTGCGCTCGGCTCTACAATGGCATCATTGACTATTTATTTACTTCGCACAACAACTCCGCTGTTTGCTTAATTATAGGAGCTTTTCAGCCACCAACCCCCGCCCGCCCCAGCCCTCCCGGAGACCCCTCCCCCGCCTCCGATAACCGGGGCTCCCGAGCTGATGGCTTTGGGCAGATAAAGCGGGGCGACGCCTGAGCATCCTTTGTGGGGTGCGGGCAGCGCTCCCCCGCGGATCTGGGAATGGGAATTTTCCACGAGGGAAGGGTGGGAGGATAGGGATTTTCCTGTCAAACTGCACAGCACGTCTGCCCGGAGATCAGAGCATCGGGAAAGCTGCTCGGGGATGGAAGAGGCGGGGGGAGGGTGCGATGCGCAGGGGAAATCTCGCAGTCCTTCAAGGCATGTCCGAGAAGCAAAGCAAAACCGGGAGAAGAGAGAACAGGCAGCCTGTGGCGCTGAGGGGGCGGACGGGGCAAGGCGAGAGAGGAAAGCGTTGACATTTCTGCAGGAGGAGGCTGCATTTCACACCCCGGTTTATTAGGGAGGCCGCAGCCCAGTGATGGGAGCTCCCCTCCCGCAACGTCGCCGCGTATCAGCGAGTCGGTCGGGGGGGGNCCTAATGTTCAGACTTACACGAGGTTTTCTCCTCCGCCCATCTCTGGACCCCCTTCCAGCCTAGCTGGGGTGGGAAAAAAGTTCCCTGCCTCAGTCCCCGCTACTCCAGTGAAGGAGCGAGGACAGGCGGGCTTCAGAGGGAGGAAGGAATCGAGAAGCAGCCGAATTTCTAGCACACCCCCCACCCCTCGCCAGGCAGCCACAGGGGCGTTCTGCTCACCCCCGAGCCCGCAGGGCAAAAAGGGGAAGGGCGAGGTTCATTGAGAGTCGTTTTGCAGGGGGCAGGATCTAACACTCCATTTCAGTGGACCCCAGTTAGTAGCTCGGACTTTTAATGCCCTGAAAACTCGCCGCTCGGCTACCACGGTGTCTCGGAGAGCGGCGGGGGGGGGCGGGGAAAGGAGGGAGCCCTTCTGCCTGCGCTGCCCGATGACCTCGGCAGGGCGGCGGGGCAGCGCCGGGCTCCGCATCGCGGGGAGCCGGCAGCGGCGGCCGCGGAGGAAGAGTGTTTCTGCTCCTTTAAAGGGAGCTGTGCAGCGCTCCCGTCGGGAGGCGGATCTCCCTCCTTCCTTCCCTCCCTCCCTCCTCCCCCCTGCCCCNCCCCTGCCCCCCCCCTCTCGCCCGGCCGCCGCTTCTCGCCGCCGTCAGTGGTGCCCGGACGCCGGCAGCACCGCAGCCCGGGCAGTGCCCGGCACCCCGCCGCCGCCCTGCCTCCCCCCGCCTCCGCCTTCCTCTCCCTTCCCGCTTCCCCGCCCGCAGCTCAAGGTAGGAGGACGCCCCGGGGTCCCCGGCTGGCCGCCGCGGCCAGAGGGGTCGCGTGCCGGCGAGGGGGAGGCGGCGCGGGGGGGCGGCGGGGGATGCTCCGCGGCCGCGATGTGCCCAGGGACGCGGTTAACGGCGGCTCCCGGACGGGTGTCTCCGGGCTCGGGCGCTGTCGGGCTGGCCGGGTCTGTCCCTCCTGGTGGGGTGGGAGTACCTGTCGCCTCCCTCTTTTCCTCACCACCTTGCTCCGCATCGTCCAAGCCGCCGCTGTCGCCGAGCGGGAAGCAGGGGCGAGGAGCCGGGGCAGCGCAGCGGCTCCTGCGGGAGCCCAGAACTGACCCCGCAGCCTGAGCGCCGCTCCCGGGCCGGGCAGCCTGGAGAGGTACTCCCCGCTTTCCTAGGGGAGCGGAGGGGAGAAACGGGCTCTTAACTTCACTAGAGTCTCTACTCCCGTGACGTCTCCTCCTGCCCCTAGCCGGCCCCCACCGCACGGTCCCGCCAGCCCCCCTTTCCGCTTGTAGGCAATCCTGGCATTTATTTCTGAAATAATTCAGCGTTCTAAGGGCGAGTGACCACCTCGAACCCAGCCAGGGCGCAGACACTCTGTGTAAAGCAAGAGACGTTCCTGCCTACTGAGTGGAGGCATCATTGCGAGAGTCGTGTGCGGGCTGTAAAAGAGGGAATACATTACATGAAAACCTCTCCACGTTTTCCTTAGAAACTTTTGGAGGAGTAGAGCGTGGAAAACAATAAACATCCTCCTTCTCCTCCCAAAATATTGCACGGCTTGCCCAGTGCCAAGGCAAACTGAAGGGACAAAAAGCTGATCTGAAGATAATATCACAAATGCTTGTTGTCCCTGCTTAAAACCTGCTAGGAAAGTGCTTTACTGTGGTTCTCAAAAGTACCTGAATAACTAAGTGTATTGCATACTCAGTTTGTTAATTAGAATACACGTCTTTCCAATAACTAAAACTTAATTACCATCTTAAAATGTCATTAATCATCAGTTCAGCAGAAACTTGTTGTAAATGTGGACTGAGCTAATAACAGACAGGAGAACCCATGTCTTTTATGGCTGGTGGGAGTGAAGTGCAAGTAGGCAGCAATGTATTTTTAAAGAATATTAACATGCATTAGAATATTTCAGCAAACGTTTAAAAAGGGAGGACCGTGTTACTGCTTTGTCAGCAAAGCTGCAATACTTCTTTCTAAAGATCTCAAGATGCTGGTCAGGTGTTGCAGCAAGCTATGCTTCCCCTCACACTGCAATAACAGGAGGTCTGTAGTGGCACAGGAATCTGAAGTGCTTGCAAAGATTTGCTGAAAAACGTCCGAGAAACAAAGCTTTCGGGACCATATGTTATACACAGACTAAATTTGTATCAGTTGTTGTTGGGAGAGGACAAACCAGTAGATAAAGTCATAGAAAAATTTTATCATCTGTTCTTAGATACATAGTTATGACCTGAAAATGAAAGCCATTCCCTTTTTAAAGAAATATGGTAAAGCTATATATCACAGTAGGTGGCAGCCAGCTGGAACTGGGTAACTTTTATAAAAATAAGATCTGAAGGAAAATAGGCCTGATGTAATAAGGTAATCAGAATTACATATCTCCCCTTTCCAAATGAAACATTATGTACATAAGATCGCCATTTACACTTGACACATACCTAAAAATGTAGTAGGCTTTTATTACTGGGAGAAGATTTAAAGGCCTCAGATTGTCTATTCTTCTATCCCCATCTATAGTTAGAATACTGTCTTTCATATCAGCTTCACTTGAAAGTTTTCCTGGTGTATTAAGATGCATTGCCACCATGCCTATGATAGATAAACTAAAATGTAAAACAAATTAAAACATATATCCAAGGAATTGTAGATATCTAAGTAGCTGATTGCTGAAGTGTGGAGGGCTGTTTCATAAAGATTTTAATCTGAAAATAAATACATAACAGTGGTGACAAGCCCCCCCCCCC
>WAAB01019717.1:56006-80906 GCA_013389865.1 Piaya cayana
TGATTTTCCTCCTTTCTTGCCTCCCAGGTCTACTCGGCTGGACACTGTGTGTGTTTGGATTTCTCAAGGATTCTCCCCCGACTAACATGGATGTCCCACCATTCCTTGCAGTTGAAGGTTGCTCCTTGGCGCAGTGAATGAAGAACATGCAGGGATTGCTAATGGGTTTGGGAAGCGTAGACTCTCTTCTTTCTCTGTGACCATGCCGTGATCGTGTCTGAGGGCCACCAGTTTACGTATCCTCATTCTCACCCTACCGGGAAATCTAACGGCTTAGAAGGGGGAAGTAAGGCAGCGCGTGTGTGCGTAGAAACATCATGAAGATTATTTCCCCTATTCTAACTAATTCAGTCTTCAGATGCACCATTAGACTCCTACTTTGCTTACTGTGGATTGGATATTCTCAAGGAACCACACATGTATTAAGATTTGGTAAGATTTCCCGACACTTTTCTCATTATGCATTTAAGCCTGAATGTGATATGTGTAGAATTGACTCAGGAGAGGGTGCTGGGGGAGATCTGGGACGTGCTGCCGGCGTCAGGCACAGAAGTCCCTCTTTATTATGCACCCGGAGGGATGAATTGTGTGTTTTTTTCTGTCCCCGCAGCGCATTGTAGCCGTAGTAACGGCACGATGATGATGATAATTATAATAACAATAGAGACAAAAATGTCTGGCAATTGCGTTTGCCTAAGGCTTTGCGCAGCTTGCGTGGCTTCCTCCTAACGTACCTTTTTTGTGTTTCGGTAGCAGAGGGAAGCGTGGCTGATGTGTTGCCTGAGCAGTCAAAAATCTGTCAACTAGTTGTTAAGTTTCGGCCGCCGGTCTCTAGTGCACCCGAGCCCATCCCGGGTGGGCAGGACTCTGATCTGAGACCTTTGGGCTGATTTCCCTTGAAGCATCTGCCTGGTTGCTTGTCATTTCAGTGGCCTTTAGGGTTAGAGAAGAAATTATTTATGGCTTGACCGGTAGTCGTGAAAGAGCCCTTGGGATACATTTCTAACCCACAGCTTTTCTACGTTTTCAGACGATGAAAGTAAGTTGCATGAGTCCCGTGTGTCCCCCAAGATAAAAAAAAAAAGGAGGAAAGAAAAGTCATAGATCCCAGCTGGACCATGAAACTAACTTTAACAGCTCTGGCTGGAGATGCGCGCGTGTGTACACACAAAAAAAAGAGGGAGGGAGGAATTTCAGCCACTCCATCCCCTGTAGAAGTTTCCCAGAGAGGAAGGGCGAGACGGAGGCTAAAGTTACTGTCCCTGTGGGGCCCGGGGAGGTCCCCTCCGGGTCGGGAGCCCCGCGGCAGCGCCCCCCTGCCCGCCCGGGCGGAGCGGAGCGCCCCGCGGAGCAGCCGCGGCCGGAGCGGCTGAGGGGGCGGGAGGAAAGATGAGTCCCCGGGCAAGCGGCACCCCCTGTGCCTACCGACAGCACAGCTGGAGGAAAGAAACCTGGGTCTCCCGCGTTCGTGCTGGCCGCGATACACCGTGGCAGCCGTTACATGCGTTTCTGTGGGCTGCTGAAAGCTCTTGCCTCCTTCTTAGGAGTAGTGGCTTAGCTGGTGTCTAATTTTGTTTAAATTATCCCTTCGCACACGCTTTTATGTGAAGGGGAAGGTGAGTAATGATTAAAAAGTCACCAAGCTGTTAGCGATCTCGTGTGCTGAATTCCTAGTGGTACCTATTTTCTGCTTCCATCTGGTCTTAAGGTGGTACTTAAGGCACGTTGCTCTTAGCAACCGTCTTCAGGAATGCTTGTTTCTTTGTACATGACTAAACGGGTCCATATATCATTGCGGGGTTTACTTTCCATTCAGGCAGATCCATAATCATGGCCGTGAAATTAGTGCTAGGGCTGCCTGTAACCTGACGCTTGTCGAGCTGTCTGTCCTTCCACCAACCGGGGTTCTCAAGCGGTGCCGAGCGGTCGGTCTGTAGGAGTCTGAATTACTTTTAAGGGTAGCTGTGTAAACAAACATCTTCCCGGCCGCACCATTAGCAAGCGGTGAGCTTCCCTTTAGGTGAGCATTCTCCCTGAATTGCTAGTCCAGTGTGCCTGTACAGACAGCCCCGTAGAGCAGCGTTTTGGTAGTGATAATAAATAATCCCGAGAGTGAACGATGGTGCAGCGGAGCTCCTGTTCCTAGTGCTATGGTCACTCATTCATGTGTTTTCCTAGGCTAACTCCCCTTCCCAGCCTCCTCCCGGTGCCACAATGGGTTAACTGATTGCGCTCACTCCATTGTTTGTAGCAGCAAAGTGTGAGTCCACTTCTGGCCCACAGCATGCTGTCTTTGGCTCTTAAAAGAAGCGTCTCCAACCCCTTTCTGAGCCTTAGTAGTAGGTAGGGAGCGACCGGTTAGTTTATTTTAGAATAGAAAATGTTAGATGTAAGAGAGGGCGAGGAAGCCTTCTGCCCCGCTCAGCTGGGCTTGTTGCCCGCCTCTGTGTTAAGGAGTCTGAATTAAACCTAGTCCAGGTGTGAAGTGATTCTGTCTCTGACCGCGAGAGAACTCTCGTTCCTTCCCCAGAGGCTGGGCACGGCGGGGGGGGAGGGAGAGGCGAGTGAGCGGTGGAAAACCTTTAGTTATTTCTGAGAGCGGGATTCCTCGCCGCCCCCTCCGGGTTGCCTTGCTATCTGTCCCTTCGGGATGTCCTTGCGGCCAGGAGAAGCGAGAGCTGAGGAGATTCCCTCCAGAAGGCAGCCTGCCAGCCTCCGCTTTTCCTCCTCAGCCAGCAGCGCTATGGCAACAGGGGAGAACTTGAAGCCTGCCAGAGCTCCAGCCCCCTCATTCCTCCTGTGCAAATTAACCACTATGGATGCGCATTGTCCTTCCCACGGCTTCTCGCATTGTTGGGACTAGCCAGTATGTCCTTTTCTCTCTCTCTCTCCTCCCCTCTCTCTCTCTCTTTCTCTCTCTCAACCAACCTTTCATGAACCACACAGGGAAATCGAGCCGTTTGGTTATCTGTCAGAGGCAGGGGGCTGTTTTTGGAGCAGACCTGGGGAGAGGCTGGTAGGATGGCACAATTCCCTCCCTAGCGGCTCTCTTCAGGCATAGGGATGCCCGGCTGCTGCTCCTCAGGCACAGGGCTGCCTGCTGCTTGGGCATCACACCAGGCGCCCTTCCTAAAAGCCACCTTGCTTCAGGGGGCACACGGCCCAGCGCTCTACCTCGCTCTTTCTGAATTGCTCCCTATAAACAAGCACGGAGAACGCCGAGGGTGAGGCTTGTGCCCACCGTACCCGAGGGTTTCCAAAGGGAATAGTCCTAAACCCTCGCTGCAGACAAAAGGGACAAGTCCCAGACTGACGAGGGAGAGATGCGGCAGCCTCGTATTTGTCACTCCGCTGTGCTAAGTGTGATGGAAACCTCTTTCTTATCGCTTGGCACCGTACGGAAGCCAAAATACGTGACGGCCGGCAGGTCCCTTCCATTATCAGGGATCACACTGGGTAGTTCCTTGCGATGTGCACGAGCAGATCCAGGGCAGCAGCTCCCCAGGCACAGCGGGCAGCTCGGCAGCTCCGAGCCCCCTCTCAGCCCCAGCACGGGGCTCGGAGGGTGCCTCTGCCCTCCCTCGCTTCTGCCTTTACCGCCCCAGGCCCTTCCCCCAGCACTTTGTCCTGTAAGGTTAAATTAACAGGCCATTAAGAGCCGATAACCATCAGCAACCGCTCAGCTGGGTTTCCAGAAACCAACCTATTCTCCTTGCCCAAGGCAGTGAGAGCCCGGCCTATTTTAAATGCCTCTTTTCTTGCCTGTTCCTACATGGGGCATGAACATCAGCTCTTGGAGATCTGGAGAACTCTAAAATGCCCTCCTTTACTTTAAATTGCCCATTTTGGGCCTTGTCTCCTCTGCCGTGAGCGATTTGTCTTTCTTACAAGCAAAGGTGTGAAGAGGGACCTGTGACTGGAAGGTGAAAGCGGTTTAGCCATTGCGTTTTCTCATTCCCACTCAGATAAATCATTATTCGTGAAAGTGTGTGAGAGACTAAAGATCTCCACCGCAGGGAGCCCACTGGCCTGGTAAGTGGTTTTCCACTTTGTGAAATATTTTGTTTTCTTCAGCACGTACAAAAAGAAGGGTAAAGAAAAGTGGAGGCTCGCGTCAGTGCTCTCGACTTCTTGCTGCTTTGAGGTTGTCTGACTTCAAGCAGATGAGGAATCCGCTGTTGTAGATTACAATGAACCACAAGAAGACAGAGAGGGGTTCTTCTTTCAGCTTAAAAGCAAAAGAAAACCAAGAGAGAGATGAGAGAACTTTTCAAGGTGCTGAACGAGTTTTGAACTCTTAGCAGGAACATTTCCTACTTCAAACTTTTCCTTTTTTTCCCCCTAAATAAACTCACATCAAATGTTTACAAAGCCTATTACCTTCCTGGTGTATTATAATTATTATTCTTACTGCTACTACTACTACTGTTACTACTGTCATTAGTATTATAAGTTGTTTATTATCATGTAATCTTTGGGACGGAATTGAAAACACCCCTTTGTGATCTGGAGAAGGGAATTACAATATGCTGGAGACTTCCTCCGTGAATGTTTAGCAAGGGTTTCATCTGACTTCTTGACTGAGCTCCTTTGGCCCAAAGAGACTGAGTTTATCTCCACAGAATTGCTTTTAGAAGACAGAACGTGGCAAAACCAGAAAAGAGACCAACTCATCATGTGCATTGCTTTCACAGTTGCCAGTAGGTGTCAAAGCACGTGTTTCTGGGCTTCAAGTGACCATTTTCGATATGGTAGCATTTACAAACAGCCAAGTCATGGAAGAGCAGTAAGAGTTAGCTCTTTGCAAAAGGGTGTGTGATGAGTTCAAATGAAAAATACCTGCTGGGTGATCATGTAGTTTTTCTAGGCTGGATCTGCGTTAGCTCTCCTGGATGTGCAGTTTCCTTCCTTTTGATTTTGCACTGACACCCTTTTAGTGGAAAGAGTAAAGAGTTCTGACTGTAGGAGAGAAGTGAGAAGATGTATGCATCTGGGTTTAGTGGGGAAGGCATTCTGCCTTCAGATCAAGAGTGTGATGAAAACCTGCAAAATAAACACTTGCTGTGGCAGCCCTCAGAGGTCCATGGCTTGCTAATTCCAGTATTTAGAGCCACTGAAAAATTTCCTGCCAAGGACGAGACACTTTCAATAGATGTTAACATCCTCACGTAGAGGAGTTCAAAATAAGTCTTATAAACAACAACAGAAATCTTTGAAAGAAGAGTAAGGTTAAGAGCCTCGGGAAGGCAGCAAGGAGGTGAGAAGCATTGTTATTGACTAGTCTAGATTAAAAAGCACAGAGGAAGATTTCAATTTGATAACGTCACAGCCCTTCCTGTTTTTCTTTGCTGCTTCTGCTGACAATTTTGTAAGGTAATTAAATTGGCTGATTGAAGTCACAGTGGTCATGGGGCGATAAAGACCATTTGGATTTAATGGAATTTAGAAACAACGGTGTGCTGCACACAACTCTTACAGAACGAGAATTTTAATGACTCATTCAGGGTGCTGACTACATAGAACGTCCTGGACGAGTTTAATTAAAAGGGCAAAGCAGATTAGCTGTATACAGTCTTTATTGCACTAGATAGGGGAATTAGAATTATCCTTTTAAAAGACTCATTATTGCATTATCAAGATTTAATGTAGGTTAAGAAAGCTTTCCTCCATGTGGGTTTTGGAATATCCCCAGATCCTTTTCCCCAGTGTTTGGAACACCAATAGCCTTGTAAAAGGATTTTCACACAATTGCCTGATAGACTGGACGCTGAGAAGTATAACTCGCTTCTTACTGACTGCTACTTGTCTTTTGAAGTGATACAAAGTTCCAGTAATACCTCTTATTTAAATATGGTAGCTGAATGAAATGGTTTCTGCCACCAGAGATAAGAAACCGGAGAAAAAGAGATTTTTCTAAACTTAAATATTAGGGACTTTGTTATTATTATTTTGTACAAGAGAAAATCCCCTCTATTTGGAAAAAAAGTAAACCAAATATTTTGTAGTCATCACAAATAATAGCAGGTCTTTGTCCCCTACTTAATTTATTTACCTTGTCTGTTTCTAAGTTTTAACCTTCATCCTCTTTAATCTCTACCAGAGGAACAATTACTAGAAGTTCTGTCAATAATGCAAAAGAGAAACTAGAAGGTGCCTTATTTTCATACTCCTCAATCTGCAAGGCAAATCAGTATTTCCTGAATAAGCCTTTTATGATGCTATATTGTAATGTATGTTGGAAGATTAGATAAAACAATATGATAACATAATCTCATTATGCTGTCGTATCTGAATTAGAATATGGAGTATCAAAGACCACTATCTATTAATATGTGTAATTTTGAGCTTTTCCCTCTTGAGTCTTTTGGCTCCTTCATTATACAGTAATAATAGTCTCTAGTTTATATAATGCCTTCGATTTAAACAGCCAAATCTTTCAGTAATGCAAAGAATAGAGAATAAACATAATGATCATTATTTCAATTACTGGAACTCAGCCAGCTCTGGATAAACTAGATGGTATTGTATTAGTATGTAAAACAGTAAACAGTAGTTGAAGAAAGTGTATTCTTAATTTCATTAAAAGGCATTTCTCAACAAATTACGACCACACAGCGTTTTTGGGGGTTTTTTTTCCCCTTTGGGTAAAAGTTATAAATGACCCATGGGTGCAGTACTCAAGACTTCTTTTCTTACGTTTTCTGCAAAGATACACTTGGCTCAAAATTTTCAAGTGATTTAGATCAGCCTGGATTCAGATTTCGTTGAATGTTACACTTTTGTAGTCTCCCTAACATGCTTTTGAAAGAGAATAGCTCTTCTAGGAATGTGTTTTGTAGCTTTGAAGTACACATTCTTAGATGATATATTTTTTAAATGCTTCCGTTTCTAAGTGTTTCTGCCTGAGGACAAAAAGCAGGTTCTTTGCTAGTATTATGACTGGTGTCTACGGTAGGGGTAGCTTAAAGCACAAGTAAACTATAGTGCTTAGGTAACAATGTCTGTCCTTAGATAACAGTACATTATAATGAACGGATCAGACAGTTCATTTATGGCTTTTACAGAATTTCATCTTTATGTGTGAGGAAATACATTCACTTATATTAAGTGCACTCCGGTTTTATTTTAATTGTATTTATACTCCCAAACTCTTTTTTTTTTTAATACAATGGTTATCTGGATTTAAAAGTTAGTTGAACTAGGAATGCTGAAGATATCTGTCAATATCTCAGCATGAAATAAGCCTCGATTATTAGAGTTACTAATTCTTGTATTGGACTCAGTAACACTGACAGAGGAACAGTCTATGCAGAGATAGCTTACTATGCTGTCCAGAACTGTTGATCAGGAAACTTGATGATTTTTTAAAATTCAACAGCTTTTTAATCTTCTTTTCTTCTATCTTAACATTTTACTGCATGTCTCTAATGTTTCCTAATTATATAAACACTCTATCTGATTTCACTGTTTGTAGCTAAATCTTAAAGTACTAAAAGATACATACTGTATTTTTACAAATAAATGGGAAGAGTGATATTGTTTCATGGGAGGACAAAATAATTTTGAAAGAACCATTTTTTTTTCAAACTGCGCCTGGAATAATTTGATAATTTCCCTCTCTTACTCTTTTTTTTAAAATAACTGAAATAGTATATGATTACTGAACAAATTAAAAGAGGAGTATTTGTTTGAATGTTCTTTCCCTGGTTCTTTTTGAAAAGTCTTTGCTTTTCTAACATTCTGAAAAATGAAAAAATCTGAAAGGCCTCATCTCTGTTTGAAAACTAAACTTTAATTCCAAGCCAAGTCTTAGACCTCTTCTATGTTATTTGGAGAGGGAAGAAGGCAGAAGGATTAGACAAGGTTGCTTAGACTGAGTGCATGGCAACATGGCAGAGGTTGGGTTAGATGAATAGGGCCTTTCATGGTATCCTCAATACAGAAGAAGTAAAAGTGGTTTGATTAGGGATTTTTGTTTTCACCCAGATTTTGATGTTTATTACTACATACAGAACTCAATTTCTCAGGTAAGAATTTAAAAGGGAAAGATACATATGTTAATGGATCAACACCTTGTTGCTGATATTAAAACACAAAAAATGCAAGAACAGGAACTCATTCTGCTACAAACTCACTAGCAAATGAGACATGCTTTTTTCACGATAGGTAATCATAATAAGTCCTATAATTAAGAAGTTGTTTGAGAACATATGTA
Source organism: Piaya cayana (assembly GCA_013389865.1). NCBI lineage: Eukaryota > Metazoa > Chordata > Aves > Cuculiformes > Coccyzidae > Piaya > Piaya cayana. The sequence goes on from WAAB01019717.1 coordinate 64,222, forward strand.
TTTAACTGATTACTTTTTCAGTAGAACTTTATTGAGTAAAATTTATCAAGCTTGCTTCAAAAGATGCAGAACTACTTCAGCTTTGGAAGAGTGTGTCCCCTTCCCATTTAGCACTTTCTGTATCTCCAGTAAAATATTTCAAATTAAGTGTCACATTTCTCTGAATATAAAAATAGCTATTACTTTAAAGTGGTTTTTGTCAGAAGGTAACTGATACTGAATTTAAAACACTTATTAAAATGCTCATTCATGTGCATATACACACTTAGTAGGTAATAATCTGGGTGAATTTATTAAGGATTGCTTTATATTTGAGCTTGCCATCCATTTGGGCTTTTGTCCTTCTCCAGGAGCTAAAAATGTCCCAGCTATATCAATCACCTCAGGAGCTAAACATATATTAGCTGTATCATTTAGCTTATATTTAGGCTGTTATTTAAAAGTTGCACGATTAAAACAGAACTTCCCAAACAGTTCCCGATAAAATTGGACTAGTAAACATGTTGCCCATGGAAATTTGTCTGTTTATCGTGCGTATCATCGTTGCCTAGATGAGATTGTGGTATTCTTCCTAAAATGCCTGATTAGGTCCATGCTGGTTTACATTATCTACAGATAGATAGATGTAACGTCATTCCAAAATCTGTCTTGAATTTTTTTTTCGCAAGGTGGAAAGAAAGTAATTCCAGCTCTTTTTTTTTCACTTAAACTTGTCACTCAGTTATTGACATTATCAATTTTTAACACTGAAGTATAAAAAAAGAAGCTCTACATGACAGACTTTTTTTTTTTAAGGTGGAAAGGTTATACTCATTGGTTAAAGATACTGCAGTTCAGTAGTTGCAATGCAACCTGTTTTACTTTTTGAACACTGCAATGCAACCAGAAACTTTATGCTATGTAGAAGTATACATAAATAACAGTAAAGAACGTGAAGATTACTTATTCTGTATGAAGAAGGAATTTTCTAAAGCAATAACTTAATTGTTGTTCAGCTACATTTATCCTACAAGTCAGGGAATCTTTATAAGAAATTCCATGCTACTAACTCATTAAGGAATCAGGTAAAAAGGTACATTAGGAAAATTAAAATCATGTAATTTTTTTTCCATCAGGGGAATTACTTTTCTTTTAAAATGTTTAATCATAGTAATTTCTGGTTTTGTATTTGTTAACACGAACATGTATATTCTTATTTTATGCATTTCAATAACTGAAAAATGTTAAAAAAATCATGCAGAATCTTTAGGAAATTATCAGCATGTATTCAAGTATTACATTAAAATGCATTATTTTTGTTTCATATTGTGCCACTTAACAAGGATTCATATCAGGACTGAACCTTAGGGAGTCTAATTTGTAACATTATTGCTTGTCTCTTTTTTGCTGTTCAAAAATGTTTACAGTTTTCTTGGCTTACTGTACCTACAAAAAGTATTTTTTATTCAGATTGAAAAAGGACTCTAAGCTTGCTACCCTTTCCAGTGATAATTGGTCATCTTATTTATACATTCTTGCTTAAAAAATATTTTTTCTCTTCTTACATGGCACCCATAGGTATTTTTTTTCCCAATCAATATAGCAATGTTTCTAATATTTCACTCCCTGAAGCAGGTATTTGAAAAGATTACTACAGAAAATGGAATTACAAGGCCAGTGACTAGTCATAGTTAATTTGATGACGAAGGAGGAATTCTTTCTTTCAAAAGAAGATATACTAAGTGCTGAGGGAGTGTGTCATAACTTTTAACAACTATGCTTTTGAGTCAGTCAATTTTCAGACTGTGAGATTTGTTTGGCTAACAGGAATTTTTGTGCTGGCCTTTGTACCTTGATATGCTGATCTGTATAAGAAACTCCAATACACAGGCATGCTCCCTGATATCCCTAACTATTCTCTTCAGTTCATAGGCAGGATGGAAGTGGTTTGAGAATAATAACACAGATGAATTAAAGGTCAGCAGTAATGAACAAACAACACAGAAAGGAATTTAGAGGGGTTAATGGAAAAAATCCCTCCACGTTGTTGACCTACAAAGGCTAGTGTAACTATGCAACTAATAAGATTTTTGTTTCTGTTCAGTCAAATTCAAACATAAAGATGATATTTGGCAAAATGAACCAATAATACAAAAAGAAAGTGTAGCTTTATTTTTGTTTGCTAAGAATTTGCTCAGTTAAATCTCATTCTTTGGATATCAAATATGATGTTTACATAAAGAACAGAAACATAATTAAAAATTTATTTTGCTCAGATTTTATCTGATAGCCTAGAAGGAAATATACACAAGTGCAGTTCAGGTGAAGTGGTAAGTCCTATGCATGCCTCATCTGTAAGCAATTGAGGGAATAAAATGGAAATTTGTGAAAGATACTTGTGACTTCCTTTCACTACTGCTGTATGTATTTGCTTGGATGTCCTTGAGAAAGAAAGACTGTAAAATATGACTGTTATTAAGGCTTATCCCTTCAGATCTTGGCAGACTATCATTCGCAACGTTCAATATGCCTGCAGAAACTTACTGTGTGACTGTGATATGGCTAAGAAAAATGTATCCAGAAGTGCATTAAATCAGATTTTCTAGCGTCTTTTCAAACCCACCTAAACAATGAAAAATCATATTTAAATACCAAATCATCATTAGTTAGTCACATCTTCAGTGTTACCCATTTGTGGCCTTTTGTGTCTAGACATCAGACATTTCAAATTTAGTTGTGCATTTGTATTATTCTGTGATCAATAAACACTGCATTTGTTGGAACTTAAGGTAAGAATATACCATATTCTCATATGAAGCATGTAGGTTGCTTTTCAGAGCGTTTTCCACTCTTCATTGATGGTAAGAGGCTGTATTTGGATTAAAAAATGTGTCTGTCTCGTGGGCACAGGAACTTTGTGTACATTGATTTCCTTTACCCTCTTGACTGTCTTTTAGTTTCTTAGAAAATTACAACATGTTTTTGGAAACCTTTTTTTTACCCCTGTTACAACAAACTGTTCAAAATATCCTTTCCACTTAGGTTATTACACTGTGTGCTGTTTCCTTATTCATCAGAACCCATGTGATGGCTGTAAGGACAGAAAACTAAAAGCTCTTTGTCATCTTCTCCACTTTGGCTATATATTTGCAAAAATAAACAGCAATATTTTCACTAATCCTTGTGAAAATAGATTATTGGAATTCTTTTCACAGCCATTTCGGAGTGACATGGTGTCTTTGTGATTTCAACAAAGGAACTAGACAGCAATAGACTTGCAATTATAGCACTGTGTGAATGTGTGCGTGTACATACTTTTTCCTGCTGTGGTGGCCCAAATGCAAAACAACAACAATGACAAGTGGGAGTATGTCTCCTTTCCTGGAGCTGTCTTTAGCATAAATGAGGAGAATTGCCTAAGAGTGCATCAGGGGTCTTTGATGGAAGAAATCATAAGGACTACCCATCTGCTTTCTGACAATAGTGTGAGCATGGGATAGCAAAGAACTGTGAAGGTGGCAGAATCTGTTCTCACATGGTGTGATTTGCATGAATATTTTGAAAATGGTCATGAAAACAAAAAAATTTCAAGAAAGAAGCTATGGGATTCAGTAAAACCCACACAAACTCAAGCATATTCATGAAGAAAAAAAGAAAAAAAAAAGATGATTTGCTACTCTAAGAAATGAAAAACGAATTATCTGAATGAAGTTACGGATATATACACGCTTTTATACATTGAACACCCAGCCATCTCCCCCAACCGCTAAGAACTTGGAAATGGTACTTGTCAATGCATCAACTCAATTTGCAATGGAGCAATATTGTTAGTATAAGGGAAATCTTCATTTAGAAAGTGGATCTGCCTTTGTCCGAGACCCATGGCAACTTACTTGCACTACTGTTTTAAGAGGAGGTAACTATGCTGATATTACCAGTTGCAACTATCAATATGGTAAATCAGTAAATCATATTAAAGTTGATTTCTGCTACAGTTCAATTTTGTCTTAGCAGAATAGCCTAAAACTACATCACTGCACTAAACCTTTAGGTAGATTTGCTGGGCCTTCATTGTAAAGCGTTGAGCATAAATATCCATTTTTTTCTGCTGAGCAACTAGGGGAAATCCTGAGGAGACAGAATAATCTTCATTACTTCCACATCTGATTAGGTGCAATTTCCATGAAAGCTTACCCTCATGGGTAACTTCACAAACATGGTCAATATGTGGAAAGCCAGAAGCATTTTTCTTCTGTGTTTTGTCCCATTGAACTCTAACTTTCAAAAAGAAGAAGATGAAGGAAGTGAATAAATACTAGCTCATGGTTTAGAGTTCATTTAGCTCTGGAGCTTAAGTAATCCATGGAAAGTCATTTTGTCTACTTTGGTAGAAAATAAAACCATTGCAAACTAGAAAACATTGACCTTGGTGTCATCCTAAGGGTAGCTGAGCTGTTTGTGCTAAGCAAATTGAGAGGTAAAATGGAGGGGTTAGTGTGGATGTTAATGAAATATTTTGCAGTTGTTTACATATTGTTGTACAAAAAGATTTTCTACTGGGAGTGGCAAAAGATGTGGGTATACTGAGATTTTCAACTTTTCTAATTCAACAAGTGAAATTCACCTTTTCATTTATAAGAATTAGTGTAGGTGTAATCCTGTCTTTCATTAGAAAAAAATTAATTAAGAATTTCAAGATGCAAATGAAAAAATATATGACTCTTTTAGAGCTAGTTTAAGCATCACTTTCTTTGAATACAATGCATTATCAGTAAAGGACATGCTAAAAACCTAAATACATTGTTTTTTTAATACATTTTCAGGAAGGTTGTTTAAAACAAATGAATGGAAGTAAAAATAATAAAAAAGAAAATTATGTAATTAATTGCCAGGGAATGTTCTGATTTCTACCCCGTCAACAATTACATACATTTAAGGAAAAAAAATATCTCTGGAGGACACTATTTCTTCCTCTGTCTCTGAGTCTCCAAGAAGAAAATGTGAAATTGGGAGAAACCAGAGTAAAAATTATTCCACATGCCCCTTCTTTTCTTTGTTTTTTTTCCCCATAAATTTTGACAGTTAGACTGTGTTGAATACATGCAGGTTGTGTGGGAAAAATGGTTCTTTTGCATGCTACTTCGTGGATGTTCTTATGTCCTTTATAACATATATAGTCAGAGAATGTAGAAAGTGATGTCAGTGATCTACTGTGCTGCTACTGGAGATTAAGATAATGCAGGTTAAGAAAAGTACAGTCTTAGTATATGGATGAAATAATGGGAAACCTTTTGATACTGCAGAGGAAAACAGAATTTAAAAACAAAAACTTAATTGACTGTAAATAACAAATGGTATATGGCAAGGAAGAATATGGAATGGAAATGGAAAAAAGTAAAAAAAAGCACTATTCAGCCAAAAAATGGGCACTCAGCCCTGCAGTGGTAAATGTTGTGGAAATGTAGTTCTGGAGTATGGTCATGGAAACATAGCTCATTTGTCTTTTTACAGAAAGGTATCAACGAGAATCTTGGTTGAGAGTAATGGCCAATACAACTTTGTTTTTGAAATACAACATCCCTTGGAAGACATGACCATCTTCCTAGAACTTTATTTCAGCATGTATATAGAATAAAGAGCTGCTTTAAAAAACTTGAAGATTGGCGATCTCCAGGTCAAATGCTAAGGAGAGTCTGACTGATTTTGCTTCTCTGAGCTTTGCACCAGCAGTAGAGATTATAGACTATTGAAATGAAGGGATGTGAATGATGGTATTTTTGGTTACAAAAGCTTGTATCCAACTTGTCAGCTTCTTGTATTGCTTCTCTCAAAAGAAGGATGTGTTCATCCAGGGCAAAAATGTGAAAAAGTTTCTAGGAAACTTGAAGGTCAGAGTAATTTTATTTATAAAACAAACCAAAGTTTTCTTTCCTTCTGTACACCAATGTTAGTGATTTACAGACTGGAAAAGTACTATTTTAGGAACACTGAAACTAGAGAGCATAGTTGCATGCTATAATCAACTTTGCTGCTGAGAAACATTACTGTGTCACGAGAAAAGAACTATTGGCTGTTGTTAGATTGATAGATCACTTTCATCATTACCTCTGTGGCATAAAGTTTATTATTCAAAATGATCCTACAGCTGCCCAGTGGTTGTAGAGTCTCCAAAGGCCAGACTGGCTCCAAAATGTGAAGCAGTACAATTTCATCTTTCAGTGCCTTCATGGGAAAAAAAATGGTGATGTTTATGCCTTATTAAGGGCTCTGTGTTTGTGTACTTAAAGCATTACATGTGCAGAGAAGTTAAAGTGTTTTCATCCATATGCCAAGATCCTTCATGTGTCAGTTTTCTAGAAATATTTCCTTTAACAAAGTAAAAAGAACTACAAGTACATCCATATGTGCAGCCAATAACACAATTATTAAATGATACATTACAAATTAATCTCATGAAGCCCTGCTCAAGATTCTTGTATTATCTGTCTGGTTTAGCTATTCTTGATACAGATCTCTCATAAGCTTGTTTGTTTGAATACTCCAAGAACTGCTAAATATTGACAATGATCAGGCAAATACACAAGAGAAATTGCAGTAATGTTAAAATAATGTATTAGTTTAAAAAGGTCAGTTCTTTAGGTGAACGAAGTACCTGAATGACAGCCAGTGGTTCACAGGAATCCACAAATGATTATGAGCAGTTATTTTTTTAAGAAACTGATAGATGTTGAAAAAGATATCTATATATATTTAAATCTTAAAAAGAATGCTGGTAAATGATGTGCTGTAGTTTGATTTTACCTTTTTTACAGATGTACCTTATTGGATTAAAACTGGAAAAGTTTTATTTCAGAACTGGATGTTTGAACTAACACTTCTGCATTGCTTCCCTAAACATTCTTAAAATCACCCTAATTCTGCTTAAGAAAACCTCAGTGTTCAATTTCTAATAGTGCTAATATAAAATTCCTGTATGCACTTTGCAAAACATCATAATCGTACTTTAACAGTAGTCATGAGGGAGCACAGGGTCCCATATGAAATTGTAGATAAGAAAAAATAGCACACAGAAAATTAGAAAATTCTAAGTGCTTTTTTTTTTACTTATGGAAACAGTAGATACATGTTGTCTGTTTCCTGCCCTAATTAGTGTGCACATATTAGTGTGTATGATACATTAATTTAAAATCTGGTCAAAAGACCAAAACAAACATTTTTTTTGCCTGTGTGTAAAACAAACTTTTACACAATAAAGTGTGTGATAACAGTGTAGTTTTTTACATTTGGATTTTTAAAATTTTATAAATTTGTCTTTCAAATTTGGTTAAACTTGGGGTCTGTGGGGTGTTTTTTTTAATTCATTATATTTCTTTTATGAAGTTAAATTATATGAACTTGGTTGAAGTCAATGTTCTGGAGGATCTGCCAATAAGGATTGTTTGTTTTTTGATAAAATCAAATATTGCTGCTTTCTTTTGCAGTCTGGTTGCAATAACTTTTTCTTCAGTGTCTGCACAAATAATCCTTAATTCTTACATCTCTAGAGCACAATGGTAATTTGTCATTATGAGGAAACCACGAATTACACTGTCTATGAGTATGATAGATTATAAACTGTAATCTTTATTTTTGGTAATTCTAAATTTTCAGAAATATCTTTGTTGAGCTTTCATAGTCTTTAGAGGAATATTTGAAAGGTACTTCAAGTCAAGTAGAATGGTAAATTATTAAAATATTAACTGTTGCTAAAGAATTACTTTAATTACTTTAATTACTTTAATATTGATGTTCTGGAAGTAGGATGTCCTAAAAGAGATAGTCAGGTAGAGTTAGACATTCTTTTGAGCATATATGAGCCTATTCAAGAATACTTGATTCAGAGTAGTTGTATAAGAACACTACATATGAGGGTCAAATTATTTAGCACTAGTTTCGGTAAATCCTACAGAGTAGTTAATATATCTAATCTATATTAATAGGTTTTGAGCAAATTTAAGAACATGAGGCATGAAATTTCCAGACAGAGGTTACCGAGTTCTAGCAAAACAAAAAATATGTAATTTAGTGATGAAATTCTGCTTCTGTGATGTGACAGATGAACTGTGTGAAATGCAGAAATTATTGGTTAAGGAATTGTCAATCAGCCCTGCAGATATGGTGAATATATAAAATCATTGATCCTGCCATGTAACAGATATGGGAAAGTATATCGCATAATATAATAATTTCTTGCTATCTGTTTCTTATTTTATTTTAAAATTACATAAATAGATAAAAATGGTTTCTATTCTTAGGAAAACTTTTATTTTGAATTGGATAATTTTAATAGGATTCTTCATACTTAGGAGGAAGATGACCAGTAAGAAAAGTGTAACTACAGATAAATTGATATGTTGCTTCTAGACTTAATAACGTTTTTTTCCTCAAGTGGCCATGAACTATCTTGTCTGTGTTCTCATACACTTTCACTCACATTTGCTTCCTTTTTTTCAATTAATGATTTATCATGTAATTAAAGGTGACACTTAGAATACTTTTAAAAGCAATTTGTATTTCAGAGAAAAGGGATAACATTACATTTTTCACTGACATGTTATATCTGTTATCTTATCAATTCATTAGACATTGTCTTTATAAAAACCTGTAGGACTGTTATTTAAATTTGTCATCTTAAAAGTAAAAATTTTCACAATGAAAACTTTAAATAGCAGTTTGATACTTAAGAATGCATTTTAAATGTATTTTATATTTAGATGAGGGTTTTTTAAATATGAAATGGTAGCAGAATTATGTTTTCTGTAAATCAAGTCAGTGTTTATTGCACAAGCATTTTATTATATAATATTAGGACCTTGAATCAGTGAATAAAAAAAGCATATTATAACCAGACATCACCTGATTGTAGCAGAGAACCACTATGCTTCCAACTCAGTAACTTGGTAACACGTGGCTCATGAATACTTCCTCTTTATTTGGATTCCATACAAGAGTATCTCACAGATGAAAGCATTGGAAATTGAATGTTACCTGACTGTAACTGAGGACACTATCTTAAGTTTTAACATGACAGACCCTGATGGAGTAAATCAAGAACAATGAATTCATTCTCCACATCCACTCTTTGTGCTTGAGCATCCACTTGGGAGTGTAGCCATGCTGAGGGCTGTAGGCCAACTTCCTGAAAGGACAGAATACACAGAAGTAAGATTTTACAATAATCCTTCCTTGTTTTATCAAAGCTATGGTATTCAAATGAGGAAAACTGTACAAATGTCAGTAGTTGGTTTTACTACTGCTTTGTTATCAGTGTTTTTTTCCTCTCAGACTTGGCATGTTGAATCTGTGACTTCTAGGAGGTCATTTTTCTCTCATGTTTTGGAGTTTTCCATCACTGACATAACCTCAAAGGCAGGTGATCTTCTCAGAGGGGATTTTATAACTGGATAAAGAAGACTAAACAGAAAAGTTTATGTTCATTAAGGAATGTAGTTGTTGAAGGATTAATCGATCACCTTGTATTAAAGAGTCAGGAAATGTTAATGACATGTTGGAATACAGATTTGCTGGGTAATCTGAAGTTTCAGTATTTATTCCTATTTATGCTTTTAATTTTCTCAATTTTTTAGTGTGTTTGATTCTTTAAAGGGAAAATAAACAGCCAGTATTTGGCATATCTGATTATTTTGTAACAAGTCAAATCACAAGTGTATTAAGAATTTGTATATATATTGTACATATTTGGATATGTATTTTGCATAAAATTCAAAACACACTTAGAGATTAAAACTCATTGGCTAAAGTGACAACATTTAGATCAGTTGTATACTTGTGCAATAATTTGATCCAGTATTTGACCGAGAACATATTACTCATTTTAGGAAAGGACTGTGGTTACTCTTCTCTCATACAGTATAATTCTCTTCTGAAATCCTAAATTTGGACTAGATTTTTCTTACTTAAGTCAAGGCTTACTAAACATCATGGGCTACTTAATCTTTTGGCCAGTTCCAAGCTTGTCTAAAAGGATGTTTTGAGTCTGACTAAGGAGCAGGAAAGATCACACCATGTGACCTGATTTTTAAGGAAGTTGAGCACTTGTTATTCCTGTTCCCAGTAATCCATGAGAAGTGGCAATACTTTGCAGTGTGAGACTTTACATTTCTTGAATATAGCATAATTCATATCTCTTCTGGTTGCTAAATTGATCAGATCTTCTCACTTAGAAGTTTCTCTGGTCTTTGTAAAGGCTGGGTGATTTCTCAGGGTTTTGGAAACTGGCTTTGCTATTAAATCTCTTTCACAGTAGTCTAGGCTATAGGAAAAAACCAAACCATATCCCATTCAAAATTGTTTATCCAATTTTGTAGGGCAAAGGTTTCTTGGGATGATAATTATGAATTATCTATTCCTTGTTCTGTACCTTCAATACAAGTGGCCATTGATGCTTCCTTAATTTAGTCCTGCAGTCCTGCTTATAAATTAACCTTCCGTGTAAGTGTATATACAGAATAGAGACACATTATTCTTAAAACAAATATGGCTTAATAACACTGTGTTATACTATTTCTTAAGGCAAATAGAATCTGAAAGGAATATTTGATTTTTACCCAAATTCAAGGCTTTTGTGAATCTAGGTTGATGTTTACAGATTTGTTGTAGAAAAGTGTACCCTAAACGACTAGGTGAAATTGAAACAAAGCAGTTCCGCAAGGCTTCTTACAGCTGGTTACTTGAGAATAGCTTAGATATCTATAATATCTACTTAGAATTGTGATATTCATTGACTTAAAAACTGTAATAAATATCTTCAATAGTATCAAAGTTAAATATTTACAGCAGTATTATTAGAAGTGTTTCCTTACATTGTAATGTTACAGTTATTGGTTAGAAGTCTTTTCAGATGCAATTTCCGACTTCAGAAAGAATTCTGCAATTTCCATGACAAATTTGGGAAAGTATATTCACCTAATAAAATAGGTTAAAAAAATGCCTCTTTGTTGTTCAAAGCAAATATTGTAGACTCCATTTCACTTAGTGTATCTGTTTTATAAAATAAACGTTATTTTGAAGCATATATGTCAAATCAAAACAGATGGATCTAGAAACAAAGCATATGGGTATACATATGCTAAAATGTTCTTTAGAATCAGCCTCTTATGAAGCCTGATATATAATTGTTGGAAAATACAACCTGTTTTGATGGTAGAGTTACTTTTGTTGACTTTTAAAATATCAATGGAAATATGGTTTTTTTTAAAAAAATACTTTTCAAACATAAGTTTAGTGAGTTCTGGATGCTTACTAGGACACTTATCAACAGTACTTTTCAATGAACAATTCCAGTGTATGTGTAGAGAGCATCACATGAAAATGTTACTTTTTTTCTGCTCTTAAGATGGCAGAATTGTAGGCAGCAAAATATGAAATATCTTCAGGCAGTCACAAAATAATATAAAGGTTTATTTTCATTTGCAAAATCTGCTGCTATTCTGTGGTTTTTTTTTTACTATTTCCCTGTTATCTTGATCTTGGAACACCTAAGTGCCTACATCTCAATATGCACATATAGCAGCCTGAATTACTGATTTAGCAAGGAATTGAATTAATCTTTATGTATGAGGGAAATCTCAGGAATAGATAATTTTATAGGGTTTTTACAATGAACATATGATAAATAGATGTATTTTTTCCATTATTTCTTTTTGAGAGTAAGTAAATGTTTTCAATTTAACATATTACTTATTTCATAAAACACTGGTGAATGTCTACAGGATTCAAATAATGGAATTTCTCTTCTGAACAGTATCTACTTTAAATAAATATTGGTATACAATTCCAGCCACTTATTAAGAGTTGAGTAATGAATAAAAGCTCCTGGACTTCTCTGTTCCCCCTTTTTGTTTCATATTCCATTTCCATTAATTTCTTTCTTCATTAATCCCACAGCCTTATCCATCCTTTGCAATTTCAAGCTAGAGAAAACAAATTAAGAAAAAAACCCCTGTTAATTGACTTTATTTGCTTTAATGCTGCTAGTCCACAATTATCTGCTCTCTTAAATTGAGTTTGGGACTGCCAGCTTTAAGGGTATTACACTGCATTTTGGGATGCTGCCAGCATAACCTGAACAAATATATTTAAATCAAAGCTAAGCTGCTTAAAATATTCATGTTATGCTCTTAGTATGGTTTAGAGAAATGTGAAACCATTTAAGACCTGAAAATCTGTTTTATGGCCAAAAATGTATTTGAACTGTCAGGCATATAGCCTAAACTGATAGTCAATGTTAACTTTGTTTAACAGGGAATTGTTTAATTGTTTTATTAACAATGATACAATCAAGGGTTAATTAATTTGAAATTTGTGGCACAATGCAACTATGGTACTTACAGAGGTAAAGAAAAACATTTTCAACAAAAAGCAGTTTTGGGGAAAGGAATATTCTGGAGAGATAAAATTATGCATACAAGGAAAATGCACAATTGTTTGGAACAGTTAAACATATTTTTTTCATGCATCACACTTTTATGTATTGCAGGCAAATTTGAATATCAAATTCAATAATACAGTAATTCAACCATCAAAGGATTTTAAAATAGTAAAATAAAAGAGAAATATCAATGAATGCATACTGTATTCTGGGTAAAATACATCCTTGTAAGATAAGCAAACTCAGAAATGTTAAAAGCTTTTGATGAAGAAGCTTCACAGCAAAAGGTTTAAGCCAGGTACTTTGTCTTTGTGCATGTTTTTCCAGTAAAATAATGCGTCTACTCACAAGCTGTCCTATGATAATCTTGCAAGAATCTTGTTTTTCTCCAGTTGAGTCCTACAGTGACATCAGTAGCAGTTACTGTTAAGGTCAGTTGAATTTGGTGGAAGATTAGCAATAAGTATGCAACTATCTACTAAGACAGAAGTTCACCAGATGCTAGGTATTGAATACACAGTGCTATATTTTTTTTTAATGTGAATATTTGCTTTAGAAAGGCAAGTTGCAAAATTATGTGATATAATCTCCACTTAAACACAATGCAAGCTATTAGTGTTTGTTTTCTTTTTTCTTTTTTCTATTTTTTTAATTCATCATTTGTCCATGCCCATACAGTGGCACTCATTTTTACTAGATTCTAAATACTTTCGTTCTGCTTATATAGCATCTAAATGTTGCATTGTATCACTACCAGTCTCTATTAGCCTGATGGTTACATGCTCCAAAGGCAGGTAGAAAGTGAAGCTTTGAACCCCCTCACTGCAAGAAACATATTGAAATTGTGTGTTTTCTTCCCCGGAGAAATCACGTCTCTGCAAGAGCACTATATAAAAGATAGTTGTGTTCATGAGGGAAAAAATACACAAATAAATCGAGGACAGGGTTCAAGCTTATTGATTCCAGTTTCTCCTAGATTTTGTAACTCAGAACTGAAGGAAAGTGTCTGTGTTTCAGGAAGGGCTAGAATTTAAAGTATACCCCAGTCTACTACTTATCTTAGATGTGACCATACTTATCCTCTGTCATACCATCAGCTACCTGCTAGGAATCATTAAGTTGCTAGTCCTGATCATTCAATGGGCTCCTTAAATTACTTGGGGATTTTAGGTGTGGGCTTTACCCTGAGGCTTGGCTTTTATGTCCCTATGTGGATCTAAAACTTAGTTGCATCTTACTTGCAAAAAGCATGCATTATTTCACTGGATCATATTTCTCTCATTATATCACTGTAATGTCATTGCAGGTATGACAGAGCACTGCTGTAAATCAAACTAGAACTTGCCCATCACCTTTAATGAATATTTCATTCACATTATGTTCATATTTGAAACTAGTTTTCAGATATAATTTTTAATGGATAACTGCAGAAATTTGAAACAGCAAGTAAAGTTGGAGTAGCGCACACTGCTTGCATCTAAAAACTAGAGAAGTGATTACTTCTAGTGGATGATGTGTGTCTGTGTGTGTATATGTATGCATTTAATGCACAAGCCTAGCCTTTCTCTCTTGCTTAGCTAATTTCTAGTAAACATATCAGTGAGAGTCTGAAAAGGATACTCTTGTTCACTCCCCCTTTCTGGAACAGATATGTTGTGCAGACATGCACAGCACTACTTTTATTTGTGAAGAAAAAGCATTCTTGGAGGACAGGGTACACATTATTTGCATTAAGTCCTTTTATTGCCATCCTGCTGCTGATAATCTTCCTGGATATGTGTTCAGAGCATCATCCTCAGAAATAAAACAATGAAACACAGGGAGCCAGAAATTCGCCTCCTGGTGAATATTTCTGCATTCCATTTCCTCTTATTGGAATAAGCATTTCCACATTCTACTCAAGATCTTACTTTTTCCAAAGTGAAAGAGAGACTTACAGCAAACATCATATAACAGAAGTAAATTAATGACCTTGTAAAATTTCTGCTGAATGTAATAGGTTTGAAGAGAGAACAAAACCACATGATGGCCACTATTCAGTTCTCATTAATTCTGCTTTTATATAAAGCAGCAGGACTTCTACTGATTTCAGTGAAAGTTCACTGGCTGAAATACTTGCACAACACTGACAGACTGCTGCTTTCTGAACAAATGCAAAACTTAGATGTGAACTTCCTAAACCTGATAGGTATGACAAGGAAGTGTGTGAAAACATTTTTAGCTCAATTTGATTCATAATTTTATACCCATTTACTTACAAGATATGGGTGAAAGTATTTCACATGTGTCTCTCTTGGTTATTCATTTTTACTCTTTTCCTCTTCCAGTAGCATGCTCGGAATTAATATGTAGTTTCAGTCACATCTTCACATGCAGTCCTGGGCCTCTTGTTTCCATAATCAGTTTGAGCGGCCAGGTAAACATATGACGCTTCTATAAACAAATTGGAATTCACATGGTTGTAAGATGCCTGCTGAGGCAGTTGGCAGGATTTCCAGTGTTGACTCGGAGAACCAGCTTGCCTGGAGATGCTTTGAAACATAAACCTACTATGTCTCTTCAATCTCAAAGTAAATTCTCCCCTTGAAAGACAATGATACTCCTCAGTTAAATATCTGCCCTGAGCTCTATTTGCATTTGAATAGCTCTATGAAGATTTCTAGCAGCATTTCAAAGGTCAGCTTCTTGTTTTATATTTTCCCTCCATTATTATATATAAGGTTATATCTTGAATATATGTCATTTCTTCCAACTTGAATGATAACAAAAAATGGAGTCGTGGTCTATGTTTTTGCTGTCATTTGGTAGTTTAAGCATTGCAAAGAAGTTTGGTTTTTTTGCCAACTTAATATAGGCGAGATGTAAACTAAACTGGTAAATATTTCCTATTGAACTGAAAATATAAGGTCTAGAACACACATACAAGAAATTCAAGCAGTATGAAATTCAAACATTTATGAGAAAAAAAGGAAATGCTGACAAATTCCTTCCAGCATGTCTAGATTTTGTGACAGGTTATACTAATTAGAATTATATTAATATTCAGCTTTTTTATTTCAGTACCTAAATTTGAGGAACTACATCCTGAAAGGAGAGCCCATAGCCCAAGTTAGGTACTCAGGATCTGTATTGGGTACATGGAGAACAAGAACAAGCTGCAAAACCCAGGATGTAGAATAGGTAGCTGTCAAAATTTAGCAGAAAAGTGGGGAATGATTGATGTCCTGGATTACATTTTGCCCATACTTATGATGAAGTGACTTCATGTCTCAGGATCTTTCTTTAAAGGTCGACCAAACTTCCCTTAAAAGGAAACAAGGAAACCAAGACAACAACATCCAAAACATTTTTATGACATTTTGGTTGATAGACTATTAGCGAAGACACTAATTTTTTTTCTATAATTATCTAGTAGCTAATGCATTCATACAGGATATTGTAGTTCTGAGGTCAATTTCTGTTTATATATGAGGGAGATCTAAACCCACACCTGCTGCAAACCTGTTACTGATGCTTTCTTAGCTTTTGTGCTAAGAAAATTAGTGATTTATTGAGGGAGAGACTATAACAGGGAAAATGACTTTCTAGCTTAGTAGTTAACAGACTTGCTTAGAAGAATTCTGGATGTAAAATGACTTCTTTCTCCCATGACAGTTTAAAAGGGTAATAATTCTTTAGGTAAAATACTGAGTTCCATGACTCTTCCTAATCTACAGAGTTTTGTACCATTTTTTCTTCCTCTGCAGGTCTTTTGAATCTTGAACTCTCCTATGTAAACTGAAGTGTTTCATAGAAGGGATGTCCTGATTTCAGCTGGGATATAGTTAATTTTCTTCCTAGCAGGTGGTATGAGAATAATCTTGATAACACATTGATGTTTTTAGTTTTTGTTAAGTAGTGTTTATACTAAATCAAGGGCTTTTCAGCTTTCCATGCTCTCCCATTGAGGAGGGGCACAAATCATAGAATCATAGAATCACCAGGTTGGAAGAGACCCACTGGATCATCGAGTCCAACCATTCCTATCAAACACTAAACCATGTCCCTCAGGACCTTGTCTACCTGTGTCTTAAACACCTCCAGGGAAGGTGAATTAACCACCTCCCTGGGCAGCCTGTTCCAGTGGATCTTCCGCAGTCTTCCAGGACTGTTGGAAGATGATGGAAAGGGGTTTGACCAGCACATCCACCAGCTCCCTTAATACCCTTGGGTGAATCCTGTCTGGCCCCATAGACTTGTGGGTGTCTAGTTGGACAAGCAAGGCTCTGACCACCTC
>WAAB01019717.1:81011-115113 GCA_013389865.1 Piaya cayana
CTCCCAGCCCTCATGGGCTCCCTTGCCCTTAAGTACTGTCTCCCATGAGACTTTGTCAACCAGCCTTCTGAAGAATTTGAAGTCTGCCCTCTGGAAATGTAATGCTATTGTCCTGCTAACCACCTTCTTCACTTCACTTAGAACAGAAAACCCTATCATCTCATGATCACTTAGTCCTAGGCGTCTGCCTCCTCCGCATCCCCCACAAGGCCTTCTCTGTTCACAAATAGCAGGTCCAGGAGGGCAACTTCCCTTGTTGGTTCATTCACCAGCTGTGTAAGGAAGATGCACATAAGTAATTTGCAATGAGATAGGAAAATTTTTATAGAGACAGATCTACACACATATGTCAAAATCTTATTGTGTAAATAAAAATTGTTCCATATTTACTGTTCTGGAGTAGACTTTAGGCAGGATTGGCATATGAAATATCTTTTGACATCCAAAGGAAAGACGAAATCTGAGATTATTCACTATTTTGGTATTGATACAGTGTTCTTTTCTCCATGAAAAGCACAGAAAAGTATTTTTTTTAAATTTTATTTGCCATATTTGCTTCATGCTCTTTCTTCTTCTGTCTCAGACCCCTTCGTCTTTCAATGTCTCTGCCCATTATTTTGGGTGACTGGGAGTTCTGGTTACTTGCTGGCAGGTTTCAGCTGCTGTGATAAACCTGATTTTCAAAGAATTATCACAGAAATAAACTACATAAGCATTAGCTACCAAAATATCAGAAGGGAAAAAAACCCCAAACCAAAGTTAGAGGTGATAAGTATAATAACCTTTGATAAGGAAATCACTCAGAAAAGCTTGAAGTAATCAAGTAATAATTGTTTTTTCCTGTGTTAGTGTCTAAAAAGTACATGTAATTTACAAGATCCTATACTATTATTTCAAGTATTTATTGCACTGAAGATTGCCAAAATAAGAGATCAGATTCATGCAGCCTAAATAGATGTTTGAATTTAGAATATAGGGGTGAGGGCAATACATAACAGTTTCTCTGTAGTTCTATATTGTCTGTCTAGATGGAACCCAAGTTGTCGTATTCCCTGTGTGTTTGATATTCTGAAGATTGTTTTGGGAAAATGTGTACTTCATTCCAGGTATGTAGTAAAAGGTGAATAGAAAATAATACCGACAGTAAGTTAAAAAACTCCTTTCTCTGGAAAATCAAACAAAACCCCAGAGTTGTCTCTTCTGGGAAAAGATCTTAGAACCAGTTCCTTGAGGTGACTAGCACAATAACAGAAGTAATTTATAAGCATGCTGTATCTATGCAATACTCACATATAATGTAATATGAATTTCTTTACTCACATTCAGTCAAGAATAAATCTGTTGTCAGCCACATGAGAGCGAAATCAACCTTCTATTGAGAATTTGCACAAAAATTCAAAGATTTAACAAAAAAAATGCATTTGATATTTATAAAGGACATAGAAAACAGTATTTGCTTTAACAGAATATAAACTGTTACAATTAAACATGAGAAGGTGTGCTCTAATGATTAGGACTTTTTTGTTGCTGGCTTGTTAAAATCTTTTCTTGAATGGATATGAAATACACATCAATTTTTTACAATTTATTCACACATTCTTAGATTATGAGAAAAGTGTGATGCTCAAATATTTCATACATTATAACCAGTTGTTGCTAAACTAAACAAAAGACATAACTGACTGTAAATATTAACTTTGAGAGAAGTAGCTGCAGGAAGAGGATAGTGCTGCAAACTTTTCTTGGTTTTGGGTAATAAAGCTCCTGACATTTCCAAGTTTCCCAAATATTTTTCTACCACCCTTAAAAGTATTCCTTCCACTTGAACTGTCTACCTAGTAAAAACTTAAACTATTTTCACTGAAGAGCAACTCTTGTAGCCATATACTGCTGTATTAATTTACCAGTGCTAATTCTCATGTGTCTGTGTTTTGGTCTGAATATCATAAGAGAGAGAACTAGAATTATACTTCTCTATTTTGTAGGTCATAAGTATGTGAGAGATGTTGCTGAGCACATATGTTGCCAAAGTGAGCAGACTTCTTCAATCAGACAAAAGTGAAAACATCTAGTCTTGGAATATTTAGTCTCTTAGACCTGGATAGTGTACATAACAGCTAGGGAGACAGTCTGAGTGTCAGAGGTACCACAGAAATTGAATGGCCAGAAAGGCTAGAATGAGGTAGAGTGCTATTATGAAATTGAAACATACAGGATCAAAATTTTAAAGACAAATAAAAATGCAGTTAATTATATAATAATTAGAATCTTGCTTTTAGCATTAGCACTAAAATAGATTTATATTCTCGGATTTTAAAATAATGAGAGTAGTTTTTTTGAGATGTGGCTATTTTGATTTGACTTAGTTATGAGTGTTTTTTCTTTTATTCATTAGTGTAGTGCATGTCAGAATAAAGATGCATTTGTGTATACTTGCTTGTACGTATGTCCACTCTGTATTTTTAGAAGTGGTGTGAGTATGTGTCAAATCATAAGGAAATCCACGTAGAATAAAAGGATGAGATGCTGAACTTTGTGAATTCCCTTGCATTATTACATGTTTGAAAGTAAAAAAGGAAGCAAAGTTATGTCACTGGCAAACCAACCTTCCTTCCTTGCTATAACTCTGGTAGAGAGAGGCAGAGCAGAATTATGTTTTGATTTTTCAATCCTTGGAAATATACTCGTTTTTCTTAATTGTCATATGAGGACTGCAAGAACAGACATAACTGATACAAAAATAGATATATAGATGTCCTGCTGCTTTGAAAAGCAACAACAGATGCCGTTGTTCTCCAATATTGTACAAAAATGCTAGTAAGTGTGGTACAGTATCCTTCAAGGCACAGCAGAAAAGGTATTTTATTAGCAGATATTTACTCTACTCTACTCTACTCTACTCTACTCTACTCTACTCTACTCTACTCTACTCTACTGTAACTGCACTGTTAAATAAAAGAAATACTGCAAATATCATTGCTTGAATTGCTCTTTGGTAAGATGCCTGGGCAATACTGTGATGGTGAAGTTAAAAATTTCATAAAGACAATGAAAAATATTAATCAAGTTGTTTAAAATTGTTCCAGTGGTTCCTTTCACAGTAGATGTGGGGTAGCAGATACATTTTTACTGCTTATGATGTGGTAGAAATCACACCTTTATTTCTAAATACTTATACTTGTTGCATTTGAAAATAAATGTTTCCTTTTTCAAGTAACTGTTAAGATTTTATAATATGTTAATAATAGATCCCTTCCTCTTGTTTCATAATACAAGCTGATGGGCAATTGCAGAGGTTAGAAAAAAATCAGACTGTTCATATATCATTAAAAATTATTCCCAGGATTAAACTATGCATTGCCAAACTGTGGGTCACTCTAGTAGAATATTTTTTTACTCTGAATGCAGCTTGTCTTATCTAAGGATTTCTTGGTAGATCTCTGAAAACTATCAATATTTGGCTTGATGCCTCCTGAAGTCAATCCTTTGCATGATCTTCAACTAGATTAAAACAGGCATTCTGCTATAGATTAATATTGCACATTTATGTGGCACCAGCATTGTTTAAAGCAGCAGTCTCAAGAAAAAGAAAAACCCCTTCACCTTAGAAGTGTAACACTGTATAATGTGCACAACCGACACCATTGGTTGAGATATTTGATTTGGAGTTAGTTTCAAAGATGGGTTATGCAGGAGATATTGCAGTGTATCACAAGTGTGGTTGACATTCTTCCTAGTATATATGGATGTGGTAAGAGACATGTTATGAAACAGAGAAAAGAATTTCCATGAATTCTAATTGTAAAAAATATTATTTTCTCATAGGAAAAAAACATGAGGCAGAATTAGAATAACAACTTGTGCTGAAAGACTGAAAATTAAAATGACCACAAATTGAAAAAAAAATTGAAATACTTTAATAATTTAGCCATAATGGTTTAGGCAATCTTTCTTCCTATGCACTGAATACAGGACAAAATGTTAATGCATGCCAGTATTAGAAAATTATAGGGTATTACCAAATATAGTCTCTGGTAGTCCATGCTAAACTGCTAACTAAGGTTTTGACCATATTTTGAAGGAAAGAAAAGCTCAATAAATAGATTTAAAAGATGTTTTATGAACTGTAGGTTTTATTTGCTGCATTTTTTTTGAAATTATTTTTTTTATTAGAGAAAGTAGGTAGAGTGTATCTAATCTTTCTAATTTGCAATAGGTTATTTGACAAGATGCCATGTAGGAAATGCTGAAGTTAGACTAAAGACGGTGCCATTATCATGGGATGGTGTGAAGAAACTGAATGAAGAGCAGGTGACACAGACTATGCTGATGGACAAGAGTAAAGTTAGAGCTGATGTTTCTCAAGTTACACTTTGACGTTTACTCTTTTAAATATAAGCAAGAAAAGGAGAACACTGAGGGTGAAGTCTGCAGACAGCAAGAAGAATTATCCTGATGGCATGATAATAGAAATGGGATGAAATTTTAAATGTGCATACATTAAGATGCACCAGGGCATGAATATATGTGAAAAAGAAATAGTGAGATGTAGGAAGGGAATATCAGTGTACAAGGAATATACTGGAAAGAGACAAGCTGTAAAAAAAAGGAAGTGGGACAGTCAGTGAACCAAAACTGGTCTTAAAAGAGGAAACTAGGATAGTCTTAGCCCTGCAAAATGTTCCTGAGGAAAGATAAGACTATCATCTCTAAATAACTCACAAAATTTCTGGGAGGCTAAGTTAGCTAAATTAGAGGAGAATGCTAGCATATGAGCACAATTGATCCCAGAATAGCAGGAGTCTGTCTCAGGGATTCTTGAATCACCTTTCATGGGAACAGTAGAGTAAAACACAAAATTATTTTTAAGGTAAAGTCAAAGAAAAATACATAATCTCTCTTGTGTTTGATGAAAAAGATCTTAGAGGTCCCCTCCAGTCCTCTGTTTCTATATATTAGGAAAGGAATTTACTGTTACCATAGTAACAGATATGAAGACTGAATTTCTTTATCATTCCTAGATGTGGTCTAGCCAGCATGGACAGTGAAAGAATTAATTTTCCTTCAGACCTGAGTGGCACTTTGAAAGGTAGATGGGAATGCTGTGCATTTGTGCTGCTTAGATGTATATGGCTGATTAATTATCCAACATATTAAACTAACAGCCATTTTTGGCTTCTTGTAGTTAAGCAACAGCTTTGATTTTTGAACCATTGATGTTAGTTGTAGACCAAAGCAATAAAAAACATGCTGCAAGATTTTTCAATGTATGGATTTTATAGAGATTGATGAATATCAAGTATTCAAACTGAAAAATATGAAGTCCATTTTATTTCAGGTGGTTTTCTAGTTCTGGAAGGCAGCATGTGTAACAATAGCAACATGTATTTTCAGAATTAAAGTAAATATTGAAAAAAAGATGCAATATCATTAAAAGGGAGATTTTAACATTCTACCCCTACTATTGAATTATTATATTGCTATGTTATGTGTCTGATGATTACTTTATACTTGGTGACATAAAAATAAGGTGGGCACCAGTGGTTAGAATTTGCATTTGATCTGTGAACAGCAGCACGTTATCTCCCTTCAGGGAATTTTCAGTTTTCACTGCTCATTTCTTATTTTTTTCCAGAGGAATGATCTTGTAATGGATTCTTTAGCTGGTTATAAATATGTCTCTTTTAAACTACAGGAAATAAGATGATATCTGAATATATGGTGTTATGGGACTATGTTGACAAAAATTGTATTCCACTGATGCCATAAATAGCTTCATAAATCTTCACAGCACTGGAATATCACTTGTTTTAAGAATAGGCAGAAACTGCAGACACAGTGAATATGCAGTGTTAAAGAAAATTGAATATATAATGACATCTGCAGTAGAAACCTACTTTGTATGTACATGTATGTTGTACCCCAAAAATATAGAGACTACATATTTATATATTTTTCTCAGTTATTTAATGTTTTGGCTGGAACAAAAAGCTATTTTGTTGAATTTCATTTATATGTTATGGCAACACCTGAATAGGGAAAAAGAGTGTGCAAAAAATGTTGAATAAGTAATGAAATAATAATGAAATAGTAATGAAATAAGTAATGAAATACTGAGATATGTTAGACACTGTACTTATTTTCCTTCAGTAGGCAGTTGATATTCTGAATATTTATTGCATAGATTCCTTCAAATAATGGCTTGGGTCTGTCTAAAGTGATTTCTGTTTTGTGTTTTGGTGTTTTTTAAATTTTTTTGTCTGTCTGAGTTCATGTTCATAGATTTAGCTGTGATCATACATTGAAAACTAAACCCATATGTAAATAGAAGTATGTACTGCATTCCTCTTGAAATGTCTAATAAGAAAAGAGTATAGCTACTGTACTAGTACATATCGTAAACTTAGGACGATGCTTATTTAAAATATACCACTTGTATTAACCAAATAGACATTTCTTTCTTATTAGATACATAAAAGGAGAATTCTAATTAAAGAGTCCAATCTCATGCTCTTATTCCCAAAGTTTACATTTGCTAGAGTATTGTTAGTAGGAACAGGTAAAAGAAGAGCAATTGCAAAACAGAGAATATGGTTAACAAGTTACAGGTGAAAGTGTGTGTAGGCTCAGGTCCTAGGAAAACGATTCTGTTTTAAACTATTACGACAAATTTTGTTCCCTGAGATGTAAAAAAAGACAGGCACGTGTTTTCATAGGAACTATGATTAACTCTATTAACATGACTAATATGCAATTCTAAGCAGTGAGAGGACATGGATTTTTTTAAAAAAAAGACTAGGCAGAAAATCTCTTCCCTCCATTTCTTTGCCTGCTCTAGTGGCTTAGTGAGATTACCCAAGTCTGGATGTATTTTTGCTCTATTTAGATAATGAAGAAGTCCCCTCTTTTTATTAACTTGTATGAAACAGTTGTATTATATCTCTATATTACTAATATTTGTATGTAAAGTAGAAAATTTCTATTGAAAATAGAAATAGCCTTTCTGATTAATTTCTTAATCATTTTCATATAATTTCTGAAAATGTTACCATCAGTTGGATAGTGACTGATTTTTACTTAAATCTAAGAATTTATAACAATGAAAGAAAGAACAGAGTGAAGGTGGTGCAAAAATATATTATGGTCTAAGAAAATATTACCAACTGTAATTTTGCCATTTGCAGAAGAATTGCAGTGTCAGTAATTTGTCTAGCAGAGTGAATTTTCTCCAAAACTTCTCCCTGAAGATGGGTAGGTATATGTCCATTCTTCCCTTTCACTTACATATTTCTGAGGCATTGAATATGACCAGATTTTCCTACTAGCATTTCATAAATTTGAACTCTCAAATGTGCAAATTGAGTGTATATGAAAGGCAAGAGGGAGTCTTTATAGTGTAAAATGTTTTCCTGCATTATATTAAGGATATAGCATATAGGTAAAAGAAGTTTTCAATGAATTTCTATTCTAATTCACTACTCACCTTCAAAATGCTCATAGAAATGAATTCTTTTCATCATACAGCTATTTCACTTATTATCCTGCTGAAACTCCGGCTACTGCTTTAGAATACAATTAATTGCTAGATAACCTGTGTTAATCCTTCAGTCCATATGTGTTGAAAGACTGACCTATTTTAGGAAATGAAACAACACAAAAGAAAACTACCCACAGGATTTTTCTGATCTTCGAAGGCTCTTGGCTAAAAGAATAGAGAATTGAGGAATGTATGCTAAGGAAAAATACATGTTTCAAGATAAGAAGATTAGGTAGATATATCAGCACATCAGTCAGCTGCTTAGTCCACTCAGAGAAGGAAAAATAGTTTATTACATGTTATCTTACATATTGTATGTATTTAAATGGGATATCTAGGACAACTTCAAAGAAGATTCTATTCAAATTGGTGGAATGAAGTTGGACACTTCAGCTTTACTCCTATGGTTTTAATTTACACTGTTTATTGCAAAACAACATGAAAATCTTGACCAATTTAAAGCAACTTTGTATACACTTAGAATGTTTAAGCCACATGGAAAATGGCAGGAAACATAGTGTTTTTCTGTGCTGTGAGATGATTGCTTAAGTCTTCCTCAATCCAATGTTTTCTTGTATAGTTTTTAAAACCTTCCATTTTATCTAGAATTGAAAATTCAGTAGATCATCTGGCTTCATCCACTTTTCTTTTGCTTAGTTAATACTGTATAACATAAAAAATTAAAGATTACTAAAAATATTATACTTGAAATAAAGGTTAGCTTTGCAGCATTGTGAATAACTTCTTTGGAAAATGCACATTCAGCAGGCAATCAGAAAGTCAGCCTAGAGAGTATTTGAATCTTACTTCTTTGGTATTCATGTTAGTTTCATAAGTTAAATTACTCTCCAGGTTTGCTACTGGCATTATAATTATATTAATGTCAGTATGGTGGCTATAGAATAATAGCATTATGTCCCTCTCTAGGAGAGTCCTGTGTGAAAATGTGTATAATTCCTGATCAATCATAATTAATACCAGTTTAAAATCTTTGTGTATTCACAAGAGTTAGCATAACCATAGAAATAAGTTACAGAATCACAGAATTATTTAGGTTGGGAAAGACCTGTAAGATCATCGAGCCCAACCATAAACCTAACACCTAAATTCTGAGGCAGGAAGTTAGTGTCTTTTTGCAAGAAGAGCAAGACAAGAATAGAATCTATGTACTATCAACCCACTAAAATGAAAGCAATTAGAAGCAATAGGAT
Organism: Piaya cayana; assembly: GCA_013389865.1. NCBI lineage: Eukaryota > Metazoa > Chordata > Aves > Cuculiformes > Coccyzidae > Piaya > Piaya cayana. The sequence goes on from WAAB01019717.1 coordinate 89,760, forward strand.
TTTTGAGTATTTCTCAAATACTGCTAAGATGCATAGGCTGGTTGATTAAGATGTACTTACACTCCTTGTAACTCTATTTGATAACCCCCAATTTATTGTCCTTAGCCAAAAAACCTAAAAAGATGATTGCATTTTTTTTTTTCTGGTCAAAATAGCTTTTATTTAGATTCTGAAGTGTTGAGTTGAATCTAGATCAATATATAAGTCCAGAAAGGTGGCCTTCTTCCTCTGATAGTTCTGCAGCCACTGTACCTCTACTTAATCATCTTATCCTGATGTCTTTTTATCAGTCTTATGCAACTTCATAGTAAGGATTTGTACCACCTGACAACTTTTATGAAAAAAAATTGCATAACTGTCAGTCTAAATAATCTTGATCATATCTCCAAATAGTCCTTGTAATATTTAAGTTATGCAAATACATCCTAGTAAACAAATGACTGTTTCAGTGATCTGTTCTGATTCATACTGGCTGTGATATAGAAGACCAGAAGAAATATGACATTTCTAGATGACAGCATATTTTTACCCTGAATAAAAAAAATGTAGCTATGAAAAGACAGGTGTGGGTATTGACCACAGTATTTTGACCACCATGTAGTTGTCTATGATTTAGGATGGCTTTTCACAATACACCACAATACACCACAAAAATGTTCATTTGTTGGTGACACATATTTCCACTTGGGAAGATGGCACAAGAGATAACAGTGACATACCTACCTGCAGACTGGCGTCTGCTGGAAGAACCTTATAGAGGAAGACCCTTATAGAAGAAGAAGTAGCACTGGCCCTAGGGCCAGTTGTACAGATCTTTTGCTAATGGTGAAGTTGACTTTTACAAATCAACAGATGTATGCTGACAAAACTTTCTTACATAACTGTAAGTTATGGTGTATGTGTTGCTGCAAAAACCAACTATTACTCATTTACAATTTTCTTTTAAAATCAGTAGTAGTGTCACCTAGAAACTAACATCTATTTTAAAACTTGAGTTAAACAGGACATCTAAATAGAATTCGTCTTTGAGTAGTGAGAAAGAGAATGTGAATGAAGAACAGCACTATATAAATGACTGAAGTTTGCACAAGATGAAAGAGAAGAAAAGAATTGCTTATTTTTAGTATAGTAACTTTTATTTATTAATTTCAGACCTTAACCACATAGTTTTAAGTCTTGCCTGTAAACCTACCAGAAGCTGAAGTAAATTTCACAGGTTAGTAAGAAAGTGCGTATTTGGAGCCGAAGTAGAGTCTTTGTTATGAAAAGCAGCAAAATCATATGCCCCAAAAGTCACATCAACAGCAAGGTTTTCAAAATAACTGGTTCAGAGGGAAAAACATTTTAAATACAAACATTTTCAATGCAAAAATTCAAACAGTAACAGTGCATAACAAACAGAGAAGAACTAGGCAGACTGGGACTTCCCATTCTTGCCTGAGGCTTTCAAGACCACAGGGAAAACCTGCCATAAACAAGCTGTTCCTTGAGCTGTGAAGACAGGGAGATGGCAAAGAAAAAAACCAACAAGACAGACAGTCGAGTTTAGAGTCAGTGGACTAACTTTTTTTAATCTATCAAATTTTAATTAATAAATATTTATTTTTAGAAATTGAGTAATTAAAACATATCTCTTCTCTTTACAGATCTTAATCCTTCTGCGGCCTGGATGGCCATATGTTAATATGTAACTTAATTATATTTCTGTTTTTGTCATTACTGATAAAGGACTACTTCATAGTTAAGTATCATAGACATAGTAAGCTACAGATTTAAAAATAAAATAATCTTTAAAAAAAGAACATTAAATAAACAAATACTACTTCCATTTTACACTTTAGACTCCGTAGTGTAATCTCAAAACACTATATTTAGTAGAACTGGAGAAAGAGTTTCAGACCTGATATCTAGGTAATGAAATCTAGTAAAAGGAAAAAAGCCAATAAACCAAAGGCTTGAAGAGAAGGGCAAATCGTGATTAGTACTAAAATACTTAATTGTTTTGAAAATTCTATTCTAATTTGTTTCCATTTATGACCATAAGAACTGAGAACAAGGAAGAAATTCTAAGTCTACTTCTGACTGGAAAATGCATCTAACTTGTCTTCTTTTCCCTCTCAAAATACAGAATATCCTTAATTCGTCCTCTGTCAGTAGTGGCTGAATATACTTAATATCAACCAAGGTTTAATCAAGATGCAATTCTCCTTGGGACTAAAGAATTATGAAGATCAAAGGGCAGTAAATCTTAGGTCGTTATGCTGTAGTGAATAGAGTCTGTTGGTCTTCTGTCTTCAAAAGAAATAATAAAACATGACATTAGCAGCATAGATGTCCCACGGTAACTGAGTCCAGCATTAAATATTTCCCATGGTTTGCTATAGAAAGGAACTAAAGGACAGTGGTCACCTGTTTGCAGATATTTACAGCACTGCATTCTGTGGAAAAACCTTAAACATCTCTCTAGCTTGTCGGCTTATATTTACCCACTGGTGATTCAAGATCAACAGATCCTGCTCTGTTGAAGTATCTCTAAAGCTCTTAATGCCACTAGTAATTTTCTGATATTTTAAGCATTCTTCAGATGCACCATTATGTTTATCAAGTTAAAAATTTTCAGAGAGATCATCAAGATTTTTCTCCACACTGGAGATAATAAATTGTATAAAATTAATTTGTGACGTCTCCATGTGAAGTGTTATCTTTACTGTGGAATAGAATTAAACAAATAATATCATAAAGAAGCGTGTTTCCTAAGAAGGTTGGGGCTGTAAGATGGGCTCTTTGATTTTTGTGTGGAATTTTAAAGGGCAGATTCATTAGCCTAGGAGACCTGGGAGGCAGGAGGAGACAGAAGGTAAACAGAAGGCAGCATACAGGCCTCATGTGAAACTTATCTTAAGTCCTTCATATCTGCCAATGAAAACTTGAGATGAGCATTATTGCTGTATGAGTACTGGAAAATATAGAAGTTATTGCTTGTCCAGTGTTTTTTTCTCTTGTGTATGGTTATCTTTATTATCCTGGTAAAGGAAAAAATGTTGAGGATTTTCTTATGAACATCCACTTAATCTGTTGCTGCTGCATTTAGGGAAAAGTATCTTATGTTATCATTGTGTTCATAGGGTGATCCATGCTGCAAGAAGTCTCACCGGTAAACAGTTTTTCTCTCTTAATTTGGACACTGTTCTGGAAGGAGAGTGTGGATTTGCGGCTTCTTGACTATATAAGGCTAGAAGCTGTTGATCTGAGGCATGGATAAATGAGTGATTTTTCTAGTATGACAAAGACATTTCTTTTTGTAGAATTTCCACTTGAGACCTCAGGAAGCTTCAAATTGTTTCTTGACTAGATGTTCCAGAATATCATGAGTTTGTCTAAGAGGACAACAGGACAATGAGCAAAGAGTGCTGAGAGCTGTAGTGAGGAACAAGGGAGACTGATAGTCTTGGCTTAGTTTAATCCTGGCCTCTTTTTCAGGTGTTTGGTATACTAATTATTATACTAGATTTTATTGTGAATGGTAGCAAGAGTTAGGCAGGTCTTCTGCAAAGGACAACAAAATAAGTTTATTATATGTTCATAATGCAAAAGGCAATGAGAGCAAATTCTAGAGGACTCTTTGCTGGGTGTGTTATATGACTGGTAAAATAAGTGTGTCCAAGCGTACCACATGCTGGTCACAAATCAAATGTATGTGACTTAATTGTTCTTGAAGCCTTGCTGTATTAATTTAATGGAATGAGTGCTCCAGCCTTAGACCCCCTTACTGAACAGACAAAGAATTTAATACACTGGTGTAGACAAGTCTATGTTTTCCAGGTTTTCTTAATGTATCTTTGTGGGTTTTTTTTTTCACTATGTACCAGCAATGACCTGTTGAAAGATTATGAGCCTGCTGGCATTTTCAGTTTGTAACCTGTGCTGTCCATGTATAACAGTCCTTCAAAATAACCAAAGAATGTGATGTTCGGGGCTGTTCACAATACCCATTTTACAAGAAAACACAGTGTGACATCAAGAAAAAAAAGCATATTTAGTTTAACTTGGTTGTAGTGAGATGTTGGAATTTCTCTTGCTTTGAATTAGGGATCTCATGGGGGATTTTTATTAATTAATTAATTAAGACAGCGACAATAGTTTCATATAAATTATTCAACAATTAATAACAAATTGTTACAAGATGCAGTTATCCTGGCCTAACCATTGTTCATGGGGATCTTTAAACAAGGATGCAGTGACAGATATTCCCAGTGAGTTTTGGAAGGTATGTTAACACTAGCTGACTCCATTCTGCAAACAGAATGTATTTTAACTTCATTTTCAATTTTTTGTTTTTAATTTCTTACTGCTTCATAAGATAATCTATGTACTTAAAAATTAAGTAGACAGAAGATTAGTAATCTGAATTCTCAGTCAATTACATTCCTCAGTACTTGTTTAGTCTTATATCCAATGCCTCTGTACATATCTTAATATATACTTACTTTCAAATTTCTGTCTAGTCCTTGTGTTCTTATTTTTTTTGTATTCTGCTTTGTTTTCAGGACATTACTGTCACTACTTCTTGATTATTCATTATTTGATGCTTGCAGCATAGTATTTATTTTATCTATGTTTTATCTATTTATTTTATTAATCTATATCTATCTATTATTTTTTAGTGTAAAGAAAACAAACCATAACTTTATTACTTTTTTGCAGTTCTGTATTTTGTGTCCTTCTGGCTGCAATGATACAAGTTGTGCAAATAATTATTATTTCTTTGTGCATAATATCATAGCAGCTATCAATCTGGAGTTGAAGTTTCTACAGGTTGAATTCTGGTTTGAATCCTGCCTCTGACAAATTCACTGGAAACAGCTCCTATCAACACCCATGACTTTGATAATATCATTTGAGATGCAAGATCTTGTTTTAGCTTTTAGAGGGGCTCCTACTTGTAATGTACCAGGAAGAATAACTGATTCTCAGATGTACCAATCAAAATATTTTCTTTTATATTGTGTTATGAAATCACTCATTAGGACATCATAGTAATATGCAATATTAGACATAAAAAAATAAATTTCAGTTTGCTCATTTTGTTTTTTTAAAATTTCCTTAAAGATTTGTTCTGTATGCAATTTGAAATAAAATTCACCTTGACAAATTTGTATATTCATACGTTGCTTGTAATTCCACTTCTGTTAATACTAATAGTAATTTGAGAGTGTAGTGGAGACTAGAATTTGTGCATCTACAATAGATGCATTCATATTCTTTCCTTGCACTCCATTTCTTACCTTGTTCTCTGCTTTGGTTATGAAACAATGATACTTTTAGCCCCAGGTCACACCTGTGGAGTTTGTTATAGCTTCATAAGGGTTCCCTTTGAGACCTGAATCCTCACAACTTTTTGAATTACCCATATTAATATTTCAGTGCATGGTTAAACCAATCCTGTTGGATTCATATGGTAGGTGGTAAAATATGTTTGCAACATGTTTGCGCTTTGTCTCATAAGCTAGTTGAAAGAGCTTCTCTTTCTCTCAAATAGCTAAAATAAAACAAAGTATAATGTACTAAATAAATCCTGATGTATCTAGTGTTTCTGGGTAACATGCAGATTGAATTAATTTTTTATTAAGGCAGAGTAGAGGGGGAGGATTGACCTGCTTGCTACACTCTTCTTGATGCATCCCCAGATATTACTGACCTTCTTGTCCCAAAGGCTCATTGCTGGCTCATTGTTAACTTGTTGTCTGCCAAGACTGCCAGGTTCTTCTCCACAGAGATGCTTCCCAGTGAGTCAACTCCTAACCTGTACTGGTGCAGGAGGTTGTTTCTCCTGAGGTACAGAGTCCTACACTTGACTTCGTGGAACTTCATTAGATTCCCCTCTGCCCTAATTTCCAGACTGTCCAGGTCTCACTGAACGGCACCGCAGCCTTCTAGTGTATCAGCCATTCCTACCAGTTCTGTATCATCAACAAAGCTGCTGAGGATATGTTCTGTCCACTTGGGACAGAGTACTGGCCCTTAGGGAGCACCGCTGGCTACAATCTTCCAACTAGACTCTGCACAGCTGATGACAATGCTTTGAGCTCTGCCAAGTTCTCAGTCCATATCACTGTCTATTCATCTAATCCACACTTCCTAAGCTTACAAATGAGGATGCTGTGGAAGACAGTATCAAAAGCCTTGCTAAAGTTGAGGCAGACAACATCCACTGCTCACCCCTCACTTACCCAGCCAGTCATGACATTATAGAAGGTTATCAGACTGGTTAAACATGACATCCCCTTGGTCAGCCCATGTTGACTACTCCTGATAAACTTCTTCCAGATGCTTTGACATGATATCAAGGATAAGCTGTTCCATAGCTTTTGAAGGATGGAGGTGAGGCTGAGTGGCTTATAGTTTCCTGGGTCCACATTTTTACCCTTTTTGAAGATTGGGGTGATACTTTCACCAGTCATCAGTCACCTCTCTTCTTCTTCATGATCTTTCAAGGATGATGAAGAGCAGTTTAGCAATATCTGCCATCTCCCTGTGTCTCCCTGTCAGGCTAACAAACGAATGCCTCAGTGCCCTTTAAGAGAGTTACCTGCTACAAACACGTTTCTTTTTGCAGTATCCACTGCGGGCTGCTGGTACAATTTCCTCTTGTGGACCTTGCTAGTGAGTGGCAGTGGCAGTTAAAACTTCATATCTGTTTTCGGTTGTGTTGGTGGAGGATGGAGACTGAAGCAGAGCCTTGCTTTTGTGGGTCACGAGGGTCCAAGGTGACTCATTCTCAGTAAAGTCCACAGCAGGAATGTAGTTCTGAAATCACCTCTCTGTTTGTATTTCAGCTCCCCTAATCCTGTGCAGCCTTTTAACAGTTTCCTGCAGTTCAGCCATGTGACATAATTGACCTGTGCACATCTTTTGTTGGTACTTAATTTTTCTTGACAAAGAGTGTCTGGATATTTGTCACAACCTACCATCTGTACCAAAATTTTCTTTACTAGTTCCATCTGAGCGTACATGTCCAGCATCTCAGGGGTTCTCTCTTTAGGAATACTGGTTTTAACTCTGAGGCGAGCACCTGCCATGCTGTAACATGAACACTTTTCGTACAAATCCATCAGTGCCAATACGTTATTCCACATTTTGCTATCAGAATGCTGCTGCAGTGATGGGGGTTCCCTGGGGTCTGCCTGGGCAGGGCGTGGCAACCAGGGCCCATCCCACTGCCTGAGCCAGGAGTGGGACAACTGAGGGGCACTGGTGGCAGGACAGCCCTAACCCTAGCCCTGGGTATTGAGCACGTCCCTGGGGATGGGTTGAGGCTGGGTTGGAACGTGGGCCCGTGACTGGGCTGGGTTTGATGGGGTCCCTGCTCTGCTGTGGTTGCTTAAGTAGCTGTGGATTACCTTAACTCTTTTCTGGCTTGATATAAAAAGAAATATAGTCCTTCTAATTTTCTTGGTTTCTTAGCCCTAAAGATGAATTCCATACAATTTTCCCACTGTGCTTTAAACCTCCTTTTACTTTGTAAGCTTGACTCCATTGTGGAAGACATTTATACAGCATCTGGCATATAAACTCAATAGATTCTCCTTTTCCTATTGTTTTATTTTCATCTTACCTTTCATTCAGCATAAGAATCTGTCCAGAACTTTGAAGCCATCTTTAGGAAACTGTATTTTCTTCTGATTTTCCTTAACATGAAGTAACTGAAATATCTTCCACTATACAGAAAATCCTATTCCAGAATTTAACACTTGCTTTTATACCTAAAATTGGTGATTGTAAAATGTGAGATTACTATTCTAAATGTAGGTTTTGAATAAAAAGTACTATATGTATATTTATGTTAATGAGAAAATGGATGAAAACTCTGTTAAGGAAACCTTCCAGGGTTTCTAAATCCTCAAGTAAGCAACAAGTACAGTAAACACTGCAAAATATACAAGGAGGAAGTGACAATATGCTGGCATACTTCTGTTAAGTGTCTAAGAGAAATTCCAGTATGGCATGTATGTCACCTGAAGACAAGGGAGTCAATATTTCTTTGTAAAATGTCTCTGAAATCCAGAGATCTTTGCCTTTTGAAGTCATATAAATTGTGATGATTTTACTGAATTTTTTAAAGACTTTTTTTTTTTTTTGACAGAATGACAATTTTGTATAGAAATTATCAACATTTTGTTATTAATGTTCATAAAATATGTGGGTATCTATTTGGGAAATTGAATGTATAAATCCAAATCCATTCCAAATTTTTGTGCACACAAAGGAAAGATAAAGAGATCTGTTATTAGCCATCAGCCAAGCAATTGTGAAAAATCAGTCTTCACATTATGGTGATTGATTTATAAACATATAAGAAAGTAAATCCCATAAAAGTAAGTATTCAGTTTAAAAAGAATATAATGGTATTAATTCCCATGAAGAAAGTTAACAAACAATTATTATAATTTTAATTTACTTGAGTGCACATCCTTGAAAGCTGAGGTGTGATCCTCCACAGCTTTGTACCTTGTGTTGATATTTTAATAGCTGGAACTTACATAGACTAATCAGAATAAATGTGTCTGTAATATATATAAAATGGATATTCATTTATTTATTTTTAGCCTCTGTATACTAGCAGAACAAGTTCTACAAAACTGTGAAACTTCCTAAATTGACTTGACATTTTTCATTGCAATCCTATGAAAGAAGTCCCAGTTCAGTAACTGCTGATAGCACCCTGTGAATATTAAGAATTTACTGTTTCCTGGCAAGTGTTTTGTAGCAATGTTTGTAAATACAAATAATGAATAGCAGCCTGCATGGATAGTATGCTTGACACATGCCAAAATATCATTAGCTGAGTAAAAAATATTCCTATGATCAATGCTAAAATAAAGAGAAGACATATGGAGGCATAATATATAATGGCTGATAACAAATGGATAGCAAGAAGGTAATAACCAACAACTAATGCGTAGAAGAATGAAGATACTTGATTTTATTTCTAGATGTAATTTTCCCTTTGTTAAAAAGGAAGAAGAATGCAAAAAGAAATATAAAGCATGGGAGGACATTAATAAAATGAACATTGCCGACACAGGGACCTGCAAAATTGGATAACATTCTCAGTCTGATTTCCTGCATGGTTAGGCAGCAATTGAGAACTAGGAAGGAAGGTCCTACAGGAAAAAAAGATTGACTCAAACAGTCTGGAAGGGCTTGATTGAAATAATGGCTTGCTGAAATAAGTAGCAAACAAAAGTCTGTTCTATCCCTTCATTTATTGTCACAGAGGGCATTTGCTTGTGGAATTGTTCTTAATAGTACAGATATTCTATTAGAAAAATATCAGTCTCATAATGTATCTTGCCCTGCTCCCCATCCTCCTAGTAAAAACTGTGAATGTGAAGTCATCCTGATATGAAACCTGAATTAGGATATCAGGACCTTTGCATATCCTTGGTCTCAAATTACTCTTCATGTTGATACTGCCCCTACCAGAGTGACTTTTACTGTCAGGTGCTGAGCAAAAATGCTGTTAGAAAGTCAGAGACCTGGCAATGAATTTTGCTATCAGTAATTTTCATCCTGTTCCTATACACGGAAAAGTGACAAATGACACATGTTAAGATGCTTTATTATTTTCTTGGTGTTACACATTGTAAGGAGTAAGAACACTCAATCATTTAAAGTGTTACAAAATATTTTTGAGAAAGTATGAATTATACCTCAGCTAAAAGAATGTATTCTTTTGCACACAGTCCAAATGCACTGCTCAGCACAACTAATTTGAGTAGGCACTAAGGAACGCTTCAGAGTTTCCCTCCTTTCCTCTGTTCAGTAGCAGCTGAATTATCCTGTAGTTTGCACTGTAGACTCAGTATTTAGGGTAATAACAATAGCATGTGTTTTTTCTTCCGTGCCACAGAAGGGAGAACTCTGGACCAAATAGTAGTATGTTCTCTAGTGGTTCAGATTGATACATTTATAGATGGCCATTTACACAGAGCAAGTCATCCATTCCTTATGGTGTCTGGATATCTTATTTTAGATGAAGTCTTTGGAGGTTGTCAAAGCAGAAAAATACACATTGATCCTGGATAGGCATGATTCTCTCCTGAACAGGGGCATAAACATTCTGTTCTGATGTAACATCATAGTATTCTTTTTTACTATTTCTCTGTGTTAGCCTGTGAATATAAGAGAAATCAAGTGATTATCTAGTCACTCTTTTGAGTAATGCATAACTCTGGTTAGCAAATGTTAACATTTCAACGACGGAGAGAACCTGGACTATGCAGTGATCTAGGGAAGTATATAAGGAACAATTGCTTCTGTGAAGTTGTCATCTATATTACAATGTGTTTGCAAAGTTCTGTTATACAGTTTGGATAACGTTAATTACAAAGAAAGCAAACAGGTTTTGGATGAAGATAGATATTGTCACCAGCTATATTACATGAATTCACACACTTGGCATCTTGTTGAATGTCCATGAGGAATATACTAGTTACAATATGCTTCAGCTCCCTGAATAAGGTATGGCTTGATGGGAATGGTTGTATCCCCAATAATACAAGGGAAATAATTGTCAGGAGGTCTAAATCTCATAAGTAGCTGTCTTGTATGCATCTAACAATACAGAAAGTATAAATGATAACGGTCAGAGATTATGCTCTCTTTGTGATTCTACTGGAGGTCAGTGGCATATTTTAAAAAGTTGTTATTCTCTGTGCCTCATCTGAATCATCTTCTGATAATTAAAGTCACAAAAACTGCAACAGTTTTCCATTTGGGAGGTGGCATTTTAAAGTAGGTTTTTCTCCTTAATGTTTAGTGAGTTGAGTTGGACTTCTTCAGAAGGGAGAAGACAAGTATTTACAGGTTATCTTTGGTAACTTTCACATGGATTAACCCAAGATAGAAATGCGTATTTTTTGAAGATGTTTTCTGACTGTGGAGATATATTTCTTTGGAGATTTTAAGACTGTTGAGTACTTACCCACTGAAAGTTGTCCTTTTCCTGTGTCATATACAGAAACAGACTATGGCTTAAAAACAAACACAGTAAGGACAGGCTGTTTGTAATATTATTTTTCAAAACCTCCAAAGGTATTTCTTTACACTTAAATGCTTACTACCTGACCTTAATGGAAGAAAAAAATGGAAGAACATGTGGACTTCTACCTATTCTATAGGACAAAAGAGAAAAGAAGTGGTGTGTGAAAATTAAAGTCAATTTTAGTAAATTAAAACAAAAGTTTGAAAATCTTGCTTTAGGAAATGTGGCTGTATAATTTATGGAATGCTTCAAATTATGTTATTTGTGTGAACTTTGTGTTTCATAAAACTGATTACATGCCTACTTTTTCCACTCTGTTAAAGATCAGACTTTCTTGTCTAACAACTGTTTCTCCTATTTATTTCCTGCTGCTGAGAATTTGTCACCTGCTATTGAACTTGAGTTGTCGCATTTTGTATTTACATGGTTTCTTCCTTTGCATTTTGACAATTCTCACTTTTTAATTCTACGCAAAGAGACAAAATAAAAAAATGTGTCGAATTTTGTACTGTATCAAAATCTGATTTGTCACCTACAGTTAAAGTAGCATAGATTGTTTCTGTGGATTGTTTTTTCTGTCCTCACAGCAGTTCTAAAATAGTTCAACCTCTCTTTGCTATTATTAGTTCCAAGTATACACTTTGTTCTAGTGATATTTTTAAAGGACCTTTTGTGCCCTTAGGTATGTTAGACATAATATTTATCAGCTTAGTTGTAGAGAAAAGCTCTTAGGTTCTTTGGCTTCAGGAAACCAAGTTTGGTGATCAGTCACCCAACTGCAAAGAAATAGCTGTGCAACAGCTACCATAGTGAACTATTTCATTTTTGTCTTACAAAGCCTACATTAAAACTGTAAATGCCAGACCTTTGGCTATCAAATTATTCATTTGTTTCACCTTTAGCTCCCCTCCCTACCCTGCCATTTTGGCTTTTCCCTACTATTATCTGATGATCTGTCTTTGTAATTGGAAAATTTATTTACATAGCACTGTTTGCTTACAGCAGTCTTTAGGTCTCTGACCTACATAAGGGTTTCCCTAAGAAAATGTATTACAGACTCCCTAAGATGACATTTCTGCTGTTAACCAAGTGTTTTAATTGTACTGGGACTTGCCTGGCTTACTTTCAGAGAAATCAGTCTCTCCAGCATCATTCTATCTCATTGACCCGTTCTCTTAGCCTAGAATTTCTTCACCGTATTCAGGCAACTATAATTATAGAACCTCACAAACTGCTGAACAGTAGATAGCACCAATGCCACCATGGCAATGTGCTTAAAGAAGGTAATATAGGAATGCAAAAGGTCACCTCTGTTTTTCACTCAGCTGTGCAGATATTGAGGTTTATGAGAAAATTATAATCTCATATCCAGGATCTAGAATAATCTCATCTAAAGGGATAATTTCATTTAATCCTTGACAGAATGACTGTTAAAGATGATTTTTTTTAACTTACAGAATTACTGAATTCCAACCAACTACTTTTTTTGCTATGTACGTAAGGTTTCTGAAATTTTAAATATATGGGGATTTTATGGATATTGACAATAAGGTAAATAAAAAATATTTCCACTAAAATAGATGGACTATCATTGGTATAAAAAAATTAAGGGAAGGTAGGCTAGGTCAATACAGCTATGAGGATGCCAGCAGCTGAATCACAGTTCCTTCCAGTTTACGCTCTGTTTTCCTTTCTTATTCATATTGAGAGCTGACTGATGATTTTTCCAAAGGAAAGGGTTTACATTCCATTTTCCCTCATTGCTTCCCATCAAATTTTAACACTGAAGGACAGGATAGAAGAAGTTGTGTTTGCAGGGAATGTTATTATTTTTATTCCTATTTTCTCATGCATTATGGATACTTGCCAAAATATGCTTTTATTTATATATTAGGGAATTTGGAAGAGGAGAAAGCTGAACTAGAGGAACACATTTGAGTGCAACTTCTCTTGAAAGCTTTATTGGGAATCAAATCCGTAGTTGTCTCTCTCTGCATACAGAGGCTCAGTACACAGGAAAGTAATGCAGTTGTGTAACACAGTAGAAATGTCACAAGATAAGCCATAGCAAAGTAATTTCTTCCCCAAACTACTTTCGACTTCATTTCAGTTTTCTTATATGGAAACCTATGTATTTTTGCATGATAATTGACAGTTAATTCAGCTTTGTTCTGTAAATTAACAAGACCAGTGTTCTGAAACTCACATTCAGACTTGTGGCAAGGTCTTGGCAGTGGGGACTGTGCAGGGATGGCTTCTATGAAAAAAAGTTCCATCCAGTTCCTCTATAGTCCCACCACAAGACAAAGGTGTCTGCTTAAACCTGACAACACCAACACTAGTTAGGAAGGAAGGGAGGAGGTGCTCCAGGTGTTGGAGCAGAGGTTCCCCTGCAGCTCATGGAGTAGGTGGGGCAGGTATCCTGCAGTCTGTGGAGGAGATCATGTCAGAATTGGGACATATTCCCTGAAAGAACTGCAGCCTTTGGAGGATTCATGCTGAAGAGTGTTTATCCTGAAAGACTGAAGCCTGAGGAGAACACTAATGTTGGAGCAGAGGGAAAGCAAGAGGTAGCGGGAATAGCAGAGAGTGGCTGTTACAGACTGACCAGAAACTCCCCATTGCTCATACCCCTATGCTGCTTGAGTTGTGGGCTGGAGGAAGGAGAGATGGGAAAGAAGGAGTGAAGCTGAGCCTGGGAAGAAGGGGGTGCATGGAGAAGGTGTTGTTTTAATTCGACTCTTAAAATCTGACTCTGGTTTGTTTGGCAATAAATTAATTTTCCCCAAGCTGAGTCTGTTTTGTTCATGATGTCAATTGGTAAATTATCTCCTCTTTATCTTGACCCATGAGCTTTTGCATCTTATACTGTCCCCTCCCTCCTGTTGAGGAAGGGGAGTGAGAGAGTAGTTGAGTGGCTGCCTGACAACTGGCCAAGGTCAACTACCACTATGTTCATAATAACTGTTTAAGTATAACTGCCATGATATTACTTAGAATAATACATAAAAACTTCTGCATAAGTATAAAGTAAGATTTCAATTTTTTAGTCTGTTGTTAATAGATAAAACTATGCATTGAGATAAAGCAGTGACATACCATCAGTGGACAAATATTTCTTCCTCTAGTGAGAGTCCTCCATTTTTGAAGATTTTTTACCATAATGAGGTAGCACAAAGATAATTGCTTAAATAACACCTATAAAAGGGTAGTATGTTTTCTTAGAAAACTTTGAAATTGTAAAAGTATGCACTAGTTAATATTTCAGTGGTCCTACTACTTGCAAAGCCCCTGAATTTTCAGTTTGTGCTAGAAAAATTGAGCATTGTCCAGGGCATATAAAATCTAGCAGGTAGTCCTATTAGTTATGAACACAACGTCTTCTACTTCAGCATGCATCAGTAGTTGACTGATATATTATGTTGCGTGTTGGTTCTTCTTAGACAACTAAAAAGAGTGACTTGTACATTGCTCTGTACTGGAAAATTACCTCTGAGTTGTTGAGAAGAATAGACTTTCAGAAAGAAATATTTATCAGCCTTCATTATTTCTAATGACTGATAACAAAGCATCTGAAATGTGACATGTTTAAGCTAGGAATACTATAGTCAAGAGATCTCATGCTGCTTTGAAAGACTAAATTACTGGACTCTCCACAGTTAAGCAAACTTGGAAGACACCTCACAATGAGTAATTTCCTTTAAAAGTAAAATAATTCTTAAAAAAACCTACTTAAAGATCTCACTGGGGCGATAAACAATTCCAGTACCTCATTAAGCATAAAGTACTAATATTTTGGTTGAAAAGTTAGTTTAATGAATGCTTTATTATTCCATCTTATTTCCTTTTGTGTCTCCTAATTTTTTTCTTTACTAGAACAGCCATTTTAAAATTATCTTTTAGGGGTCCGACCTTTTCTTTTTTTCTCTCTCTGGTTGTTCCTCCTCTATTTATTTATTTATTTGTTTACCACTTAAAAAGAAATACACTTAGAAGTGTGTCTTTCAGTGTTTTCTTTTTTCCTGTGTACTCTTGAACTTCCCTCCTTTCATCATTCAAACATCTCCTGTGACAAACCTCAGTCTGAGGGTTGTTGGTGCAGATAGAAACAAACCCAGAATATCACAACACAAACTAGAGATGTAGTAATTTTGCTTCTTTTTAAGATTACTTGCAGTTTCACTTTAGGAAATAAAAAAGTTATTTCAATTGCTTGCCGTTTGGGTTGATATTTGCTGTATGAATGGCTGCCTCCGGAGAACTATTTTCTGGGAAGTTCAGCCAGGAGTGGTTTAGACAATTCAGTCAGTGAGGCTTGAGAGTACAGGTAATATTCTGAACCTGCTTTACACTAACACTTCTTCCTTGCATGCATCTTGCATTCTGTTGCTTTTGAACAGGAATCTGAAATTATCACGGGGTGTTGCTTTTATCACTTTTATGAAAATGTGTATAACCTTGATTACAGAATGAAAGTTTGGGATCTAATCAGTGGGAACATCTTTATTGTACGCTGTTACGTCCTGAAACACTACTCTTTTTGGGCATCGTTAAATTTCTCAGAGATCACGGATGACTAATATAGAATCATAGAATTGTCAGGTTGGAAGAGACCCACTGGATCATCGAGTCCAACCACTCCTATCAATCACTAAGCCATTCCCCTCAGCACCTCATCCACCTGTGCCTTAAACACTTCGAGAGAAGGTGACTCAACCACTTCCCTGGAAGCCTCTGGCAGTGCCCAATGACCCTTTCTGTGAAAATTTTTTCCTAATGTTCAGCCTAAACTTATCAATCACTAAGCCATTCCCCTCAGCACCTCATCCACCTGTGCCTTAAACACTTCGAGAGAAGGTGGCTCAACCACTTCCCTGGGAAGCCTCTGGCAGTGCCCAGTGACCCTTTCTGTGAAAAATTTTTTCCTAATGTTCAGCCTAAACTGCCCATGGTGGAGCTTGAGGCTGTTTCCTCTTGTCCTATCCCCTGTCTCATGGAGTGAACATATTCTATCC
This sequence comes from Piaya cayana, assembly GCA_013389865.1. NCBI lineage: Eukaryota > Metazoa > Chordata > Aves > Cuculiformes > Coccyzidae > Piaya > Piaya cayana. The sequence goes on from WAAB01019717.1 coordinate 105,822, forward strand.
TGAATGTTAAAGGTACAGACGTATTGGGAAAGGGTTGACTTAGAGAGTTAATATGGACGTCTGTAAGCAACAAAAGACTGTTTCTTGTATTCATAGTAGTATTCTTTCCCCTGCCCTTTTTGTATAAATTCACAATTATTTCAAGACAGATGGAGAAGAAAGATGTTTATTTTAATAGAATGAAGAGACTAATTGGACAATGAGTATTAAGATTGTTATAAAAGAAGTCAGAAAAGATTTGGGATAAACTGGAGGCTGACGTTTAGGAGTCTCAGGAGGACAGGACTTCCTTCAGTATGAACTGAAGAATGGCCAGGGAGGCTAAGTAGTGTTGCTAGAAGACTCATCCTCTGTACTGTGGCCAGGTGCTAGAATGACCATATGAACATTTCCTCTTTTTCAGTAGAATGACCATACAAACATTTCCTCTTTTTCATTTACCATATATGTCAGGTGTGTCTCTTTTTAAATCAAAATGTGGATTTTATGTTACCTAATATCCAGGAATATTCAGGCAACATTTTCACTTCTAAATGAAGTGTAAATCAAAAATAAGTCAAATTATGACAAGCTCTGATACAACCTTTTCCCTAAAAGAAGTAAGAGATGAATGTAATGTGAGACACATTGCACTATAATGTATCCCTAAAAAGGTTTTTTTTTCATTCAGGTATATGTAATCAAGTATTTTGGCTCTAGAACAGTGAAACCTATGTAGGATTGGAGTAGATTTTTTACCATTGAAAAGGAAACATTTCTGCTCATGAATAATATGCTGTCTTGGTATATCAAAATAATAACAACAATCATATTGGGGAAGAGTCCCTTGGGTCACTTTGGTCAGTTTTTCTTTCTGTCTTCCCCTTCTGCTGCTTTCTTTATTTTCCCTGAAGGAATGTACACATTGTCTTCACTGACATTTTAAAGTCAGGTGGTGACTTATTTTTCTAGCCAGCCTGTGAGTTTCTTCAGTGCCCTCAAAAATGATCTTGTCGTCCTCATCAAACAGTAGATGCCTCAGTCTCACCTAGAGGTCACAGCCACCATGGAGTTACTGTAGATACAAACATTAGTATGTTTGTAATATTTTTATTCTCACAAACTACTAAACAGCTGAAAACAACATTGGAAATCTATTTGATTGTACAGGAGATGGTCAAAACAGTTCAAGCTTCTAGTGCAAGTGACTTTTATACCTTCTGTTTTCTGTATCATATTAAGAGAGGTTTTATCTTTCCTCTTTAAGAAGCTCATGTCCTCACAGTCAATGGATAGGAAACAATGTCATGATATATTTGCAGCGTTAGTTTTAGAATGACAGTTCTAACTTATGGAAATAAGATATTTATCTAAGTAAGGAAAAGGATTCCTTTTAAAATATATTTTATTCAGTACTGCTATTCACATTTCTATCATATAAGATATTAAACAAATTGTGTGTAGTATTAATAAGAAAACTTTTCAGAAGACAAAAGACTTTCACGACATTAATAATTGCCTTTCTTCCCTAATTGGTTTTTCCAATTAGAATCGGTCAGAAACCCTGTAGAAATCTGTTATTTCATGAGAAACCATGCTGCTTCTGGTCTTGCATCTTGCAACAAGTAATGTTTAGAAGAAAGTGACTGACCTTAGACATGCACAGAATAATTTGGATTGGAAAGGAATCTCTGGAGGTCTTTTGGTGCAACTTCCATCTCAAAGTAGGGATGAACGTGATCAAGTGGATTGAGGCTTTGTGCATTTGAATACTGAAAATCTCTAGGAATTTCAGAACCTCTCTGAGAAACCTATTCAGAGGCTTGTGAAGGGGGAATTTTTTCAACAGAACCTACTCAGGATTTCTCTTGTCACATCTGCTGCTTCTTGCCATGTCACTGTGTACCTGCAAGAAGAACCTGGCCTTGTTTTCTCTGTACTTCCTTATTGGCTAGTTAGACAGCAGTAAGCTCATTATACACAATATTAAATTTACTAATAACTTCATATTGTAGATATCAAACCTACACTTTAAAGACAATTTCTGTACTTTCAACCAGTCTTTATTAAGAGTGTTTCTAACTAGTAAAGGATTGAGTCTTTGTGTCTTGATAGAAACCATCAGTTCATTTAATCTGATAATTTTAAACTAATATTTAGAATTCATATATGCCTTCTAATGTCTTCTGGTATTGTGTGTTTAGCTTTTACAATATAAACTATCTGCAAACAACCCTGAATTTTAAAATAAACAGTTCCTAGAATTTTAAAATAAATTCTTTCTTCATGACTATTGATAAAATAGGAAGTTGGATATAATTGTAAGAGGCTGTCTTGTTAGTAATCTACTGTGTTGGCATAATGTACATTTTTCCATATGGTGAGGCAGAGGCAGGACTCTTCCAATCATTATATGCTCTCATTTAAATTCTGCCTGCTGCAGGAAATTAGCACTGTTCACACTTGTTTAGGCTTAATAAAAATCATTTTTGCTAAAGCACAGGGATAAGGTCACCATCTGGCACATGAAAATGCCAATTTCAAATGAGCAGCAGGAGAAAGAGAGTCTCTTTCATTTTTAGACACTTACAGAAGCAACTTAATAAGAGATCTCCTAATTAATTCTGACACCTATCAAACCACAGGATAATGTTAAGATATCAGATTTTCAGATCATCCGCTCTAATTTCAGATGCGTACTTTTTTCTTACACTGTCATGAGTATTTAATGGAGTATATTTCTATTTTCAGTTTTGTTCACATTTGAGATTATGTGTCTCTATATAGTAGGCATTTGGAAACCCTTCTCTAAACATGAAGGGAATAGATCAAATTCACACCTAAGTTCAGTAATTCAGAAATCACACCAGCTTTGATTTTCATCAGTTATTTTCAATTACTTGATTCTTAGTGTGTGCTAAATATTTTGATAAAAAGATCCTTTACAAATTTGCATTCTCTATCAAAAGTTTTAATCATAGCAAAATAAATTAAATGTGTATATATATAAACACACATCATGATATTTTTCTCCCAAAATAAGTTACAAAGAAATTTACACCTTCCATAAGTTACAAAGAAAATTATACTCATTTATTCAGAGTGCATGTGCTAAATTAAACACATAATTAAGGACTGCAGAATGAACGACTGAATATGATCTTTTCATGACCAGAGTGTTCGTACTCTAATAAAGAAGATTAAAAAATGCCAGTACATCTGAGAAGCTGAAGAGCTCTCTTACTCACGTAAATTTGGAAACATCTGCTTTTCAAAATTATACTCAGAGTTCTGTAGCCTTTCAAAACAGGAAAACAAAATTTACATTTGATTATATTTTTAAATCTCCTTAGTTTAAAAAGTGTCTAATCATGATAAGGTTGTTTGAGTTGACTATAAGCATATTCAATATTGAATTCAATATTGAATTGAGTAAGCATATTCAATCACTAGCTCTACAGTAATTTATTATATATTGACTTTTAAAATAATCATATGGTTATCTTCTCATGCTTGGGAAAATCAAGTCAATAAGAAATTAAAAATAGGAAAAACCCTAATCATTGAGTGGTTTCTACTTTCTTAAATGAAAAGATCCAAAGCTATAGGCTGAAAACAGACTCAGGCTGATGGTTAGCATTCTGGGGACAGCAGAAAGGATAAAAATTATTTATAATAATAGCAGAAACATATTGCAGACAGGATAAAGTTATGACAGATTGTTTTCACCCAGCTTCTTACAAAATTCTAGATTTGTGTTTGGCATTATCATGTAACCTAACATGAGCTAAAAAATACTGGGTGATTTTCTATTTGGCCAATGAAAGCTGACACCACCTCTTAAATTACTTCTCTCAGTTACTGCTGGGTTTGGCTCTACTCTGAATATCAATACTGACCTCAAATAGTTTCCAAAGGATTATACAGATAGGTTTATGAGCTGGATATTTGCTTTGCTCTCACAACAGTTTTTGGATCAGGTGACTGAAAGCATAAGTTGCCCTTTATCTCAAATGCGAGTAGCATTTGAGCATTTCAGCATTGAGCATTTGAGTTCTTTATTGATGGTCCCAATGTTGCAGCTGCTGTAAAGCCAACTTCATTTGCATCAGCTCTATATTCAGCAAAAATTTCCAGATGACTTCATGGTTTACTTCTAGGCACTTTTTGTTTTAGATTAGGAGTTTACTGTTTTAGAATAAATTCTGACAAGTGAAAACAAATTTATAAAAATGTAACTGCCTAATACTTGCCCAGATTAAAGTCTATTCATTACTAACTAAATGACCTGTTTGTCAGCTGTGGTCTTGATTTCTAGTGTTTTCTAACCTTGTAACATTTTTTTCCAAGCCCTTTCTTTTTCTTTTCTGAGGTGCTTTTATAAGTATTGAGGTTCTGTTTTCATTCTGTTCAATTCCTCCTTAAATTATACGGGGAATATAAATTGCAACAGAGATGATAAAGGGAAAAGTAGGCATACTTTTTCCTCTGTCATATTTTTAAAACCATTCCCAGATCTCTTCATTTTTAGGAGAGAACTTTTAACTTAGTATCATGACTTCAGTAAGAAACAGGAGCATGAATGCACACTATTATTTCCTTATTTATGACTCTGCATGGCCTATCTAGGGTATAGCTTGGTCAAGTACGAAATTAATCATGTACATAGAGTCTGTTCCTGTGGCAATGTCATGTACCTGGTGACAGGTTGCATGCAAAAAGTGAAGATGGGATTTTTAGGTATTCAGTACTTTGGCTCTTTTAGTACCAGCACGGATATGCTTCAGCACCATAAAATGTAGATAAACTGAGCTGTGTCAGGAGATACACCATGTATAGGTACACTCCTAGCCTTTGGTCTTAAGATAGAAAAGAAATATATAGCGTGAAACTACTATAGAAAGCTATTTGTTAATGAGCTACACCTAAATACAAGCAATTATATTATGTATATTAATGTAATAAAATAGTGAAACAGCAAGCCTTGAATTCTAGGCAATTAAAAAATTAGGAACAATAATATGCATCTTTATATTGATAACATTTTTCTCATTTCCCATTTTAGACAATTTTGTGACACTTAGATATCTGTTAGACTGACATTTCAGTCATCCATGGAAACTGGATTCAGTGCAACAGTAACAGCTGAGGGGGCTACAATTTGATGAGTGCCTAGATGTCAGTCTAGCAAAATTTGTCAGCAGAATGGGCTAATAGTGAAGCCCAGCATGATGCTCTAAGAAAGCGTGGTAAATCAAACTTTCTGCCTGCCTTGTTTGTGCATGTATTAGATTCAGCAACAACAAGCCTGGGGGCATACAATGGTGCTACTCACAGGAGCAACAATGCACCCTCCTACAATGCAATGAAATCCTTCCCCAGTTTAGCATGATTCCAGTAGCAGCCTGTAGACTATTTAGTCTCTATACCTATTCACATTTCTTCCAACTGTGCTAAGGGTGGCTAAAGCCATATCTCAATGATAGTGTTATGTGCTAGGAGATGAACTAGTATATTGTTTCATTTTGTTCAGCTATGGCTGAAGTCATTCCACTTTAGTTCTAGTTCACATTCAACGATAGTTCAAAATAGCAGCTTCTTCTCCCATAGATAGATTGACAGACAGAAATTACAGCTTGAACCTGTTTCTGTTGGGTGGAAGAAATGGGTTTGCATCAGCTGCCTGGTCATTTATTTAAGAGGGAATTACAATGTTTTTTTCACTCAAGAATATGAGTAAAACTATTAAGGATAAATTATTTTCAGTCTACCATCCCAGACCCCACATTTATATCTACTGAAGTAAATTAGAGCAGAGTTTCATCCAAAAAAAGAGTTATTAATATTTGTACAACAGTGCTTGTGCAGTTGCTATAAAAAATAGACTAAAAATGCTTTGGTTCTATATTTAGTGCCTTTCACTTCTATAATATAACTAACACATTCATTTTTATAAGTAAATATATTAGCTGCTAATCCTACACAGCCAATTTAAGGGCTACAAAGTTATATTTTTCCCTTTTGCTGTCATGAGTTAAAAAGGTTGTGAATGTCAAATTAAGCTTTCAGATATATCCTCAGTGGCCTCAGTAACATACCTCTACTGTCTGTAATACTTTTATATAATGTAGCTATTGAGTATCTTCTTGAATGTTTTCCTTTTTAGGGCTGCGTGGGGTTAGCAGAATTTTCTTTCTTTTTTTCCTTAGTTTTTCTGTGACTTAAATGAGCAGAGATTTCTCAAAACCAAGAAAGGGGCTGATTTGAAAATTAAGAAATAATGAATTTTATCCAAGTAAATATTTAAAGTAGAGTTTTACTATAATTAGCAAAATGAGATAAAATTTTTATATCTCTTCCAATAAAACAAACCCTACGTCTGTTTCTTAGCTTCTTAAAAGAAGAACAGGAAAGTACAAGAGACATAAAGGGAACAGTAACCTATTGTAGAGAAAATGTACCTATGTAATTGGAGAATGTGCAGCTACGGTGACCATATTTACATGCTTCTGGTTATAGCTCAGCTTTGGCATACAGTTTTCTGGCCATACAATACATTAAAATTAGAGTAACAATGTCCTTTCTTCACAGTGATTTCCCTTCCAAGTCCATTTAAAACAAGAATTGTTTTCATAGGCAAGACCCTCCTCCCTACACTTCACAGTCGTTAAAGCTATTAAGAGATAGACTTTCCTGAAGCAACCTTCTGTCCTGTGTGTTATTTGTCCTAATATTTTCTTTCTTCTCAGCTCTTGGAATGAGTTGAGAATCCTGCATCCTTCAAGCAAAAACCAAAGGAAGCCAAAGAATATATTTTGCCTTTTGTAATGGGAGTGTGTCTTCCATGAGACTAATTGTAAATAAGTGCAGCCTTTTATTTTCTGGGAAAATATTCAGTGATCTATTACTTTAATGTTAGTAATTTATGGATCTGATATTAGAACATGAATATATGAGACATATTTACAAATTTCTGACAGGGATTTAGTAAGTAGTAGTAGTTTAAAGAGATCAAGTATGAACCACTTATGGACAATATTTTTACTATCAGAGATTTGTTTTCAGTCACTAGTCTTAAATGGAACTTATATTTACTTTTCCTTTTCTATAAATTTGAACCTGTGAAAATCCCCACTTGGCAGATATACTGCTTGTCTTTAAAATCCAGATATTTACCTCTGTCAAAATTATATGTTATTCAAAAGTGCACATGTGCAGTCACAATATTTTCTCTCTACAGTTTTATGTCAAATAGCATTGTAGGAAATGCTAATATAAACTCAACAGTATATTTTATGAAAATATTATGAGCTTTTGAAGGCAGTTTTTAATCTATATAGTTTTTCTAAACAAGTCTGAATCACAGTAACGATCAGTGTTTCAACACCAGTGTGCCTGGAAGTAAAAAAGAATTCAAACTTGAGTGCTAAAGGTTAAAAATCAAGTAGAGATTATATATTCAGTGCTAAAAATTTTGTGGATGCTAAAGAAAATAGTCATAAATGTAAATACATTACTCTGAAGGATTTTGAATGTTTTTTTAGTAGAGTGATTTATGAATTAGGAAGGCACAGAATTCTTCTGGAACAGATTAAAAATGAAAGTTAAGAATGCGCTTTCTTCACATATGGTCCTGCTCTCTGTGACCTCAACTTCTGACTTTGATGTAAAGTAGTTAAAAGAAATCTAATCATTAATGTTATATTGTTAAGTAATTTTTTTTCTGAAATTTAAAACATATATGTTTTTAAGGAATTGAAATTAACACAACATAGGGTTAGAATGCAGTATATAATCAGATGTTATATAAGCCTGTTTTCTAAAGAGGAATCTAATTTCAAGATTGTTCAAGGCATTCACCTTTAGAAACTGAATATAATTTTTAATCCTCCTTCTCCAGCAGCCAAGTAAAGATGTTAAGGAGTCTTATTTACACTAGATTATCTTTATGTTGCTGTTGCTCTGCAAAGGGACCTTAAAACAGATGAAACTGCACTTTATTCCAGTTTCATATTTTCTCCGTATTTCTAGAGAGGATGAACAATGTTTTAGTGTAAATATAAAAAAAAGGTCCTAGAAGTACAAAGATATGACAGTGTCCAGTGAAACCCAACCACTGATGTACTTCATGGGAAAAAATAGAGCTTTGATCTAAAGATAAGTCATTTTCAATTGTTTGTGATATGTAGTAGAGGTCCATCTCTGCTGTCTTGTTAGTTTCACAGCAGGGCAATCGCTAGCACTGGCTTTTAGCCTCTGTTTTAATAAGGCAGATTTATGTCTTTTCTTGCTGCTAACTTCCACTCAATTCTTTCAGACATACTGCAGCAACTGAAATGAGGAAGATTAGCCACAATTTCCATTTTAGCAATATACATTTAGTTCTAAAATATCATACTTTACCTGACAGATAAGTTAGTCCATTATTTAATAGTGAGAACTCTGTATTTAAATTAAATATAACCTAAATTTCGAATCAGTCTCTAAAACCTGAGTATGGTGTTCTGGGTTTCCCTTATGTTAATATATGATAGTCAATTAATTGTATGTTTCAGAATATAGGTCTGTAGGGTTACTTTTAAGAAGGAAAGTTAAAGGACTTTGTTTCAAAGTGCCAGTCTATGACATCCTACTGATCTTTGGATTGCACAGAAGAGTTACTAGACTTGTTTAGTAGATACTGTAGTCTGTAGTATGTTAACTAAATATTTTGTTTCCCCTTTTTTAGCTCATGCAGAGAAAAGCCGATTTTGCAGTGTGAAGATATTAATCTGGCACGTAAGAGCAAAATGACTAATTGTTTTTGTTATAGCAGGAGATTGTTATGCTAACTCTAGGTGCCAAAACAGATTTTGCCAGGACTTGACCAAAGAAAAGGATGATGATTCTGGGAACAGAGAAATCTTGTTCTGAATTCTAAATCAATTTCTATTTTTTCAATCAGCCTAAAATGAAAACAAAGACAGCCTTTTGGGGAAAATGGTAATAAAGATGAATTATTTTAATTCTCAAAGGATGAGAGAGGGATCCATGTTATTCCCTTTTAGGATAAACTTAGAAACTGGTGTCAGGAGTTGAGTCGTTCTTTAATTAATGTTTGATGATGGGAGTTTTTATCTCTGTGGAATAAAAAAAAAGGTTCATGCATGTATCTATGGAGTGAACTTTGAACAACATAATTTCACCTCTCTTCAGCATGTAGTTTATATCTGAGCAATTCTGTAAGTGTGACAGGTGGGTCTTGTTTTGAATTAGAAAAGCAACAAAGCTGGTGAAGGGGCTGGAGAACAGGCCTTATGAGGAATGGCTGAGA